>VUYV01000599.1:164319-293915 GCA_008711295.1 Anarhynchus alexandrinus | reverse complement strand
AAAAAAAAAAGAAAGAAAGAAAGAAAAAAAAAAGCAGAGAAGAAAAGAAAGATTTCCTTCACCATGCCTTCATCCTTAAATACTCCCATTTTTACCCCAAGTCGCCTGTCCTGGCAGGGCACCTGTTGCAGTCGTGCATTCCCCGAGGATGGGTTTTTATAAACTTCGTATCCTTTTTTTTTTTTTTCCCTTCATTTTTTAATTTTTTTTAGACAGCAAGTGATTTCCAGGGTGGTGACTGCAATCCATTTCTGCTCGCCAGCTTGTTTAGACACCAAAACTAATAGTGCGATTATTATTCCTGAATGATATCATGGTAATGCAGAAAGATAAGAATGGCCTGATACGGAAACATTAAAATTATATTCTTGGAGATAGTTCATTTGGAGCAACTCTAAATTAGATGAGATCATGTAGCCAGAGATCTAATATCAGCATAAATAGAGCGTATTTCTGCCTTCGTCTTCCTCCTCCTCCTCCTTCCTCCTTGCAGCAGTGCTGCAATTGCTAAAACTGTGAGGCAAAGAGCACCTATAATTTGAACATACACCCGATCCAAACTTTTAGTTGCTGGGAAATAATGGATCTTTAAAGAATGGGTTGGGGTTTTTATATGCTTCAGGCGTTCGGAGAAGGAGGGGATTTTTAATTGATTTTTAATTGAAGGGAGCGTGTTTTGGAAAGACTTTCAGGTCTCCGGTGCTTTTCACAGACGCTGAGGACACCAGTCCTCCATGCTGTTCTGCATGACCTGGTGAGGTTCCCACCGAGAGCGATGCTTTTTACAAATACCCAGAATTAGCTCAGTGCACAGGCTGATTATTTCAATAGTTTTCCTTCATATTCACTTATTTTACATGCAAGCGCATACATCCATTTCTCCATGCATGTGCCACATATTAAAAAAAAGACCCATTTAATGACATGCCATCAAATATTATTTTCCAGTGTGTATATATATATGCAAAATATATGGACGCACCAGCTCATACAAGCACGCAGCACTGATGCATCCACAGATAGAGTGCAGAACAGACTACACGCTTAGGGGTTATTCTCTGTGCATATTTGCAGTATTTCTTGCTCAGTCCCCCCCCAACCCTGAGAAAAGCATTTGGGTGACTACAAATAGTTATACCAATACACTGTTCTGCAGGGAGAGATGTAAGGGAGCAGGGTCACTGCCCTGCGCATACACGGCCGGAGAAGGGAGCAGGGATGGATGTGGCAGACTGGATCATCCCACGATCTGTTTTTTCTGGCATCTGCTTTCTCGCACTGGCCAGCAAGAGACCCTTGCTGGGAAGGCACCATGCTCTGTGAGACAGAGTTGGAGAATAACTTGTCACAAAAATAAAGATTCTTCTCACCCGCCACTAACTAGAACCCAGTTTATGCCCCAAAGCTGAAGTTTACAGCCTTTTCAAAACTTAATTTTTTGTTCCGCTCATTTTATCTCTCCGTGATACTGCACAACCTCCTGTAGACATCCTGTCCTTTAACACGGTGCTATGTGCATTTACAGAACTCATTTCTTACAGGTGATCTGCTCATTATTCTTTTGCAGCATTCTTTTTTTTTTTTTTTTTTTTTTTTTTTTGTAGCCCACTGTTAATGAGGAAGGTGATGTATATATTTGCACCGGGGGAATTCCCCACTGGCTCAGGCTCCCTGCAGGTGATAACCCCACAGTGTGGCCGGTCACCCCGGGGAGCCACCGATGCTGGGAAACCCGTCCCCTGCCGCCACCGTGGGCATGTCCAGGGCATTTTACTGTTGCAGGTCTTCTCACAGCTGCTGGGGTGGGGACAGTGTGGGTGAAGGTCCTGATTAGTGAGCCAGCGGGACCGTCTTACAGCACAATTTTGTGCCCTGAATTATAGCAGCCTTCCCAGATGGTGAAATTAAGCATAGCTCTGTGTGTGTGTGTCCATGTGGAAGCGCCCCATTGAGCAATACTGACTGCAGCCAGGTCAGCAGCCACTTGGGTTGACGTTGCCATCACTCTGGAGTGTGTGATGCTGGGGCAGAAACCGCCCGCACAGACTCAGACAGTAGCTTGGGTTCCACGGGACCCACGAAGGTCTCTGGGTTCAACCCCTGCAAGAGACTCCTGGGGCAGTGCCACCTCCGTGCCACCTCCTGGCCTTTCATTAGCAATCTTAGCTGTTAAATAATAGCTAACTAGTGGCTACAGAATGGTTCACCCTTTCCAGGGTGAGCAACGCCCGGTGGAAACCCAGCAGGATTCCTCTACGTAGGGTAGACCCACGCTGCAGAGCCCTGTGAGGTCCTTGGTTGCATCAGCCATCAGGGAAGGGTCCATGGAGATTGCCATTGGCTTTCTCGGTGGCAAAAGCAGCAGGAGGGAGAGCCGATGAGCCGCTCCAGTAAATAAATATATTCCCTGCGGCCACGCATGTAAACCCAGGGGCTCGACACAGAATTGACTTCCGAGATATTGTGTGGCCAGGGAGCCTCAGTCATTGTCAGCAACACGAAGCGAAGGATAAACCACCTAAGCTCAGAAGTGCAGAGCCAGCTTGTAAGGAAAGGTAGTATCTTTTATTAGACCAACTGATACAGTCAGGGAAGGAATAAAATAAAAAAAACCCAGACAGGCTTTCAGGCACACCAGCTCTGAAATAGAAGCAGCAACTTTCGAGAAAAGTGCCAAGGCTGAACTGTTTATCTCAGGTACTCACCCGCCTCCGTTTCTGGGGAGGCTGATGGCTTCATCGGCTGTAATACAGCCGTCCTCCCCGGTGCAGTGCAAAGCATGGGAGTGTGGTTCTTCCCAGCTGTACCTCGGGCACGGAGAAATGCAGAGGCCGGTCCGAGGCTGGATGAAAAACCTGGGGTACGGGAGGGAAGCTACCTCCAGGGCTTGGTATTTGAGGCGAGCTCTGGAGTAGCCTTTTTCTGGATCACTGACATTAGTTGGAAACTACTCGTGGAAAGCACGTTGAGCTCAGACCAACACGACCAACTGCTGCGTTCTGCAAACAGAGGATGCGCTCAAAAGTCTTATCTCGACATTATTCTTCTAGCCCAGTTATTTAACGTGAAAAGTGGAGGTCTGGTCAAGATGCAAAGACGCGGAGGGAAATACTCCTTCTATTGATTTATGTAATCCCAACACCAGTTCATAGGCTCGGGGTTCTTGCAAATCTATGTCTTGTCCCCGTGTACCGCATTTTGCATTTGGATATCTGAATGAGACGAATGGTGTTCAAAGGCAGTCGCCACAGATGTCCCTGAGGGCTGCGGTGCTCCGAGTTTCAGGAGCATCTGTTATTTTAGTGAAGAGTGGTTTAATTCACGTCCACTCCATTTATTTCAGATCTGTCAGCATCACACATACCGACAAGGTGGAGTTAGAATTTTTTCGTCAAAACTGCCCTCTCTGGTCAATGAGCCCACTCTTGTGAAAGGTCTGCCACCATAAGCACAGCCAGGTCCACAGCATGGTTAAGCTCACATTTAGCTTCCCACATACGTGAACCAAACCACGCAAGAACCATATAACTTCCTCCCCGCTCTTCTCACATACACTGATATGGCACCGCAATTTAAGATACTCACCAGAAATACAAAGCCTGTGAGAAGGTAACACTGGAGACCCATCAAGGATCTGATGAACAGCCAATTTATCTTACTAGAAGGACTCCAGACCTCTTCTCCCCACTCACACAATTGTTCTCAGTGTCTCAGGGTGAAGCTACAGGGGTGGGGTACTTTAAGCATTCAAGGCCACTTCTTCCCCATGACAGTATAAAGGTAGGACTCTAGGAGCACCAATGGCTGAGTGCTCTCTGCCATAACCCTGGAGAAGTCATCCGTCGTATGGTCCAAAATAATCCAGATAACCTCCAGAGCACGCAGGGAGGTTTTAAGTGTGTTGTTTAGGTCCCAAATTGCTGGAGATGACCAGGGTTGCAAGAGATGTTCCAGTAAGCAAGAGATGCTCCATGGTAGCAAGAGTTGGCCAGATGCTCTTCTGCCTCAATTCCGAAACCCTAAGTAGACTTCAGTCTGTGCAAAGCATGTAAAATATTGAGATGCTGGTTGGCAGCACCAAGCCTGTCTGGCAGACACAGCTTTGGAGTGAACCGGTGAAACAAGGTCTAAACAGCCAGTCAGTTCTGTTGTTTATTGGACATCCAGCCCTGCCACTGACCTCACCAAGTGAACCAGCTTCAGGAAAACCACGAAACACATACCCACCCATGCTGCTTGCAAATGCAACACCTTCCCTCCAAATACTGCTTTACAGGAGCCCACATGCCTCTGAGATGCCTTTTGTTGCTTGCTGGAGGTTCGTGGTGGCATCTTAGAGGCAAACCTCCTTGCTCCTGGCTGGCTTACCCCTAGCCTGGAAATGGTCCTCGCAGGCTCAGCAGAGCAGAATAATGTCGCGTGCCTTCAAGCAGGGAAGGTGCCCACTTGCATGTAAACTATGTGGACTGGCTGTTTGCTCTGGGATGTTAGCTGTGAGTTAGGTGCCATGCCAGACACCATGTTTTGGTGGGGAGTCTGGTGATGGGTCCACAGCAGTAAGGGAACGACCTGTCCAGTGTCCTCTCCATGACTGCAGAAGCTGTTCCTCAAGAGGAAGCAGCAGGGCTGCAGTCTCCAGCCATGCAATGGTCTCCAGCACCTTCTTTGGGTGTCAGATTGACCTTCTGCCCAGCAAGGCTGTGAGACAAGTCTGCAGAGCCAGGAGAGAGGGAAACGTCATTGCTGAAAGGAGTCAACCAGAGGGATGGAAGTGGCAAAACATTTGGATGGAGAAGACCCTAATCCCTTGAGCCTTTTGGAGATCCACCCTGCATGGGTGGGGGACGTACCTTTATCCGGACACACCAACTCTGCTGCAGGACAGACGGGATGACTGGGAGTGGACCTGTGCTGGCCTGGGGCTACCAAAAAGCATTCCCGCTTTGTGCTGTACATGCCCTCTCCAGACTTCCCCAGCCTGGTCCTGCTCATTCCACCACAGGCCCTGACTCAGGGCCCTTTTCCACTGGAAAACAGATCCCGCTGCAGTAAACTTTGGGGGAAGTCTCAGGAAGTAATTTTGGGGGATGGTACAGATTATATGATCATGGCTTGAGGAAATTATTATATTTTTAATTGAATTTTGTGTGCTATGCACAGATACTACAGTAGTGGGCCCTTTATCAATTGTTAACATGAATACTAATGAATACTAATGCTAATCATTTGTTTCTGGAAACAAATACAAAGATATTCGATGGAAAAATCTCTCTGAATTTTAACACCAAAAATAATGAAATGCATCGCAGCCCAGTGGCGCCAGAAGACAAAACCCTACAGTTACAATATGGTGACACAAAACGTGAGATACGGAGGAGCCACCGCTCACATAATTTCGCTCCGGAAAATTACTCCCTTGCAACCCGCCAGGAAAAATTCCAATAACCTTGACCCCAAAAACTGCAGCCAAGGCTCTCCAGGAGCCACGTGAGGGCAAACCACCCGCTCCGGGGCAAAGCGAAGAAGAGCAGCCAACGATGTCCCCTCCGGAGTGGGTCCTGCGGGGTCGGGGACCGGCACCCAGCCCTTGCCCAGAGCCGTGCCGCCACCGGAGCGATGCACCCGCTTCATTATTTATTTATTGCCATGATTTACAAGGCACCCACCTCTCCAGCAGCTGCTTGTTCTTTCTTTACGAGGTTTGGAGATGAAAGCCAATGAGATTTCCACCCACCCAGCCCAAACAGGAAGGCACACTCAGTTAACCCTTTCCTAACCCTCGAGACAGGGATTCCATGGGGAATAATTTAGCCGGCAGGAGATTCCAGGAACAGCAATTAATGAAAGACTTGGATGAAGCATGTCTTCTATCTTGTTCCAAATACGGCCGTAGAGGTTTATACCGGGGCGGGGGAGGCAAACGTTAAAGGCAGGGCCCGCTCTGGAGCACACCCAGTCTGCAGCACCTGCAAATTTCACCCCCAGGATAAATAACTAAGATATCTCCGTCACTTGGGGCTGCTCAAATTATTCATAGCAAATAAATTACCAGGTGTATTTAGTCTGTTGTGTGTGCCCCCCCCTTCCTTTTCCTACATGCTCATGAATCACCTGGAAATACATTCTGATTTCTGCAAGTGTGTCTATTAGTCATAATAAAGAGACGTGGCACGGCTCATGTGAAGACATGTGGCCAATGGGCTGTCTGCAAATACTTGTTATTGGTCTGGTATCGACATCTGAATGGTGATTCAGGTCATTTGCTGCTGCTTCTGAACCCGGATTGGTGATGGGGCTTCTCCCCCCCTCCCCCTTCCATTTTAGCAAGCAATGGAAACAAAGAGGGAGGACCACAGAGATGCGCAGCGCAAACCTGCTCCACTAGGCAGGAATCCCCTTCTTCTCCTGCAAACATGGCTGCTTGACCAAAGACCAGCACATGTGTGGGGATGGTGGTCCTCGCCAAGGCCGCTCTGACCCACAGGCGTTGGTGTCCATCTACACATCCGCCATCCAAGCTTTCGCAGAGGCCAGCCAGCGCCGCCCATCCATCTCCAAGAGTCAACACACCAAGGCAATATGTTCTCCGCCTGCCAGCCAGGATGCACGTGGGAAGATATACGAACGGCATTTCGTTCCCTTCCATTATAGTCTCTTCCTCAAGCCCAACTGCCGAGAAACCAAAGCTGTGCAGAGGATCAGCCCCATCTCCTCCCTTCAAGCCCTTTGCCCTCCGTAGGCAGTTATCGCCCCAACAAACAGCTCAAGGTTGCCCAAAAGAACCTCCAGTGTCCTGTTGGCCACTGCGGGAGAGAAAACTGGTTATCGTTGGAATACAGTTTGCACGGCCAACTTGGGCAGGGCGGAGAGGTGAGGGGACGCGGGTGGGAGAAGAAGGAGGAGGAGGAGGAGGAGGAGGATCTGTGGTCAGCCTTCCTCTGTGGCACGTGGTGGTCAGGTTGCAGGGGATGGGACACTTGTCTGATTACTGGCCAAACAATAATGAGCAGTGCTATTTAAACACATCCAATTACTGTTGATATTCAGTAGGCAGAGGCTGACGTGAGAAAGAAAACATAGAAGGAGCAGAGAGGTCTTCGCCTGGGAAAGCGTCGGGGAGCCTTGTAACGCACCCTTCTGAAAAGGGATTTAATCAGCAGCTACAAATTTGCAGGGCAAGGAGAAAGAATTAGTGCATTGTGCACAGCACTGACTTTTCACGCTCCCTCCAGCATGGGGCAGGCAGATAACTCCTCTGATCGCCAGCCCCCCCGGGAAGTACTACTTGTAGGCATGAGATCAAGCTAGCCCATCCATCCAAACACAGGGCACAGGTGTAAGCCCAAAAGAAACGTCTTCATTTCCCTCCGGTGCTCTGACTTGGGTGTGATCCGATGGCTCGTGATGATTGAGTCATCTCTCAGACCTACCAAATGTGGTGGGTATGTAGGTACATAGGCTGCCCTGCTGTGGTACCCAGACTGTTCCCTCCTCTTCCCTCCCAGCCCTGTTTAGTGCTGGTTTTGGCTTGGGACTCTGGTCTACGTGGCTCTTGCACTGGTAGACCTGTCCCGGAGGGGACGTTAGGTTTTTAGAGCCATCATTGCACGGTTTTACCAAGATAAAGCCAACTTTTCCTCAATTAGCTTAGAAATGACGCTCTCGTGTCATTCTCATTCTGCTTTATCTCTGCTGGCATCCTTCATTTCTCCAGCCACTGGAGTCCCTAAAGCAGAACTGAGAGGTTTCCAAAAGATGAGCCCCATCTCAGCCCAAAGGACCCCCTTGGTATGGAGGAGAGTCACTGCAGATGAGGAAACTGATCCCATGTGCTCCCCAAACTGATGAATCCCCCCCCAGTTTTGGAGAATTAACGCTCTCACCAGAATCACAGGTGATTACCACTCCCTCCGGTGCTTTCGCTTGGCTTGCAATAGTGCTCCAGGGATTCACAACAATTAACCGACCTCAGCATCTCAAGCTGCTGTCAGCCAGCGGCACAGGAGGAGATTGCCTCCAAAATGAAGCAAAGCAGAGGAAATAAGCAGTTTAGCCTCTTTCTATGCCGTGAATCCCATGTTAACACTGGAGTCTTCCCCCATGGGATGACAATGTTTCTACTAGAGCAGCACCACTGAGATAAAGTGAAGATAGCAGTTTTGTTTCAGTGACACGTCCCCACAACGAACTCCAAATATGAAGAAAAGGGCAGGAGAAGAACATTTTCCTCCTTGTGCGGCTTCTTCCCACCAGCTCCTGGCTTTGGTAGCCTCCCAGCACATGGTTTCCCCCAAGGTTAAAGGTGTGCTCGAGTCCCGAGGGAAGGCAGCTTGGCCGTGCCAAGCCTTCTGCTGATCCCCATCGCTGCCCCGACACGTGCAGTAAGCGGAGCACTTTCTTCCGTTTATGGCTAAGGATTCTTTTCCAATTAATCAGTCCTGCTTGTGTATTTAATTGCAGCCCAAAGACTCCCTCTCTGACTCACGCCATGCCTTTAATTGTTATCTGTTAGGTATGCAGCTGGGTGCCTGGGTCAGAGGGTTTGGCTCCTGATCCTCAGCGGGATCTCAGGATCAAATGGTCCAGAAATAAAGTGGGATGAGGATATGGCCTCCCGGCACATCCTCATGCATGGACCGCTCCCTTCCGGCAGCAGCCCAGCTCCCGAGGTCTGATCCCTCTGAACTGGCTGGAGAGGACAAGCGGAGCCTGTGTGCCACGAAAGGACATCTGGGCAGGTTTCTCCTGCCAGGTCATCCCGGTGGCTCCTATTGTGGCTTAGTATCTCCTTGGCCATAGTGAAGCCGGGCAGAGCAGCTTCCAATACATTTGGCCTTCCTCCAAAACCTGGGGTTTATATTTTTAGCCCTGGACTGACACTAAAATTGCATCCTGGATGGGTTTTTTTTCTTTTGCTTTTTTTATTCTAAAAACTTTGCCTGATTTCTAAGGCAGAAGTGCAAAAAAAAATTTGCAAAAATGCTGCTCCTTTCCATATTTTTTTTTTCACTGTTGCACAATACTTGTGTTTTGAGCCCTATTCCCTCAGAAGGGCTCTTTATTCTAACACAGGAAATTTCAAGGATGTGAATGCATCTTCTGTTTCCCTTGCAAACCAGCAATGTTTCTCCTGTGGAAATTTTCCATTTTAAAAAAAAAAAAGGTTTTTTCCACATTTTGTAATCATGTTTCAAAAAAAGGGGGAAAGGCAGAGAAAACAGGAATGCAACAAACTCAAATTAGGATGAAACATGGGGGACGTGGTGGGGATAGTGGCAATTTTTCTACTTTAAGTTAGTGTTCAGGAGAATAAATGCTCTAAAACACCGGACTGCTGCTGTGCCCGCAACATTTTAGCGTCGCAAATGAAATAAAATTAAAAATAAAAAAAAAACCAGGCAGGAGCTCTTTAAAGGGGAGTGTTACTGCCCTGCTCTCCCCCTCTGGGAGGTTATAAGAGGGGAGTGAGGCAGCAGCAGGTATTTTAGCTGTGGGCTATGGGTGGGGAGGAGATGGGGGGCAGCTGCTGGAGCACCGGAGGCAGGCAGGGGGCAAGCCTGGGGCTTGCGGGGGGTTGGAGAAGGGCTGGGGGGGTCTGCAGAAGGAAATCTCCAATTTCTTGGTCGGATAACGTAGCAATGTCGCTGTCACAGAGCAGGGCTGACAGCCCTGGCCGCCTTTGTAAAGCACTCCCGCTTCCACCGGTGTCTGTGAAAGGCGGTGAGCAGCGCAGGCAGGTCCCGGCCGCTCCGAAATAGCTCAGTGGCACTGAAGTGAGAGGACCAGCTTGCAGCCTACGTCAGCCGAGGCTGGAGCTGCCAATCCACATCTCCTGGGACGGGGAAACGGCGAGGAAACTCCAGAGCCTAGAGGGGAGCATCCATGTGTCAAGCTATGGGGAGGTGCCTGAAACATTTTGGGATGTAATGATAGACGAACAGAGCTTAAATGTCTGCAAGAATGGAATCGGATGGGATAGGATAGGATGGGATGGGATGGGAGAGGGAAGAAGAGAGGAGAGGAGAGGAGAGGAGAGGAGAGGAGAAGAGAAGAGAAGAGAAGAGAAGAGAAGAGAAGAGAAGAGAAGAGAAGAGAAGAGAAGAGAAGAGAAGAGAAGAGAAGAGAAGAGAAGAGAAGAGAAGAGAAGAGAAGAGAAGAGAAGAGAAGAGAAGAGAAGAGAAGAGAAGAGAAGAGAAGAGAAGAGAAGAGAAGAGAAGAGAAGAGGTGTCCCTGCCCATGGCAAGGGTGTTGGAACTAGATGACATTTAAGATCCCTTCCAACCTAAACCATTCTATGATTCTATGAAGAATAAGCGAGAGGGATATGCAGAAGGTCAGGACTCCACTCTATAGGAGCCTAAAGACAGGACAGGTCCGTGCTGGTGCGGACAGTAGGGAAGGATCACCCTCTTGCAGGAGACACCAAAACCCATGCCCCAGGGCTGGAGTTTGCCTGTTGCTGAGCTCCTGCACCAGTGGCCGCTGACACACGTCCTTCCCGAACCCCCGACATGCACCCCAAACTGGAGCAGCAGCAGTGCCTTTGGGGGAGGAGGGAGTGAGCCTGGTGGTTTGGCTCCTCAGTTGCTACTATGGCCAACGGCAGCCAGGCAGCTAAATCTCTGAAATCTCCCCTTCAAGGAGGAGAGGCATGAGCCCCCCTGCTCCCTCCGCTTACATGTGAGCAGTGCTAATACGTCGCCTGCCTGCCTGGCATGACGAGGAGGGGCCGTGCTCAGGCTGGGCATCTTATCTTTGAAGTGGAGCGAAAGCCGAAAGCTTTCATTTGGAGAGCGCAAATCACTGCTAAAAGCTCTCCCCTCTCTGACCCCCCATCTAGGGAACTCTAATCCAGCCTCACTGGCTTCACCACTTTCCTTTTTTTGGAGGTGTTTTGGGTTTTGTTTGGGTTTTTTTTGCCAACGGTGACCTTTGTGTTCGAATGTGGCTGACTCCAGTGGGAAACAAATCAGCCGCCCCCTTTAACCAAGAGGTTCATGTTGATTTACTTTTTTTTTTTGCCTACACTGTTTCCCCTATTTGCACATGATGAACACTCCTCTCCAAAGGCCCTGGTGCTGGCAGCCTCTTTTGGATTAGCTAGGATGCTAATCTGGAGCATTACGGGGGGTCAACATCATTTTGGTGCTCAAAATGAGGATGCTGATAATCAGGGTGCTCATTAGCCCCTCTTAATAAAAGGCAGGTGATCTCTCCTGTTGTCACACACTCCTGAATCAAGCAAAACTGGGAGCACATGGAGGGCAGTAGCTCTAGTGGGCAGTGCTGACCAGTATGATGGCTACAGGATGGGTCTGTGGCCACCGGGACATGGTGACTCTTTTCAACAATGACCATCGAAATGAACTGAGATGGGGGTGTGGGGGGGGAAGCGCACAGGGAGCAGATATTTGCCTTGGCCATGGGAGCAAATCCAGGAATTCCTGAATTTTCCATGTATGCCAGGCTTTCCACCCAGGCAGGTGAAGCTGCCAGGTGGTGTCTTTCCCCGTGCTAATCTGGGGAACCGAGCGATTAGCACGGAGTTGCCAAGAGAGACCACGGGATGCATCGCTGCGCTCGTCACCGCTCCTGTCTCCCTTCGCCCTGTGCTGGTGCTAAAGCATGTTATCCGCACGAGGCTTGTCAAGACTCACAGCCCCTTCGAGACAGCGCTGGAGCACAGGGCGATGTCGGCTTCGGCACTGTTCCTTTCAGCCCACAGCAGGGCTGGGGAAGGCTGTCCAGGGAAACGTGGCCAAGGAGAGCTGGAGTTCTTCACTGCCGGTTGGATCCACTTGGGTTTTCCTAGGAGGAACCACTGGGCTGGGGACTCTTTCTCGACCCCATGGGGTGATATCAGAAGGCAATATATTTCCTGCTTGTGTCTGCATGGAGGCATTGAAAACCCTGCCTGTATTTAAAGCATAATGCACTATACAGGCAAGGGAGATTCCAACTGCCTGACTGCTTCCCCCGGCTCATCCAAGAGACTTAAATTTGCTGGTGGAGACCCCTCTGCAGTACCCAATGTATTACCTGCCTACAACCAAAGGACAGCCACAGGCTGTGCACTAAAGCTGCATTTAGCAAGGATCTCCCATGTGCTGTGATGTCTCTGGTGTCTTCTCCAAGGGGCTCCTGCCCTGGAGCGTTCTCAGAGCTGTTCTTTCCCTGTTCCTGCTGGCCCTGAGCCTCCTCCTTCCCCAGCTCCAGGCACAGTGAGGTGACACAGGGGTTTTTTTTGTTCCTTAGCCTCAGCTTTGCCTTTCAGGTCCAACATCAAGGTGGCCACTGGGATTAGCTGTCTCCTCCTGCTTCTATTTAGTCCCACGGCTCCATCGAGCTCCTGGATTTCAGCTCCTTCCCCCGGCCATCGCCACCTTAAAACACAACAGCAATGTTTCCGAAGTTGCATACAGCTGGACATGCAAGGTACACATATTCCTTTTAAGACCTATAAAAGGTACATTGCTGTGAGCCCTTGTGTGACCCCAACGCACATGGCTGAGTCCAAAGCGGCACAAAGTGGGAACTCCTCTTCCCTGGTGCACCAGGAGATGACAGACAGGGGCCCTGCTGCCACTAGAGCAGAGGACAAGGCATTGCTCCTCTCCCTCAGCGATGTGATCCACTCCATCAGGAGTGTCCTCAGTGGGGAGAGGGCAAAACTTTGCCATGCCTGTGTTGGCCAGGTGTCCTGTGCTGTGGGTCATAGAATCCTAGAATGGTTTAGGTTGGAAGGGACCTTAAAGATGATCTTGTTCCAAACCCCCTGCCATGGGCAGGGATACCTCCCACCAGCCCAGGTTGCTCCAAGCCCTGTCCAACCTGGCCTTGAACACTTGGAGGGGTTGACTGGAGTGAGCCCTCCAAGTGCTGGCCTGGAAAAAGCAGAACTTCCCTTCATGCTAAAATCAAACTCACCCCATGTTTTGACTCCTCTTCTTACTTATTTTCAGCTGGGTGACACGGATGATCTCTTGCTACACTTAAGGCTGTTTTCCTTGTTCTTTTTGAAGACTCTTTAATACTTTGTATTGTTCATGTTTTATCTTCTCATTTGTTTTCCTCTAATGCCGCCCTTCTTTCATCTCCCTCAGACTTTCTCCCCACCACTACCCTGCTCCTGACCAAGCCTCTCTTTAGCTTCTTCAGTTTGTTTTTTGTTTTTTTTTTTGCTTATTTGCTATTGTACCAAATCACTGTAGGGCTTCGTGCCTCTCTCAAGGGCAGCAGCGCATGTCTGCTCGGGCGCCTCAGCCCCACGCCGGGGAGTGCTCCGCTCCCTCCCCGGGGCTCATTGCTCCCTCCCCGGGGGTCATCACTCCCTCCCCGAGGCTCGTCGCTCCCTCCCCGGACTCATCGCTCCTCTCTGGGGCTTATCAGTCCCTCCCCGACGTGCTCCGCTCCCTCCCCAGGACTCATCACTCCCTCCCCGGACTCATCGTTCCCTCTCCCGGGGCTCATCGTTCCCACCCCAGGGCTCATCGCTCCCTCCCCGACGTGCTCCGCTCCCTCCCCAGCACTCATCAGTCCCTCCCCGGACACATCGCTCCCACCCCGGGGCTCATCGCCGCCTCCCCGGGGCTCATCAACCCCTCCCCGGACCCATTTCTCCCCCCCGGGGCGCTCCGGGACCGGAGCATCGCTCCCTCTGCCCAGGAGAGGGCACTGGCGCAGCAGCCCACAGCCTTTTTATTGCCGTCTACAGCTATTTAACTTCATTTTTTGCTGCTTAGGCTCCGATTTGCTCCTCCCCCCCGTGGGTGGTGAACATTCCCCTTTATACCNCCCCCCCCCCCCTTTTTTTTTTCCCAAATATTTTTCTTTTTTCCAATTTCTCCTTAAGTCTCTCCATGTCAAACTCCTTTTCTGCCAGTCTCCTCTTTGGGCCTAATCCCATCACCCGAGCTTCAGGTGCTCAGCGTGGTGCTGGACACCTGGTGGTGTCTGCGCTGGGAAAGGAGTCTGGGAAGGTTTGGGGGCATGCTGTCCCTTGTCCCACCTTCCCCGCTCTCCACAGCAGGGACGGCGTGCTGGAATGGCAGGGAGAGTCCCACCCAGGCACAGCGACAGCAGAAATATCTTCCTCGTTTCCCTAAGGGCCCCCCAGATACAGCGGCACAGAGGTGGCCGGGGGTCCCCGTTATACCTCCTGCCTCTTTCCCTTCCCTCCTGAAGAAGGCAGGAGCTCAGCCCCTGCCCTCAACACACATCTGCTGTTAAAAAACTCCTGTTTTCTCAGCAGCAGCTCTGCCACCAGCTTCCCACCGCCCATATCCACCGAGGGATCCACCACCTTTCCATTGAGGGATCGCTTCTTCTCGATGCCTGTGGGAATTGGGGGGCAGGCCCCGAGTGCAGCTGCTTCGTAAAACACTGCGTGGAGCCTAAAAATATCTGCCGTGCGTCTAATCTGCGTCAGCTGAGCTACATTTTCAAGTGTAGTTGTGCTTCAGGAAGAGCATCCTTGCTTCCTTGGGTGGTTATTCCCGCGTTGGGGTGCTCCTTCTTTCTGATCCCGCTGGAATTCCAGCACCCAAGCAAGGAGGGGGGATGGACAGCTTCCCTACCTGCCTGCGTGGCAAATTCAGTTGGGGGTGATGTAGGAGCTGGTTCTGTTTTCCACAGGCATAGTGTTTGTTTTTGGTAAACTTTGTTTTGCCAAGACGCTTTTATTTCATTTTATTTCATTTTATTTTTTTCTATTTAATTTTAAATNTTTGGTTTGGTTTTTTTTTTTCTTTTTTCCCTTTTTCTCCCCCCTCTATGATAAAAGGATCTCCTTGAAAACCTCTGCAGCACCTGGAGCGAGCTGTGCCAGGCACTGGCCACGCGCACACACCATTTCACAGACTGAGCGCTGAGTGATGGTTTAGAAGTATTTTCTTTCCTTAAGGCTTTTCAGAGGAGTTTAAGGACAGCGAAGTCAGGCTGGTAGTCTGGAAGATGAGCTTTCCATTAGCTCCAAATGACCCTCTTTCGACCTCTTTCACTCTTAATTGTGCTGCCGGTCACTCAGATCAGTACAAACTCTGCTCGGATCAAGGGCGCATTTTCAACTACATCGAGGAGCCTGAAAGCAGCGTGGGATTTTCAAAACTGCCTAAATAACCTACATCCGTGGACTTCTATAACTGCTAAGATGTGTCGCTTTTTACTCCCAAAAATCCCGAGTACCCCCTGAAAACGTGCCCTTGTGGGCTTCTGACCCTCACCGGTACCATATTTTTGGGGATGTCCCTCATTTCCAGGAGGGGATAAACTATTGCTCTGTGCCCCGTCATTTTGTCATTGGAAATAATTCCTGTCAGAATAAAGAGCTGCAGATCAGAGCTTATAAGGAGGGCTGTCTGTGCTGGTACCTGGGCTCTTGTGATGCTGGAGGTGACCCACTTTTCAGGTGGGTCCTGTGTTTGGACCTTCCCGAGCCAAAAGGTGAGGTTTTGATGGCTTTCAGGTCCGGACTGCTCTGGGCTGTCTTTGCCATGGGCAATGGGAGCTCTTCTTCACCCGGCCCCTCACACCGTCCCTGCTGGAGGCCTCAAGGGCTGGGCAGAGGACCAACTCTCCACGCTCTGGTGGGGCTGGATGCGGTGGGGAGCCTCCAGTTGCACCTTCCTTCTCCACGGTCCGCCCTGGATCTTCCATCCAAGGCAAAATGATCACGTGGGGTCTTACAAACAAGCCACAGGCGGTCCCTCTGCAGGGGCGTCACCGGCATTCCTGCCAGTTTGCCGCGTCTTCTGCCCCTGGTGCCAAAACCACGGCTGGCCCCATCACCAGGGGCGCTTGGGAATGGTCGGGGGAACTTTCCGGGTCCCTCCCATCTATGGTAGCCCCATGGTGTTGGAAACGGGAGGTGAAGCCCTCGTGTGTGCGCGCGAAGCCCCTGTTCTGCCTTTCAGTGCTGAGGGCAGGAAGCCAAAATCAAATCTTCCTTTTCCCCCCCACCCCCCCTTCTTTTTTTTTCCCAGAGTGTATCACTGGCTATTGTCCTTATCAAACAAAGCCCTTTCATCAGAGGTTCTTTAACACACTTTATTTCTCTTTTATTTTGCTTTGAAATAAGCCGGGCAACAATTAATTTCAGAGAGAGAGAGAGAGAAAGAGAATTCAACAAGGATCTATTACTACTCTCGGCTTCTATTGCTGTAATGAAAATCTATTTCCTTTCCCTTTTGTGTCCCATATAATTTAATGCCCATTTTATTAATGGTCTGAAATAATTACGGAACCTTTTGTGATTCTCAAGTATGTTTCATTTAATTGTGCAATAAACGCCTAATCTCTTCCTCCATCTGAAGCTATTATGGCATTAAAATTAACAATTATGCAGCAATGCGCCCGGGTCCATAGAAATCACTCCAGATAACTAGACATATATAAATCATTCATGAGAACAATTTCTGAAAAGAGACGAAGGGAGAGAAGAAAAAAAAAATTGTGTTGAGAATGACATTGGGAAGCCAAGGGCCTGGTCTCTAAGAAGATAGCAACACCTTAAAAAAATCTTTTTTTCTTCTTTTTTTTTTCTTCCCCTTTTTTGTTATTATTATTTTACTAATTGTGTTCAGTGGCACAGACCCCCCCCATTAGCCTGACAGATATTTTCAGAATTAATTAACTGTTAGCTCAGAGGATAAATTGTTCATTATCAATTTTTCCCCCTTTCCTTCTTTCTTTCTCTCCTTTTATAGTTTTTTTTTTTCTCTCTCCTTTTTTTTTTTTTCGCCTCTCTTTCAGGCCAGCAATTACACTCTCCGCCTTTCACTGGCAGGTCCTGTTCTGTAGGAGGTAATCCAAATGGGGAAAGTGCTTTTTCTTTCAACCTTATTCACTTCTCCTCTTCTTCCTTTTGTGGGATTTAATAACCACGGCTGATAGGCGCGCTGTGGACAGGGAGGTTAAGTTTGTTGTCTCAGCACTTTGCCGACAGAGGATGGCTCAGGCATCCTGCCACCGCCTCCTCTCTGCTCCTCGCACCACACTGCTCTTTAATTGCCATTCCTTTAATTGTGATCTGAGCCCCAGGATGGCCCAAGCGTCCAGGTCTGCACAGGGGCTGATCTCAGCCACCCAAGGAATGAGGGCTGGGGCGTCTCCAGCAAGCAGAGTATGGGGAGAGAGCCCTGGCGTGTCCACCTCGAGCAGCATCTCCAAGCATAGGCAGCAGGTCGCGGTATGGGGGAAGATGGCAGCAGCCCACTCCTGGCTGCCATTCCCAATGAGCTGCAGGTCCCCACCACCCTCTTTCAAATAATTGCCAGAGCAGTATTTGGATCACCTCCTGATGCCATAGCATCCTCTGTCAGTCTTACCTGAACGGGATACCCAGGTGGTCTCTTTTGCCCTGCTAATGGAGCCATCATATTTGCGTTTCCAAGGATCAGAGGGGAGCAAATTGGACTTTCAATATTTATTTTTGTTGGTGATTCTTTTAGGAATTTACATTATTAGAAGCGGAGCAGAGCGTTCGGCAGACAGAGCAGCCAGTTCCCATCAGAGAAGAGATGTTGAGCCCACCCCTCTGACCCAGGCAGGCAGCAGCTTCATTCCTCCCTCGTGCTGGCGTCCTCTTCCAGGTCTGACAAGCCCATCATTGGTAGTGTGCTTATCCATCACATTCACATGTGGTTTTGTACCACTGGTCTTTGTTCATCCTGCCTCACAGCCTAAACGAAACTAAAGGAAGTTATAACAACTTAAATCTGTTTTCTCCCCAGAAAAGACTGTAAATTACTCTTCTGCCACTTCTTTCTCGAATAGTTCTGTAGCAGACCCAGAAGAAGGTTGGATGATCATCCCAGTGACTGAGAAGCATCTTAAATGACAAGAGTAAAAAAACCTGTGTGAGTACCTTCCAGAGAAGAAGAGATGAGCAGCTCAACCAGGTTTCATACTTCAGTACGGTGATGGGGCAGGCTCACTTGTGGGGACCGTACCCAACTGCTGTCCCCCTGGAAGACCGGCCAGAGATATGGAGTGACAAGCACTGGGCTGAGCAGTGGTGAATGGGAAAGCTCCAGCTCATAAAACTGTGTTAGGAGTGGCCTTGAGTTGTACATGATGGGAATGATCTCCAGGAGCCAGTGGTGCTACATCTGTTTGGTTTTTGTCTCTTATTGCATTGTCTGTTGTGGAAATATAACACATATCATATTAAAATAACATCAGACATATAGTGTTTGGTGATGCCCTGTGCCTCAGGAAGTAGAGATCAAGAATGTGACTTCAGTATGGCACATATGTGGTTAAAGCTGATATCCACACACAGATCTGACCACAGACTTCAATTAATCACTTTGAATAATAGTAGCATATTAGAAATGAGAGATACCATTTAGAAGAAAATATATAATCAGCAGAGATCAAGAGAGAAACAGACTCTATCAAGCACTACAATGAGGACAGTTCAAAAGATGATTCATAAAATTAAAATCCCAAATTCACCCACTGACCTGCCTCTTTTTGGATCAATGGAGAGAGTCACACATCATCTTTAACACCTTTTCAGTGTAAAGGATCCCTTTTCTGATCAGGTCAAAAAGCCCAACCCTACCGGCAGATGATGATTGGGACCTATTTGGCAGCATCATGAATTCACCGTTTAGAAACTGTCTTTTGCCATATAACGAATAAGGCTGGAGGGGAAAACTCTTTTGTATCATGAGCTTGAGCGATGAAGTATCAAAAGTCAGTCGGTCACAGGCTTGCTCAGTTGCTGGGTGAGTGTGCCAGGGTACGCTCTAGCTGTACGACCATCCCAGCAGGCTACGTGTTACAGAGTGGACTAGTCTCCATCTTTGGTTCTCACCGGGGGGGTCGTCTGAGCTCTGATACTCCTCGGGGTCACAAATTCACAAGTGAGCACACCTCAAAGTGTGTGCTCAACCAAACACCTTTATGGCAGGGGGGTTGGAACTTGGTGATCTTCAAGGTGCCTTCCAACCTAAACCATTCTATGGGCTCCACCAGTTATTGACCACAGCTCCCATAACGGTGATGGAGGTACCTACCTCACGTGGACAGCTAGCTGAATCCTATCCTGGCTGCGTAACTTTAGTGGTAGGAGGTATCGTCTACGATCAATGTAATGAGATGGGCACTTCCCATCTCATAATGGGAGCAGCTTGCAATGCCATTTCGTTGGTGGCAGGTTTCTGCAGTGATGGCCATTGGCTTTAAGACCTCAGTGCAGGGAGGTAGAAAGTGTGACGGGCAGACCTAATGACAACCAAGAGGTGTCCGATCCAGTGGCACTGCCATCCTTGTGCCAAGACAGTCTCCCAGTTTATGCCTTACTCTCCTGTGTAAGCATCATGCGTGTGTGTGTGTGTGTGTGTATGTTCGTGTAAGTGCAGGAGAGAGAGAAGATTAAAATATGTCCCTCCAATTAAGACATTATTTCCACCTCATTTAGATTTTCCTGTTCTTAATGCACTTCATCGTTTCAGCTCATTTTATCCAAGTGTTTTAAAAAGCTCTCCTCTTCTATTTCCCCTGGTGAGGATGATTAAGATAGAACAGGAATGATCTGCATGTTTCCAAACTTTGCTGCCTGTCTGGAATTAAATCACAGCTGCAATGAGGAGAGGAAAGAGAGGAGTGGGGAGCTGTGTGCTCACAGCCAGGCGAAGACGTTGTGTACCCACACGGCACAGGCAATGATTTCAGTGAACAGCCCACATTTGGCCTTCAGTAGGTGACCAAACCCCAAACTCTTTGGGAGTGGGGTTGGCAGGCTGTGTCATGCCCTCACCTTCAATGCTGTTTATCCCCCGCGGTGGCTTCTGCTGGACTATAGTCACCGCACCTTGTTATGGAGATGCTATCAGCAGCGTAGAAATGAAATCCCTGTCCATGCTGGCAATACCAGTGGAGACCATAACCCGGGCCCTGTCTGCCCTCCAGTTGCCTTTAGAAAAACAAACCCCATGTTTCTGCCCCGTGCAGAGTTTTACCCAAACTTAGGACAGTGCTGAGGGGGATGAAGCTGATGAACTGTGTCACTGGTGGAGGGGACAGCTTTCTCCTTCAAACACAAGGGTGGCTTCTGAGGAGACGTTGTGTGGTTCATGTTTGAGATGTAAAACAGAAGAGAGGACCACCTAGCCTCCAGGACCAGCCCCTCTGCCAGCTCTGACAATGATGCCCAAGAAGCAAACACCTGCGCTCAGAAATGGAGAAGAAAGCTGCTCACTCATCTCACCATTGGACGGCAGCTCCCAGCCTGGATTTACACCAGCAACGTGGAGAGGAACATCAGTTTAACTTACAACCAACCAGCACCCCATCCCTTGGTTTTGAATGGAGGATCCACAAAGCAGAGGGTCATCAAGGAGAGCTCCTACTGAAATCACCTTGGCTTTTCATGCAGCATTTCTACAGGATCCACATTTCCTTGCTGGCTTAAATAATACTGTTGGAATTGGGAAAGCGCGCATTGTAGCAGTGCGGTGCATTGACATTGCAACATTGCGATGGTCAAAAATATCCAATTTTCCTATCGGACAGGCCATCTTACTCAGGATGATGTCAAAGATGACCCCCTGCTCCTCAGCATCCCCCGTTGTGCAGATACGCTGTCTGCAGTGAGTGAGAATGTTGTGTGAGCAAAGCCCATTTCATTTAAATGACTGTTTTCATATCACTGACTGGTATTTATTTACTTCACAGAGCATGTTTGAGGTTGTAATGAAAAACGACCCAACCTCACCACAGAGACTGCCCCACACTTAAGACGATTAAGATAAAGTCCCACATAAGTGGCCCTAATAAAAGGAATTTATCACAAGACATGGAGAGGAAGGTATCTTTATTCACAAGGTGAATAGCGCTAAGGGTTGTCATTGCAGATTTTCAGTTCGGGAAATTATCATTCATTCTCCAAATTACTGACTGCACAAAAATTACTAAATGGTGCGTTATCACTCCTTCTCAGCACGAGAATGTCTTTGTTGTACGTTCGATTACAAATGGCTTGCCCCGTGATTATCATCAATAAATCACAGGTAAGCATAGCACATGCCACAAGGAGGCTTGGCTGAGAGGCTTCTGGAGCTAGCGCCGAAAGGAGAGACAAAAGCACCCTCCAGCGTGGAGCTGTGGTCTTTCAGTTCAGCAATAACTCACTTCATCGTGTTGTTTATGCACAAGGACAGCCGTGGCCTCGCGTGGTCACGGCAAGAATTCATAGACATGGAAAATGCATTTCCTTACCTCTTCATAAATCCGGGCAAGGCAGAGACACCTGGGTGTCTTTTTTTTTTTGTTGATGTTGGGTTTGGGTTTTTTTTTTTTTGCTTCTGCATCCTGACAAGAGGAACGTAGACACAGTGGGCACCAAACGGCAGCCCAGGATAATGAATGAGGAGAAGATAAGTAATTCTGCAGCAGGTTTGCTAAACATGATGTCCCCGATACTCAAAGCTATGAGACAAGCCAGGACATTTTTTGGGGTCAGAGCCATCTGCAGGGAGCCTTTTGGGCTCTTCCTCCTTCCAAGATGTCTCAGCGATTCCTGTCTGAACTTAGGACACGTCTGCTGGTTTTCTCTGAAGCCAGTGTGAAACTTTTTGGTGTGGAAAGGCATCCCTACACCCATGGACCCATCAGTAATAGGAGGAAGAGGTGCTATGCTGCAAAATGCAAGCGGTTTACCTGTGTCCTAGTATCCAAATGTGCTTTTGGTGAGCTACAAGGAAGCAGCACAACTTGGAGAAGAGCTGTTTACTTTTCTCCTGTTGAGTCCACAGAAGGATCTCAGTCAGTTTAGTGACGTCCCACAAAGACCAGTTTGTATTTATTCAAGAAGAAAACCAGCTGTATTTTTACTGATAAAATATGAGATCGTTCTGTGCATCCTGAAATAAATTTGGAGCACCAAAAGGCAGTGGATGGGACTTCAGACTTGTCCCAGCAAAAGCAGGATGTGTGGCCACTTTATTGGTGCTCGTTGCTCCTGCCTTAGGGCAAAACCCTTCATCACTACCTGTGGGCAAAAGAACCCAAAGTCCTTGATGGGTATGCTCCCCTCCTGCATGAGGAGAGATTCTTGAACTTGGAAGACTGGATTCAACCACAGACCTTGAAGTTGATCTTTGCCAAAGCTCATCTTTGCTCCGCACTTGAGTCACCCATCTATAAAGTCGTCTCCTACAGCTTTTGTGAGGAGAGAAATCCGGAAAGGTGGAGAGAAGCTTTTCCAGTAAGGCTGTGTCAGAGAGTGGGAAGGAATACATGAGGAGCCAAGGTGATCCCAAAACAGCTGGTGATGTGTCATGCATCTATTTTTGGAGGCAGAAGTTCAGCCTGGTGAACAGACACTGTTTGCTGACGGATGAAGTTTCAACTGTGGAATCTCCGAAGAATTCCCCCAACAGCACAATGCTGCTTTCTCTTTTTTTTTTTTTTTTCCCTCATTAGCTGCTTCTCACCTCCTCTCCTTTCTTTAGTTTGTAAGAAAAAGAAGGGGCTATTTTAAAACCCTCTCGGTGCACCGAGCCCAGCTCCTGGTGAGGGCCAGGGGAAGGAGCAGACATGCTTGTTGCGGTGCGGTGTGAAAGGGACGGAGCGCGAAGATTAAGATCTCTATCAGAGCTTGTGGCTCCAGCGATTACAGTGTATTAAGGCTCTGTCAGTGTTGACAAACACTGCCCCAATTAGGAATTAGCTTGGCGTGGCATCTGATAGCGCCGCTTGCCGCTGACCTGCTAAATGGCCTGCCTTCCCTCCCCCCTGCTCAGCTAATGGGGCAGCGGGCAGCAAACAAAACCGCATACCCCTTTCCACCATCCCTTCTCCCCCTTTCTCCCCTTAATTGACGCAGCTCCCTGGGCCCGATGCATGAATATTAATGCTAGTTATTGCGCTCCAGAACTGCCCGCCCTGCCACATCCAGTCCAGCATCTCCTGGTACCACTGGTGATGTTCCAGCTGCACGTGTTTTCTTTCAGTATTGTTGGAGTCACGTCCATCAAATACGTGGCAAAGGAAGTATCTTGAAGGCAGTGTCCATCTAATGTAAAGCTTATCCAGACCTCCAAAGAACCTCCAAACCCAGCCCGCCTTCTCAGTGCAGGTGCATTTATATCATCATGGGATATAAATACATTGGTCATCTCAACACGGTTGCAACCAGTACAAACTGGTACAAGGGGAGCAGATATTATTGCATCTAAACTTCTCAAGGGGAAACACAGAAGGACTAGATGTACCAACAGTCATGGTAAATTCGGGTCAGAGGAAGGTGGTGGACGGGAGGTGCTTGCCCCAGCCTTCTCCAAGGCTTTTTGGCTTTGGAGTGAGGTGCACCAACTGGACAACAACAAACAGGAGCTGAATTCCTTTGATTTACTTGGGCAGAAGTAGATATTTAAAAGCAACTGAAATGCAGACAGGACAGGGGGCTGGCCAGGGTCACAGCAGGGAACTGTTGGGGACTTTTAAGATTATTTGTACAGAAATGGATTGAGCATCCGCATAAGCATGTTGGAGACTGGAGAGCTGGGACGCCTGTTGCTGGTAAATGTTTTATCTGAACATGGAAGTAATACAGGACAGGGGCTGTCTTCTACTCTGCTTTGGGCCATGACTGGTACACAAGATCCCCAGTTGAAGGATCTCACCACTGCACTTGCACATGTAACATAGACCGAGGTGCTGGGGAACACCTCTGCCCGTCCTTGGTATTTCAGACACACTGATCGGAGCTGTTTTCTGAGTGACCCCAGGGCAGACACAGCTTCCAGGGATCATGGTGCTGATGTGGGGCTCCCACCAAGCATTCCAAATACACCACCGATATTTCATACTGTGCTTGTAGTTTTCCATCTCCTTGCCCCGCCATAACTGCCTCTGCCAGTCTTCGCTTGCAATTTGCAGCAGCCCATCTCCATCAAATGGCAAAGAAAAGCCAGCGAGGAACTGTTCGACTTATCCCATCCTGAGATGGGCACACAGGGATTCATCCCATGTAACTTGCTTAGCGCAGATGCCCAATTTATGCAGCAAAATTTAGTCAGATGAATTCTGTTCCCAGGATAGTTTTCATGACCACTACCATGAGAAAAGCTCTTGCTATTAGAGGAAGCACCACCTTTCATTACTTCCAATAATGGTAGCAATAGTATGAAGAGCTGTAACAGCATCACTGAGTACCCGAAGTATAAAGACTGCTTCCCAGTTCATACAGGCAGACACGAGGGTGTATGGTCACAGGACCACCCATTAGTGCACTCGCCGATGTGTGCAGCCTGGCAGCTAACCTCAAAGAATCATAGAATGATTTAGGTTGGAAGGGACCTTAAAGATCATCTAGTCCCAACCCCCCTGCCCTGGGCAGGGACACCTCCCACTAGACCAGGTTGCTCAAAGCCCGGTCCAACCTGGCCTTGAATGTCCAACCTCAATGGACAACTGCAACAGCAGGAGAGGCAATTGCTGGCATAACATCTCCATTTAAAGAAAAAAAAACAGGCAGTCTGCCTTTCCAAGTCCTCTCTTGGAGGAAGAGATGCCAGGAAGAAAGCATCTGCTGTGTCTTGCTAAGCAATGGGTTGGTGTGCAATGAGAGCAAGTTGGGCTGTGCCTGCACGAGGGACTCCCACTGTTGGTGACCAAGAGCTTATCAAGTAAGGCTGGATGAAGTTGGTTTTAGTTGGTTTTCATCATTTTTGGAGTTAAGCCTTGCTTGAAGCCAGACTTTTGTATAAATCAGGTCCTGTCCCAACATCCCGGGTTGTTCTGACAACAGGATTGTGCTGATGCTGGTACCCTTGCTGATGGGCAACATTCACAAACCAGGCTTTCCATCTGTACCTTCCTCCCCTTCTCAGTGGAGCAGGAGGGTTTTACATGCGTTTATTGCTCCAGCTCACGCGTTTCCATTAGAGCGAGGAGGACTGGGGGAGGCACGCTGTTTTGGTTCACCTTTCTGCAGCGGTGGAAATTGATAAGGTTCATATGCATACAAAAGGCTGAATGGAGAGGCAGGAGGGTGAACGGGGTCGTACACCCAGATGGATTTTTTAATTCCGGGGGAAAATAACACCACGCTCTCAAGTGATAACTGAGCCTTTCTTCCCAACTCGGACCAAAATATGATTTTTCATCTGTGCATTGGAGGAGAGGAAAATTATACATTTCATTCTGCAGAATAATAAAGCTTCATGCTGAATAAAGCTCCCATAAGCCAGTGTAATTACTGAAGGGCAGGAAATACACTTTCAGTTTATATCTAATCACAATGCCATATTGTGTGCTGTGAAAAGGACTTCTGGAGGCCGGAGTGTTGCTGGAATGTGAGCAGGCCCTGAAGACTTTCTTCTTGGCAGGACTTTTTCGGCTGTGAAAAAAGGGAGACAACTAGCTGAAGTCACTTAAGAGGGCACCGCTTGAGACGGAGTCCAGAAGGCCATTGTTTTGGGCTTCAGACCCAACCTGGGCAGCTCTTTGACCTCGATTTGGGACCTCGATGCTGTGGCCCAGGGACCCCCTGGCAGGTCCAAAAGAGCATGTGGGTGATTTGAGGTTGGATGTTGCTGCTCCATCCCAGCTGAACAGAGACCATGAACCATGTACATGTAATATCATTATGATAAAATAAAATGTGATGCCGCTGTCATTTGGCCTTTTTTCCCTCCTGGCTTATTGTCATGGCTGATCGCAGGCTCAAAACCCTCTGCGTTGACCAGCCAGAAGTTGCAACACCCTCAAACTGGCGGAGGTTGTGATAGGGCTGCTCAGGGGCAAGTGCTACCCACCACATTTGGGAAACTGGTTAAAACAAGGAATTGGCCAAAGCAGTGTAGGAAATACCACGTAAGGTTTTGAACAGGTTTGGGAGATACCAAAAGGGACGTGTTCGGGAAAAGCAATGCAAAAGGGCAGCGAGGGGAAAGAGGCAATGCTTTATGTAGTGAGAACTACTAAAGAGGATGACAAAACCCCCTTAGCACAGCTTGAAACATTGCTCCTGTGCCAGTAAATACAGAGTATAAACCTGTTCCCAGTGTGCATTTTATTCCAAGGCCCTTGCACTAAATCCCCCACGGCACCTGGAGAAAGGCGGCTGCAGAGTGTGTGAAGTGCTGTTGGTCGGATGGGTGGTCCCCAAAGACTGGGACACCCATCCAGGCTGAGGGGGGGAAGGTGACAGCCCATGACAAAGATGTGTGCATGTGTGTGCATGAATACATGGCAAAAGGCTTTGCTACAGCCTGAAAAAAATCCTCCATATGCTCTCAACTGATGTTTTAACCTCATTGGAAAGAGGTAAAAAAAAAATGCAATTATGAAAATACCGTCACAGGTACTGAGTGCAGCCCCTCTGTTTCATATTCAGATTAATTTTTTTTAACTAGATGAACACAGCATGGAGAGGGGAAAGCTGACAGAGGGAAAGCAGCTCTCCTGGCTGGGGAGGTCAGCTCCCACCTCCACCACACCGCCTCTGGAAAACACTGATGGAAAGTTGCCCGTCTCCCTGCCTCTGAGAGAAGCTCCATGAGTTAGAAGGTGTCTGTGATCTGGAGGGGGTTTCTGGTACCCCTGCCTCACCTGATCAGTCTTGTACCCCTGTTTTAGAGGTGGGCTGTTGGCTCCATGCCATCTCGCACAACGTTATTACAGGTTCAGAGGACCATGGTGACTCAGGCTGCCGCCTGTGGTCAATGCACCCGGCTGGGATGCTGCACGTGGAGGTGCATCTCCCTCATTGGAAACAGGCAGAGTGGGTTATGTTCCACAGTTTCCCTGCTTTGATACTACAAATATATTTGTAATTTCCAAAATACACTGCTTCATGCTATTTTCATTTGCTCTGGCACCAAGTGTCTTTCAGACCTTCCATTTGCCCCTAAGAAAAAGCATTCATATTTTTTTCTCACACAGTTCAAGAAGATGTTTGTTAGACAAACCACGAGCTGTTGAGACCCTTTCTTAACACCACCTCTCTGCTTCCCTGCCCATTCTCCAGCTTCTTCCCTGTGGGTTGGACAAACACTTCCATGCAGACTAGTACCCAGGTGAAATCTTACCCATGACATACAGGATGCCACTGGTCTGAACTGGGAATGCTTCACCTGCAAGAGGCTGGGACCCTTGCTTTTTCATAGTACAACTCATCGGTGGCTTGTAGACATCCTCTGGTAACTAATACACTCACATCTTTCTGCTCCTCTCTCGTTTCCAACTGATGAGCTCCCAGTTTAGAGCAGAATTTCTTGTTAATCCCCAAGTGCATGACCTTGCATTTAGTAGTCTTAAATTTCATCCCATTTCCTTTACTCTCATCTTCAAGATTATGCAGTTCTCCATGTATGGTATTGTGATCCTCCTTTACTTTGCTGACAGCTCCTAAATTTATGAGGACTAGAAAACTGACAGGAAACTTAAGGCCAAGTCTGGCTGCCAGTTCACCCCTGATGGGAAGGGCAGATGGGAGTGAAATCCCCCAGCTACACATGGGTGATGGTGGATACGTGGGTGCAGAGGACAGCAAGCAAACCAGCAAGCAGCTGCCTGGCCCTGCGATCACGCAGTCCACAAAAAAACAGCCAGCGTGGGATCTGTCAGAGAGGAAAAAGGCTTCTCTGATCAGTCATTCACTCTCTCTTCAACCGGGAGACAGTCGAGTTGGTTCATTTGGTGGTCAAACACTGGTGGCATGGTAGCATCGCTGGTCCATCCAGACCGGGACCTACATGGGGACTGGATGGCAGAAGCCTGCAGTGATTTCCCACTGATGCCTCCATGGTGCCAAGTAACAGCCTCCTGCCAAAATTATGAATCATCTGCTTGGAAAGCAACTGCGCCGCATCTGCTGCTACTGAACAGTGGCTATGCGGTTACGCCAAGTTTCCTATGCCACAGGTCCCCTGATCTACAAAAAGCATGGCTTGATATTTTAATGCACTGATTTACAAAGCCATCCAAAATGCTTTGGCTGCCCTGACTCACATCCAAAGTCAAAAGAAGTCAGGGCTGGAGTCCAGGAATTTGCCAGAGCCGCTGGTGGGGCCCCAACTGTATAGACTTGTCTGTCTCTGACCCACCTCCTACCTGCTTGGCTGTTTAAACCTGGGGTTTATTTCCTTCTCTGCATATGATCAAAAGATTTGTGCACCATCACACCTGAGAGAAAGGCTGCCGAACAGAGAGAGGCACCTTCTGCTTCACGTGCACAGGCACAATATTTCTGGTTAAATGAGAACTGTGTGGGACATTTCTCTCCCAACTCCTCGGTGATGGGAGACCTCCCGGTCCATGGACTCACGCGGCTGCATCCCCTCGGAGACCCCATTTGCCTCAGCAAAATCCCCTGTCTGCACGGAGTTAGCCTCTAACCTCTCTCCATTCCAGACGGGAGCGCAACTGTTTTGCACTAAGCGGTGAGCCGAGGGGATTCAGCCCTCCCAATCAGCACAACTAAAGCATGAAATGAGGACAGAGAACGAGAGAGCGAGCAGGGGGGGACCGCGTGCTGCTTCTCCCGCATCACCAAAAAAAATTAGAAAAGGGAAGAAAGCAGAGCCTTTGCATTATTATGTCTTCTGTCCGGACTGCAAAGGCTCTATTTTTATATACCTCCCCATCTTCCCCCAGCCCTATCCCCTCCTCCTCCACCCGTGCAGGCAAAGTTCTTGAATCAGCAGATTCTGAGCTCGGGAGCGGTAAAGAGCTATTGAGGGACGGACTCTGATAGCATTACAACCATACATGGAGCCATTTTCTGTGGCGAATCGCTGAGTTCTACCTGGTTATCTCCTGCCTTGCACATCACTTCCGAATGACATGCTCTCAGTCTGGGCAAAAAATGAGAGGTTTTTTTTTAAGAGCTGGGATTTCAATAATATGTGACGAAAGGATGAGATTACTTTCTGAGGTGGGAGAAGGCAAGAGAGGGGGAGAGAGGGAGAGGAGATGAAGAGCAAGTTCTTGGTCCTTTATGGAGTTTCATAGCAAGGCTTCTTTCATGGTGGTAAAGGCAGCCCGGTTGCCTTTCATTGGAAGGTTTCCTACGCTTTCCCTGGGTAAAGGGGGCTGGGAGAAGCCCACGTAACATTGCTCTACGGGCGAGCCCTTCTCATGGCCATGCTGGCTAGCTCAGCTACTGGGGGCTACCTGCTTTACAAACACCACCAGCCTTGGCCGCCTGTGCACCATCAAGGAGAAGAAATGGGTCATTCTGCTTTGCAATCATAGAATCATAGAATGGTTTAGGTGGGAAAGGACCTTGAAGATCATCGAGTTCCAACCCCCCTGCCATAGACAGGGACACCTCCCACTAGACCAGGTTGCCCAAGTCCACGTCCAGCCTGGCCTTGAACACCTCCAGGGACAGGGCCTCAACAACCTCTCTGGGCAACCTGTGCCAGTGCCTTACCACCCTTAAAGTGAAAAACTTCTTCCTAATGTTCAATCTAAACCTGCCCTCTTCCAGTTTCAAGCCATTCCCCCTTGTCCTATCACTACATGCCCCAGTAAAAAGTCCTTCCCCAGCTCTCCTGTAGCCCCCCTTTAGGTACTCTAAGGCCGCAATAAGATCTCCCCGGAGCCTTCTCTTCTCCAGGCTGAACAGCCCCAACTCTTTCAGCCTCTCCTCACAGCAGAGGTGCTCCAGCCCTCGGATCATCCTCGTGGCTCTCCTCTGGACATGCTCCAGCAGGTCCATGTCCTTCTTATGTTGGGGACTCCAGAGCTGGATGCAATACTCCAGGTGGGGTCTCACGAGAGTGGAGTAGAGGGGTGTATCATCTATGCCAAAGACGTGTTTGGTTATGTCGGTGCTGCCAGGATGAATTGCTGTGGTGACTGGTTTCACGGGCGCATGTCTTGGACCACCTCTGCACCGGTTGGGAACTGTACGCCCTTCCAGTGTCCGGGTTTTACAATGGGTGTGAGGTGCCCAGGAGCCACGAGGTGTGCATGTAATTCATTAAATGCCCTGGCTAACGAAGAGATTGCCTAGCTGTGAATGGCACCGGAAGTAGAAGCTGCAGGAGCAGCTCTAAAGGACAGCTGAGCCGCTGCTGCAATTTCAAAGATGAGTTTCATCTTGAAGATGTCACAGCCCATCTGAGGCTCACCTGGTGGCTTTATTTCCAAGTGCCCAAATTAGCCGAAAGTCAGTTGGAAACGGAGGGGGGTGGGGTGTGTGTGTGAACATCAGTGAGTGGTTCTCAAAGTGGGTGCACAGACTGTGTACATGCTGGTGGTGGGACCGAAGTTGCAGCAAGGAGAGACTTTTATGGTGTCAAATATTCCCCTGTTCAGCAGAGGCAAACTCATTCCAGAGCGATAATCCCTTTTCTGCCTTCAGATAATTCCTGTGCCTATATTCTCTAGCTCGGGTGCTTATCTGCTTCCCTTCCCACCGTTGCTGGATGCCTCACCGTGTTTATCTTTCCAGCACCCCTCTGAGACAAGTAGTGCTGTCATCCCACAGGTACCGCTGGGAAACCCAGAGGGATGGGATGGGGGGCTACGGGACTTTGCCATGGTCACGCACGAAAGTGGCTGCACAGTGGAAATGACCCCAAGGTACAGATTTGTGTGTTAATCCTTTGTTTTAACGCTTAGATTGGGGATGAGGAGAAAAAGAAACTCCAACTCCATAAAAAAGGCAAAGGCGGATCGTGTGGGTCTATCATGTCCTCAGATGGATGGACACCGTCTCTGTGAAGACTCTTTCCACCTCCAGAGCTGTGAGAGTAGAGACATTTGGCCAATGTGCCGGTATTTATCAGTCAGCTCCAAACATATCTGAAAGTCTTATAGGAACCTGAGACCTCTCTTTGGCAACACCAGCACCATGGGTGTTGTTCCCCAGACCTGTTTTCACTGACACACACCTCTGCTTCCCATGGAGAATGTCCCTGAGTATGATATTGCCATGTTATATGGGGTTGTTGCCATGTTATATGGGGTTGTTGCCTGGGTTTGACCTCATTTTCCCCTGCCTGAGAAGGAAGTGATAGTTCAGAGAAACATTTTCCAGAAAATTAAAATGCCATCACTTTTTTTTCAGAGTTTGGGTTTTTAAAAAAAAAAAAAAACACAACAACTGGATTTTATAAGAACACGTGAGACGCATATAGATGCAAATCACTCCTAAGGCTGTCTTTCTATTTACAAGATAGCTCTTTATCTTGAATTTATTATCCTTGATCCAAGCTCATGTGCTAGCTGTAAGAAAATAGACAGTTTTGGTGTGTTACGCTAAAGAAAATATAACACGCCTTTACTTTTGAACCAGTAGAGATTTTCTGCGTTAGGGTTGGTGCATCTGGGGAGAAGTAAGAAAGAAAGAGCCGCATTACTCTGTCTGTTACTTCTCATCAGTCCTGTTTCTGCTCATCAAACAAATGAGGTAGAGTTTGCACACAAAAATCCTCCATTGGACATACATCAAAACAGGGCACTTTGTGCCCGTACCTACACTTGAACTCACACGTTATCGTTAATGACGAGGTTCGGCAATGACCAAATGAAGTCAGCTGTCATTTGCTTGGAAGCACATCGCTACTTTTCCCAGCGGTAAGGAAAAAAATTGTACAAACAGGTCCTCTGCTCTTTCTGAAGAGGCAAAATCCCAAATACAGAGGACCTAATCCTTATTTTTGAGGTCCAGCTAATGCTTCTGGGATATTTAAGGGTACCAAACTCCATCAGTTTGAACCACCTGGAGAGAGAAGGTGATGGTGATCAGTAAGCGGGTGTACGGTTGCAGCAGAGGGTCAGCACCATGTTCTTCTTGTACAGTGGAAAAAAGCGGTGGAAAACTTGCCCCCTCCACCACTTTTGTCATCTCTATTTGCTGGGAGGCAGGGGTGGGATTTGAACTACCTTGAGCAGCATCAGCTTGCTGGAGTTCAAGGATCCCTGGTGCAGATGTCACCATTTGGTAAGGCTATTCTCCCCTTGGAAGTGATGGAGAGGAGCAAATTCCTGACCTCTCTCAGACGCTTGCCCTGGAAGAGGATGAGCCCTGCTCCGCACCTCCTCTTTTTTGGGTTACTGTAAAGTGGGGCCGAGAAGCTCAAAGCCAGAAAAACTCACATACTGCCTGGATACCACCTATGGAGGAATCCTGCTGTCCCTTCTCAAGGCTGCTGCTAACTGTGCCAGGAACTGAAGCAAAGCATTTGCCTTATCCTAGACCCCTGTTTCTCCAGCTGCAAAACGAGGTTTACAATTTGGAAAAAAATCCTTAAAAATCCATAGATGGGATTCATCAGCCACCCACAAAAAAAAAAATCACAACTGCTTTCCTAAATTACGGCCTACATGAATTATTATTCCCTGCGGGTACCGAGAGGCAGCACTTTTCTGGTGTTCAGAATTTGGGAGAAAAACTCCAAAGATACCATATTTATTTTATTTTATTTTTTTCTGTTTAAAACCCGTGCTCTCCTGCGGCAGCCTTGGTCGGGGTGGAGGAGGAGGAGGAGAGGAAGAGTGTGTGTAGGGTGGCTGGGGCTGGTGGCGAAGGATCCTTTTGTGAAGATCAGCAGTTCTCTGCGCTTTTATCCCGGGCAAAGATTACATTTCACTCCCAGGGGTCTTTGCTTCCTCAGATCCTTTTCAGCCTGAGTCACTGTAGCACTGCAGATAGTTTTGGGTGTCCTTTCATTTATTTTTTTTTTTTGACAGTGTTAAATATATACCCCAGTGAGCCATAAATCAGTGGTTTATCAGAGAATAAATCATATCTGTAATAAGGGACCACTTCTTTTTAATTGGACAGTGCATTAAATTAAACAGATATACTTCCTCAAAGAATACAAAAATGTGTCAGCTAGCCTTCTTTAATGAATTTTAATTTTAAGCCACCTTTTCTTGGAGAGAAAAGCTTTTTCCCCCCCCCCCCCAGTAAAATTATATTCAAACTGGAGGATTTGCTGAGTTTTATGGGTTATTGTGTTCGCTCCACTTTATCTTTCATTCCTACGATAATGTAGCAGCCTTTCCTCCAGGTTCAAATTGGTTTGCGTTGAGACGAGTCTTTTGGCAAATGAACATATGTATGTGTGTGTGAGATGTCCACGTGTTTGCATGTGCATGAGAGCACATACGTGCACATGTGTTGATGGAAAAGGCATGTCCCTGACTCCAGCTACGGGACGCAGCCTACCCTGACTTTGTGCTGTGCATGAGAATTGCTGATACCTTCTGGCTTAGGCACCGATAAGCTTCCCCCCCCCACCCCCAAGAACAGCAACTAAACAGAGCAGGGAGGTAAAACTTGTCTTAGAAATGCTGAGACAAGAAATTACGCAAAGGTGGGAGGGTTCTGTCCAAAGCCTTTCTGCAAATAGACCATGCCAGGTCACAATTCCATTGGCAAAATCTTTTATGCCTTTGTTGGTGGATAGTTGGTTGGGTCAGATTTTATTTGTGAGCGCATTGCCATGAAGAAAACAGCAGCCGTAACATCTGCCTGAATCCCGGGGAAAATCTCTGCGCTGGAAGTACCCTCCTAGCTGACTTTTCAATAATTCGGGTAATGAGTAGTGACCTCAGGGAGTAAATTCCTTGGGAAGAGGAGAAGGACACATTTATTATTTTTTTTTAGGCAAATACGGACCATCTGATCGGGGAACGAAACAATGCAATGTGCTAAAGGATCAGCACAAATAACATAATATTGTAAAATAGAAATGACGTGGTTTCTTTCTCATTCTCATTCGCATCACAACCTCTTTAGGGCAGCAACAACGGACTGAGAGTCAGAACTCTGCTCCTTTGGGATATCCTGACGTTTTTGACATTTTCTTTCCAGTGGAGCTGGTGCTTTGCCACAGACCGGGAAGAGCTGAAAAATTCTGATCTGAAGGGTCGCGCTTTGCAGATGGGTTTTGTGTCACCTGAGGTTAGGCGTCACATCTGGACAAGTCGGCTGGGAGTGTTTATAGCTGATGGAAGAAGATAAGCCCTCAAGGAGGTGATGGATCCCATTGCAGGAGAGGTGTGCAAGGGCTGCCCTTCGTGTGCCGCTCCCCCTGTGGGGCCAGGTCTGTGGGACCCCCTACCCCATGCTGCTTTGATGCGGGTAGGGATGAAGTCTTGATGCCTAACGGGGGTTGCAAGACTGGCTAGGAGGTTGGTGAACAGGGAAGAACAGGGTTACAAATAGCAAGTCTTCCATAAGGTATCTAAGACAAAATTAGCTGGCTTCCAAAAAAAAAAAAAAAACCAAAACATCAACCAAAAAACCCCAAACTTTTTCAGTAACCATTTTTTCCATTAAAAAAATAGCCCTGACATCCACCCCAGGAGGTGGGTGTAGGGCAGAATGGGAACGAGGCATCTGACTGCATTTCCCCACCCTGAGCTGTCCCCATCCCTCCCACAGTGAAGGTGTCCAGCCAACCGGGAACCAGCCTGACCAACTCCATGGTCACCTTCCCCCCATGCTCAGCACTAATGTTTTGTGAAGGCAGCCAAAATTTTCAGGTCTGTTCACCGCTGTGTGATGGGTATCAACTTCTGGTCCCTTTGGCCACCCACCCTCAACTCCACCAGCGTCTTGCAACATCATGGCCCCACTGTTTCTTGCTCTCATAAAATAAACAGGCTCTGCAATCATTTTCTTTTCGATGCGCTGTTAGTAAAATCCTTATGAATTTGAATCTCTTTTATTATTTTCAGCCCTGTGCTTATATTTCCTACCAACACCTTGGGTATGATTTCCCTCCCCTGAGCTCCCAGCTGGGTCACCGTAGGTAATAACTGGTTATTAGCTCTGGGCAGAGGCAGCGTGCATTTCCAGCCAGGCACGAGAAGATATTACAGACAGAAATATAACATTATTTCAAACTTCTTGTCCTTGGTGGGTTTAGAGTAGGTATCATTTTCTTTTTTATTTTGTTTTGCTGGCTGAATTTCTAAGAAACTAAAGGCTTAGAAACACACAGAATACTCTTTATCCTTGTCATCTTAATTCATATCTGCTCTAGTATGACTGTTTCTTGGTGCCATCATTTGTCTTGAAATGCTTCGAAACCATAGCTCTTTTTTTTTCCCCTCTCTTTTGCTTTTCTGTTAAATTCTGGAGTAGTTGAATGAAAACACTCGCCCAGATCTGTATATTTCTTATACAAGTTATTAATTGTTCTGCAATTTAAAAAGTAAAATAAGACTGCATGGTCATCATCATATATAGTACATTAAGCCTTGAAGCTTAATATCGTATATAATGCATGTTTCTTCCTGCATAATGAGATTGGGAAATCTAGAAGACAGCTTTTTTTTTTCCCCACCGAAAGCTTCCAAAATTAAAAAAAAAAATCCCCAATGAAGTGTTTGGGGAAATGCTTTGCTTAAATGCCTGATTGGTCAGCTGAAATTAAAGCTTTACAAGGTACCTTCTCGAAAGAGGACCCAGCCATCTCCTCCCACGTCGCTACCACTGCTGTCTATTGCGACTACCAGGATGTACTGAGGTCCTGATATCTTCTTGCTCGCAGAGCTGCAGCTTGTGCAGCAATCGACTGCACCTCTAAAACAAACCGGGAGGAAAACAAGGACCCTCCGCGGGTGAGATTTAGTCACCCTGGGTGGCATCACGGGTGGGGATAAATCAAGTTCTGCCAGGGTGAACTTCAATTTTGGGGGTGCATCGATCTCCTACGCACCCACCCAGCCGCGATAGGATGGGGTCCTGCCTGCATTGGCAAAATACCCACCAAATTTGGATGCTGTCTTAACACAAGTCTAATAAAAACAGTATAACACAAGAGCAGTAGGCAAGGAGTGGTATGCCATCTAGTGTGCACTGTTCAGTTAATAAAACGGTTATTTACTGCTTGGTTGACGACATTACGTCCTGCTCTGTGCAGTTTAACAACGCAGCCTTCGGTTTTTGCACAGCACTTAATGCTTAAAGAACTTCTCAAGGCTGGGCGCACCCTACGCCGGGTGAGACGTCTGTTTTGCATCCGGAGGCACGTGGGCTGCAAGGAGGAACCGCGCAGGCTGGCGTCGGCGGGGGGTTTTGCTCCTCCGTCCTCAGCGAGCAGCTGGATGCACCTGCAACCAAGAAACCAAGGCAAACCGACACAGAACGTTTGGTTTCCTCGGTCATTGCCATGGAAAGATCCACCATGAGTATTCCTCTCCTCCAGTTTGCACTCAGCCCTGTCCTCACCTAACCCCCGCATTGCTCCAGCATCATCACCGGGTCCTACAGGGAAGGTGCCCATGGGTGCAAGACCTTTGGGCACAGGGGTCCTCGGGGGGTCAGGGTGCACATGGGGTCCACCCCATCTTGCACCAAATCCCACCAGGATGGCGAAGCCGCCCTCACATGGGCGCAGAGAAGGGATGGAGGTCACCCTGAAGCCCTTGGAGGAAGGCGAGCACCCCCTTTTGCTGGTTTTGGGTGTTGTGCCCAACCTGCTGGTGGGGAGCGGGGAGGGCGCCCACCTCCTGGGGCAGGCGGGGAGGGAAAGTTGGGATGCCAGAGCCCACCCTGGCACATGGCCAGGAACAGCCTTCTGGTGTGATGCGCTCTTGGATTTTATTTAAATCAGTAAGACGAGAGGACAGTTCAGAGCACTGGATTAATTCCACTTTCTCCCTCTCGCTCTCTCTTTTTTTTTTATTAGGAAAATAAAAGAGACTTTGAAATATTAAGAGAGAGTGGGATTAGAGCCCTCTCCTGCTACCCCAGTCTTTCCTCCCCTATTAATTTCCACTTGATTAGAATTCTTTTTGAAGTATTTAAATATGGACAATAGGAAAAAGGGAGGGTGAAGTTATTGAATATCAGTTAAACTGTATTAATATAAGCTCAGTTCCAGCTTTTATATAGATACTTCATATATATGTATAGTTTCCACTAGGAATAAAGTAGATCTATCCCTCCTCCCCTACCTAAAGTAATTATGATTTTAAAAAAAACTATAATGAAACTCTTAAACTTTAATAGCCCATTTATAAATCCCCAGCTTAAAATTTAAATGCTTTAAAAAAAGTTTTAAACTGTAGAAATTTGATTCCCCCCCTTTTTTTCTCTNTTTTTTTTTTTTTTACATAAGAGAGACTTTCATACTGTCAAACTTTTGAAGCCACACAGCATTTCCCAAACAGTCACCCCTGGCCTTGGTGGAAATTGGGGTGCTAGGGGGCCGGTAAGGAGGATGTAGGGCTTTCTGTGTTAAGGTAGGGAGGTGGCGGTGCTCACTCCGGTGCCAGCAGGGTGGTCCTGGTGGCCTCACCTAGGGCTGGAGAACAGCTTCTCCCTTTGATGGGCAGCACCCAAATGCTTCACCATCCTACTGGGTGTGACACAGAGGCCCTGAGCTTTTATTTTTGAGTGAAGGGTAAATCTGGGATTGCTGATGGATGGTGTGGGGCCCCTGCGATAGACAGCGCTGGGTGTCCATGTCATGGTCATTTTGCACCTCCTGACTCATCACCTGCCAGGAGCCGAGCCATTCTTTGGGGTTTTATTTCTAAATCGGTACTTTTATAAACCAGATTTAGATATCTCCATCCAGATTCATAAATCCTCTCGGCTAACCTAAGAACTGCAGTTTGATTTACAAACCATGACTTTTCGCATCAGATTTAACTCTCTGACTGACTTCTGAAACATTCGATTGGCTTAGAAGTCAGGAAATAGATTTACAAAGCCTAAAAACAGATTTACAAATCCTAAAACATAATCACAAGTCACGCCAATAAGTTCTAAGCAAAAAAAAAAAAAAAAAAAGATGTTCATTTACGAATCTTTTCTTTGCATTAGGAATACAAGAGACTGATTTATAGCCCAGGACTCTGAGGTCCTGTCACCTTTATGATTGGCTGTATAGATCCAGCTCTTCCATTTGAATGCAAAACTCTGACCTGTAAATCTCCATTGGCTTTTCTAGCTCTGGCTGAGCCGAAACCCTAGCTCGGCTGTTGGCTACAACAGGGGCTGGCATGAGTCCCACCACTCCCGCCAACCCCTGTGCCCAAGAGATGACCACAAGATGACCATCGCTGCCACCCATGAGAACACAGCACCAACCATGCCAGGAGGAGGGACACTATTACCATGGTTGCGATGGAAATCTTCTTTAAACTCAAGATGCTTAGTGAGAAGAAGGCGGTTACCCAAGGAGGGGATCTATTTAGGAACATGCATTCCCCTGTCTGATGGGTTGTGGCACATCCTCAGAAGCACCGTGATTCACATCCGTCCTCTCCATGCCGCAGCGCTCCTCTATCCCGTCTCCCGGGACAGGCTTAGCACCAAAGTAATCACAACTCATGGTCTTGTGCTCTTCTAAATGCATTGGAAACAGTCCAACTGATATATTTTTGTGGGGCCTCCATTGTGGCTTGATGGGCCCTGCTTGAAGGGGAAAGAAAAGGAATTTTATATCCACCTGCAGACAATTTGTGATATAGCATTTTCAAAGCATCATGTTGTTTCTCTGAGTTGGTGGACCTCTGTACCAGATTCAACAAATAAATGCTCTGTAATTCCGCTTGCAAATTGCTGCTAATGACGCAAACTCCCATCTCCCATAATGTTCTGGAGGGACTTAGAGGAAAAATAACTTGTCCACAACATCTAATGCTAAGATGTGCAAAAGCACCTTCATGATTCAACAATTTCTCTTTTTTTTTTTTTTTTGTACTCCTCCGTCTTCCAGATATACATCATAAAGCAGCAACTGGCACTAATTCATTTTCCCCTTTGCAATCACCTTTAAAGGAAAAAACAGCAAGAGTTTTCTACCAGGTGTAAACATGAGGAATAAAAGGCCAGATAACAATGAAGATTTCATGGAAACTCACAGATATGGGCATCCGAGTGTAAGGCCTGCAATGAAATGATGGGCAGCAATTTTCAGATGACATTTCGTAAACAGAAATCTGAAAAATGCAGCCTGAGAGTCAATTTTGGGGCAGGAACACGAGAATCTAGAGGAGGTCAGTGGAGGAGGCACACATGTTTACTAAAAAGAAACAATCAATTTAAGAAATAACCCCCCCTCACACACACCCTTCTCTCATTCTCCTGATGTAGGTCTTCACTGAAGAGAGAGTTTAATCTGTGGGAGCAGGTTTTCATCTCTTCTGCCATTTTTTGTGGTGGTTGGGCTATGAGCTGGGGCTACCTTGCAGATGCTGATGGGACTTGGATTGCAAAGCAACGCCAAGATCCTCTTCACCTGCTCTTTGAACTGGACTTCGCGTCTTTGTCTCTCATTCCTTTCTGGGCATAAAACAAGGTAAGGCTCCTTTCCTAATTAAGAAACACTTGGCACTCATGATGCCTTGGCCTAAACTTTGCCTCCATGCAAGGAGAAAGACTTAGTCCCTTGGAGTTCGGCTTCCTTCTTCACACCAAGATGCCCAAGAAAATGCCATTTCCATTTCCCTCCCCCAGAGACGACTTCTGTCTAATGTTATTAGGCTTTCTCCACCCGCCTCTTCCACCACGTGCCCTCAGGAGCTAACAATAATAATATTGCAAACCCTCTAATAAATATTGTGATCACTGCCTAACAGGCAGTCTAAAAAGGCTGAGGATAAATAAATAACAATAAAAAAAATAATAATTTTCCCATTTATCTGGGAGCATATGTGTGTGCGGGAGAGAGGGAGAGAGAAAAGAGTTAGCTATTAAAGATCCCGCATAGCCACAGGCAAATTCTCCTTGCGGAGACCTTTTTTTTTTTCAAAAAAAAAAAAAGCAGAGATTACTCTGGCGGTTCAAGGTGCTATCGAGCTCTAACCAGGGACAATTACAAGGCTCCAGTTGGAGCATCTGAGATGATGCTTACGTCTGATAAGGTTGAAGGGGAATAATGGAAGGAGGGAAGTGATAATGGACTGCTGAATGGGTGGGTTGAGGTATCATCACCATAGACCCTGGAGACAGAAGCAGCTGCTGATGCAGAGGGGATGTGGGTTCTCCCCCCTCCCCCCCCCATTTTGTTTCTATTTTCCCTGCATAAGAAAAAAATAATCTTCGAACATACACTTCAGAATGATTTTTTTTCCTCCTAGCTCCAAGCAACACGAGTAATACCACTCACCAACACGTTTTATGCCATAAGTGCATTCATAAAACAGGCCCGTGTGCTTTGCTTCTCTCATCACTCAGTTCAAGAGGTTCAGAGACCATTTTTTCTGTTCTCTGCCCATCATCACTTTACTGAGGACCAGGCTGGACCCCGTGGCTGCTCTCAAAGCACCCAAGGAATGACCAGCTCAGCACCCCGTGCCTCACTAAGAGGTCTCCACCCCAGTGTAGATGAGAGAGAGGAGCAGCCTCTGCTTTCAGGTCCTGGGGTCTTCCACCTGGCACTGGTCCTCTGTGTTTCCTTGGGAGCTGGGATTCTGAAGGTAGGACATGTGTCCCTGGTGGCCTGGGAGCAAAGAAGGAAAGCCGTCTGGCTTGCTCTTCTCCATCACTCACCTGGAGAGCGAACAGCCAGCAAGCCCAGTCATCAGTAAGGGATGGAACCTGCCACTGGGCTGCCTCACTCACCCCATAGAGTGGACTGAACCCTGGCTGAACCCTCCCTTTCACTCCCTTGCCAGCCTGTTTTCACCAACTTGTGGGCCATGACTTGGTCTTTATAGAACTAGTATTGCTGGCAGACCACAGAGAGCACTGATGAAGCTTTCATTATGTTTTTTTGCTGAGATTTCTTTTCCTGGGCCAGATTCTAGCTGATAATGTTTATAAATAAATAAATGTTATATATTGATAACATTTATAAATAAACAATTGTTATTATAAATATATATTAAATATCCAATAAACAAACAAAATCTGTTGTTTTTCTTCTTTGATTATGAGACTCTTCTCTTTGGCAGACCCTTTTATGTCTGCCTTTCCTTTTTGGAAGTATAAAATTAGATCAGGATTTGATTTTCCTTCTTTTATCAAGGCAAGACAGAGTTGCCTCTTTCATGTTCTCTGTTCCACTGAAGCCCAGCAAGTACCATAAAAATCCCTCTTTGGGAAAGAAGAAAAAACAAATGAAATCTTTCCTACACTGGAAGTCCAAAATGCCCTCCAACGTACACAAATATGGAGGTCCTTGTGTAAAGAGAACACACACACAAAACATTTTTGCTTGGCCCAAGAAAAGATGCTTGCAGTTTCCTCAGAGTAGGACAAATTCTAGCCAGCGTGTGGAAGATCTCCACACAGCCTCCAAAGGAGCCTTTTGAGAGGCGGAGAGTGAATCACAAAACCACAGTCATTTGCAGCTGTGTCTTGACCAAAACTTGCAGAGAGGTGGTGCCAGACACATTATCAAACCCCCAAACTGTGTCCTTTGCTTTAAAGAAATCACAGAACCTCCTTTGGGGTGGGATTTCTCTCACCTGCCTTTGAATACTGACAGCATCAATAGCTCATCTGGGGGGCCCGGGGAGACAAACATGCCTTCATGGAGTACAGCTCATCCCTCCCTTCTGAAGGTCAGCCTTGAGATGGATGGACTGTGGTCGAGAGACGTCCATTTCTCTCTGAAGACTCTAACATGAGCCTAAACAAAGAGTTCAAGTGCAAACAAGTGCTCTGTTCACCTCTAAAGGCAATGAGATAACCCCACCTTTGAATATAATTCGCTTGCGTCCTAGGTTTTAAACCAGTAGAGATCTGGGTTTTCAAGCAGGTCTTCTCCATCAGATGGTGTTGTGTCTAGTGTATTCACATGACTCCAGGATCTGGGGATTTAAGGGAAATAGGACAAGTTGTGAGGAGAACAAAAGACGATAACAGTATGAACTTCACAACCCTACTCGTGTCTGTGTCATGCAAGACTCCTCTCTCTTTTGTCCCGTGTGCTCTGATTATACCTCATGGGCTGACAGAGACGTGGCAAGTCAGAGGATTGCTCACCCTTGTAGGTCTTCAGCTCCCTTCTCCCCAAACACTTGGGACTGAGGGCATCAGAGGGGACAAATCCTGGGGTTAATGGACCAGGGGTACCTGCAGCATCGGTGCTCTCAGTGTGTTGTTGCGGGACAGGAGTCCCCAAGACGTACCCAGAGGGACAGCACGTGTTCCTGCGTGCAGAGCCACCACCACCCCTGCCCCCTGTTTGGTTCCCTTCCCCAGCTTTTGGTGGGACACGGAGGACACTGAGAGCTGGGTCTGGCAGGTGGGGCCAGAAGCAGGATAGCACTGGGGAGAGCTGGAAAGAAGACATGAGCATTCAAAGTACCCCAAGAAGACAGCACATCTTTACACAGAGGGCACATAGAAAGGACAACGTGGCATCTCCATTTCAATTTCTTAATTAAAACAAACAGAAGAAAAAGTGGTGTCATCTGCAATGACTGAAAATATTTGGTGTTTCCTTCCTCACTATTTCAATTGACTCTTCCTCCATGCCAAGTTCCCCACATTGAGCCCACGGGTGAGCTGAGAGCACGGGACTCAGTGACTGAAAGGGCCATGAATTTTTGTGTGAGCTTCGCACCAGCCTTCCCCTCTTCTCCAGCACACGCCTTTTCAGAGAAACGGGCAGGAGAAAAGAGCCAAGGTAATAAATGGGGAAATGCCTTTCTGCTCTCTGCCATTGTAATGGACTAAAATAAAGGAGCTGTTGTGTGATGCCAGGAGAAAGGAGATGATATCTGTCCAGGTTATACCCTGGATGCTAAATCCAAATGCGTTTCAACCAAGATCAGTTGCTTTTAAAAAAAAAAAAAAAGAAAAAGAAAAAGAAAAAGAAAAAGAAAAAGAAAAAAAAAAGTTGATTTTCTTTCCAGCTCTTGGAAGTGAATCTATTTGGTGTCAGGCTGAAAGAAGACAGCGTGTAAGTAACTGAGAAAGTGTTTACTCAGTGAATTAGTTCAGCTTTCATTGTGCACAGAGGATTATGGCCTCAGCAGTGGATGAGCTCCATTTCAGGCTGGAGTGGCTCACTTAGCTACCTCCAGGGCAGGACTAATTATCATAGGACTTAGGCCATTAAAGGGCTTTAACTACCAGTGCTCTCTCCCAGGTCTGGATTAACTGTTTGCCTAGAGCAAACTGCCTAGATAACCATTCAGCCTAATGGTCTGCTTTGATTTCTCTGCCCCCGCTGCCCACCCCTTTCGCCTTTAAAATTTCCATTATTGGCAGATCTGGAACAATAGCTGGGAATATTAATACCAGTGCTGCAAAATGTCAAAGGGGTTTTGTTACAGATTTTTTTCTTTTTTCTTTTTTCCTTTTTTTTTTTTTTAACTTTACCATTGCTAAGGCAATTTTAGGAAGTACTATCTTGCATGGCAGAGAGCCCTTACCTGACTCAGGTGGATTAAGAGGCATGCTCAAAAGGCACGACCCCCCCAAGGGAAAACACCGAAATGCCCACAGATCCCAGCTCTGTCTTACTCTGTTGTCTACATGACAATAATTGTGGCAGAAGGTACTCAGCATAGAAATAGCAAAAGACTATTGTGCCCCGAGGCACTAAATAGCCGAGATGAGAGCAGAGTTATTACCCTACTTCACATAGGAGGAGCTGGGGTACAGCAGGTTCAAATGGGTTGCCCAAGGTAACGGATGGAGAATATGGCAGCGGCTGGTCTCCTCCTTATCATTAAAAATAGGTTTGAAAAATTATCTACTGATCCTTCTTTACCACCAGTTGTGGTTTAGTTTTTTTTCCTCAGCTCTTCTGGTAGTACGTCCACACATCTGGGCAGTTTTCAGGCTGGAAGGGGGTGACTGAAGGAGGTACAACTCAAGTCTATAAAATCAGACACGGCTCGGACAGACTGCCTCTTCCAGTACAAGGCTTCAGGAGGGCATTGAAGGAATCTAGCAGGCGGCACACAGGAGACAAAGTAGGAGGTTCTTCACCACAGAGCTCAGCTGCACCTTGTTTGTGCTGAAGGCACGTAAGTTCAAAGTTGTGGAGGAAAAATCCCTTTTAAAACATCTTGTACAGAAGGGTAGAGTAGGTGGACTTCTGGTCTGCTCCTCTTGTTTACGCTTGTAGCCCTAAGGCTGCAGAGATGCTGTCCCTCGTGCTGACCAACACTGACTGTCTTCTACTCTGCCATGTCTGTGTCCCCTCAGTACAATACTTAGGGCACCAGGCAGACTAGTCCAAAGGAGCTCTTGGCACCATATGAAGGTGGAAACGCTGGCAGCGAGCTCATACCTCTTCATCCCTAGAGCAGCATCCTTAAGACAGTCTTTCCTCTCCACCTTCCAGTTTTACATGGTGAGTGGAATACCATTTAATGCCAATCACTATGTTGAGTGTGGTTGGCCCAATGTGGCAACCATTCAGAGGCACAGGTGGTCCTATTCATGTGAGTAACTCCGGTGTTTTGGAAAGAGTATTTGTCCAGTCAAACCACATACAGTCCATGACAGCACAGATTAAAAGCTGGAATGTATATTTGTACTCCTCCATGTACTTATGTTTTTCACAAATACATAAATAAAACAGATATTTGTGCAAAAGAATATCTAAAAATCAGTATGATTCTTGTGGCACTTCTCTTCTTGTTGTTTCCAAATTGCCAGAGTGCAGCTCAGAAACATGCTGTGTACACCATGGAAGACAGTCCTGATCCAACCAGACAATGGTTTTAGATGGGTGGTGGATGCTCAGCTCCATATGTTCATAGCCTTCCCAAACTCAGGAAGATTACGTGTGTGTAAGGTTAAACACGTACTCAAAAAGCCAAGACAGATGTAAAACAAAGCCTGGGAAAGGATGCTCTGGTCAGCAACTGGGCACAGCCTGCACAGATTAAATCAGCTCAGATTATCTGAGTAAAGTCAAGGGCCTGCAGCCAGGTTCTGCTGGTGACATGGCCTTGAACGCCACCAAAGCCTGGGGACAGGTTCTGCTATACATCTGGGCTGGAGCCTGCACCCTCAACAGAGCTCCTTCACTCCCGGCATGCTGGCAGCTTGCAGCATTTGACAGCAGTGCCTGTTCAGCAAAGGGTGTTTCTTCCTCCTTTGATGCTTTCCCCCATTGCTTTGTTCACAACCTTTCTTGGCTAACTAGATTCTGCATTTTATAGCCCAGCCGACAGCTTTCACAGCATTTTTCAGAGCTCTGAAGTCTCTTGCAGATGGTTGAAACATGCCAAAATTGTGTTCTGCTGCTTCGTCTATATGGAAATTGTCTAATTTCTGCCTTCCTCTGATCTCTTACTCTGAGGATAATGGGGTTTAGTACTTTCCCTTCTTGCCCCTGCTGCAGGTATGAACCGGAATACAAGACAAACTGCTTGCTGGAGTGCAAGTTATTTGTTGTTTGCAGATGAATGGAGCTGGTTTTCATTTCCTGTGATTCTGAGTATTAAATTCCTTCCCCTCGTCATTTACCCATTGCTTGACATCTTCTGCTTTCAACTCATTCATTCCTCATTGCACCTGAAAGCCATCACGTTGAAGCCCATCAAGAAAAACATAACTGAAGCAACTCACTAAGAAAAAAAAAAAAGCAGCAGGTAATTGTGAAACAGCAAGCAGCTACCTTTGAAGAAAAGGCATTTCTCAGAGGAAAAGCAGACCAGCTGAGGATTTCCTCTCTTGGTACCGAGGATGCTCCAAGCCTGGCTGAAACATCTGCCTATGAAATTTAGCGAGAATGCCTCCAAAATAAAAATCAGAACTGGAATAATGTAGGAGCAAGAGAATCTGCTCCATCCTCACCGAGAGAGCTGAAGACCGCACGCTTTCAGAGGCAGTGACTCTCACTGTCTGCTTGCTCAGCACCACCAGACCCTGACCCGCCTTGTAGCAGACAGGGATAACCATGGTGAGACAAGAACCCCAGAGCTGAGGCCAGGCAGGGAAAACACGTTCTTGGTGCCTCCTTCTCTTATTTATCAAATGCAGGTTTCCCACCTTCCAGTGAAACTGCAATTAACTTGTAAATATATGCTGCAAAATTAATTTTCTACCAGCTGCAGTTCTGTAGCTAAGAGGAAATAAGTCAGTGAAACACCAACGTGAGCTCTGATATGGCCCTCACAACAAGCTCTGCCCTGACACAAAAAAAAAACCAAACCTATGAAACTAATAAGCCCAGCCCAGCTTACACAGAGAGAGCCCAAGGAGTAAAGGAATTGTGAGCCCACTTGGAGATACTCCATCCAAAACACTCCTGCCTCTAACACGGACAACAGGGGTAGGAAACACCAGGCTGAACTCTACAGCCAGGTCAGCCATTGAGTTGGAACTAAAACAGTATCAGAAAACTCAGGTGTGGGTCTATGTTCTGTGAAGATGGTCCTCATTTTGAAGAGACAACCAGCTTTCCATAGGTGGGTGTTCACCTCCCAGCCTGCGCAAGGTCTCTTCATCCCATGCTTGGAGACTAGAGAGATAGTCTTGACAAGGGTCCCACTTAGCCTGAAGACAAAAGTATATGCCTACAGCATGGCAGAAGAAGGTGCGCCAAACAGTTTGAGTAGGCTGTGGATTGGGACAGATTTGGGGGGTTTTCCCCCTGGTATTTCTCACTTTTCAGCAGGATGCCCCATCCTTTCGCTATGGTCCAGGTCTGTCCTTGTCATCTGAGCTGGGATGATGGCTGGAGCTACAGTGGCCCACTCCAAACCACCATGACATCCCGATCACGTGCCAGGCCCAGCTGGCTGTCATGGTGTATGTATCCTTAGCCCAGACCCAGGTTTTATTCCCCAACATTTTCTACTCTTGGTGACCACAAGGACATGCATTTTTTCTATCTATTCAGCAGGACTTTCATATTGCAGCTCAAGAACCTTACTAAATTAAAGGTGTTCTTGCACATCCACTCTGGGATCTGTTGCAACGGGATCCATCGGATCCCTAACGCATCCCAGTGCTGCAGTCAAAAGACTAGACAAGGTGGATGATGGCTCTGATTGACTGGGACCATGAGGTCTTCGTGGTTTTATACATGCTCCTCTATGGCAGAAGATAAGTTTGCCACCACGTATGGTGAACAGGTGCAGTTCTTGATGGCAAGTGAGAAAAGTTCATGTTGCAGATGCAGAAGACTTTAGTCATGGTGAAAAGTAGCTGAATACATAATCCGCTCGGAGATGTGGTTTTTTTTCTGAAGGCTGGCTGTACAGAAGACAGCTGTGCTGAGAAACAGAGCGAAGACACTTGAAACAAAGAGCAACATTAGCTGGGAAATGAAAACAGCCGCTCTAGAAAAAAAAAAAAGAAATAACCCAATCCACACACACACAATAGCATGTTATGGGAGAACAGCTAATCTTGTAGCATAGGCATAGAACTCAGCGCAGGGAGGAGATAACAAAGATCAGGGGCTCTTGTGTTACGGGTCAGCTGCTGGCCCCCAGCTTTACATCTTCTCAGAAGACACAACAGGCACTGTCACACAATGTCACTATGCCTGCGAGAGATAAGCTCCTGGACAAAAAACAGCTGGCTGAAGCTCAAGCCAGGCAAGATGGAAATGATGCTTCTAGGAAAAAAAAAAGAAGCGATGCAGGCATTTTCTAAGACAATGCTGATGCTCATCCTCCTTGCACAGAGAGAGGAATACCAGTGGACCAGGACTACTCTCACTCCTTAAGGCTTAGCCTGTGCTCGTCACAAGGAGCCTCTGGGCACTTGGGTCATTCTCCTGCTTTCCCCTCTCTTTCTGTGAACACTAGAGAGGCACAGGACTTCATCAAGCCAGGTCTGAAATGCCTCTTCTCCAAGATAAGGCTGGTGTCACCAGGTCAAGGTGAATTGCAAAGAACAGAAGATGCCAACAAATTGGAGCAGATTTTCTTTCCTTACCTGGTCAAGAACCTGCTTTGGGGGTACAGCATTTTCTATACACATAGAAGGGCCAAGGAAGGATGAGGGTGATGGGTGGAAGAGCAGGAATATTTGGAAATTCAAGGAAGGAGATGTTCCATTCGTTTTGACCCAAGAGCTGTTAAGTTCTTATGACCATTGTCAACACGGGAGGGAGTTATTTCCCACGTGGAAGAATTTATGAATTGTGTCTTCCTTTGTGGTTAAACCCATCCATCCCTTCCACAGTGACCACAGGTCCCAAAATATCTTCCCACTCTACTCCCCAGTTGTCTTCTCCCTGCTTCACATGCTTCCTTTGGAAATCAAGTAAAAGTGAAGAGACACAAGCTGACTATCAAATAACCTACTTGCCAAAGTGATGTATAGCTGGTGAAGCCGTCTCTTGAGTTAACTCTTGCATCTAGAGTTAATTTAGCTTATCTGTCACCCACTGATTAAAGTGATCACTTGGAACACGGCAGTTTCTTCTGTGTGGCGTGGATTAGTCAATTGAATCTGAATTTCCTCTCTCCTGCATGGTTGCCTCTTCCTTCTTATGTGTGCATTTTCTGCAACATGTAGGTTCTCTTCTGGTGAAGAATTTGCAAGGTCTCTGTTTCACAGCAATGTGGAATAAAGACCAAAGCCACAGAATTCCTCATGAAACAGAATTCACGTTTTCTATCCAGCTTGCACAGAGTAAAGGGCAAGAAGTCTCCTCATTGGCAGCTCCACAATACCTGCCTCCAAGGACACTTTCCTCCTAATCCCCAGTAACAGGAAGATTTTTGTGCCCTGAAGCGTGAAGGTTTATGTCTCTCCCACAGCACTGGATGTTTTGTTTAAAATTCAGAGCATTATAACTTCTAAAATAGCATCTGTGTTCCCTTCCTGCAGATGCTTTAGCAGCTGAGATCTGCTGACTCGGGTCTTTTGGCGGTAAAGTTTTCCACAACAGTGCAAGGGAACACACCAGGGTGGCAGAGCTCAGAGGGTGGCAGCAGGAGTGCTTGCGCCTCCTTCCAGCGGGAGTAGGGAGGAGAAGGAGGCTGAGTGACTGGGTCACCCCATCACCTGGGTTGTCAGCCATTCCCATCCCTTCTCCAGGACATGTTGTGTTCACACAAGGAAGCCCTCAGACCTGCTCATGGTGTCCTCATCAGTAGACCTGATGGTTGAGCATCTGCTCATTCATTGTGTTCAATGAATAACCTTTCTATTTAATGTCTGCTCTCCTGATGTGTGTATGCCTCTAACAGGCTTAGAGGATGTAATAACCAGTCATGGTGGGAATGGAGAAAAGCAGTTTGACCCCATGTTCATTGGCAAGGCCACCCATTGGATGTCCCTCCCTCCCTGACTGGATGTGAGCTGCATTGTGGGAATGGCACCAGCAAATACTGGTCAGGAGGGGCCTGCACTCTGAAGGGACGACTGCTGCTTGGTGGCCTGCTCCAGACTCTTGGAAAGCACGTCTAGCGCTTGCGATTTCCTACACGTTTCCTTCCACTGATCAACAAAGTTCCCAGAGTCTTCTTACGCCTGTCCCTGAGTCGATGCTCCTTGCAATCGCCATGTTCTTCCGTGGAGTCAGCAGCCGGTGGATCTGGGACACAGTTTCCAAAAGCTGGGTTGCCAACTGCTCTGCCTCTCAAAGTTTGGCATCTAGCTTGCACAAACCTCTCCCTCCTGTTATGCCGCGCGCATTCTACTTCTCAGTAGCACACAAAGAAAATTCAGGCGTTTTACAGAAAAATAAATGTGCTCTCATGGATATGTATAAAATTGCCCAAGTCTGTGCGGGGAAACTGTGTGTTTTCTCCTCTTTGGACTTGCTCCTTCCACCTCCTAACACCTGGAACAAATGTCTCCTTTGGACCGTGATGGGGTAACTTGGAGAGGTCGGCAGAATTGCTGCAGATGGACCCTGGACTGGTTTTATTTTTCTATTGAACCTTGATGGAAACGCATGCACAGCAAGTCAGGGCCTGTCCCTTTTCCTTTCTCCTTTCTCTCTCTCTCTTTTTTTTTTTTTTATTTCTTCCAGGAGTGCTGATGATAAGAAAAGCAATGTCTAAATCTTCTTAATGGTGCTTCTGCAAGCAGTTTTGCTTAGCTGCAGTCCCTGCCACCCCCTCCCCCGTCCACCCTCCCCTCCCATCTTCCTGCTAATATCGCTGCTTCATTCCTTTCCCTGTTGGCTATTACTATGGACTACAGCGAATCTAAAACTAAATAATCCCCTTAGTGTCAAGTTTTCTGGGCTGAGCAAATAAATCTAACCAAATGCATTATCTAGGTAGAGGAGGCTGTTGTAAGGGGGGAAAAAAGATAAAAGCTATTTTACTTTAAGGCAAAGAGTAAAACCATCATTTTTCATTCGCATTGTACTTTTAAAGTTTTTTTTTAATTTTATTTTAACTTTACTGTTCAATCCTTTTCTCTCTCCATTGTAATTAAAAAAAAAAAAAAACAAAACAAAAAAAAAACCCTCAGCAAACTTCTATTTCAAGCATTAAAGAGAAGGAGAAAGACCCCAGATAAGGTGCCATTCAAATCCCCCTCTCAGACGGGTAATTCTGATCAGGCAGTAAAGCAGTCTAAATAAATAAACCCTTCCCCACTTCCCTTTCCCTGGGGGAGGAGGGGGCGAAGGATATGAGAAAACTCGTTTACGGGAGGAAGAACACATGGAAGACCTGCATGTTGCAGGACGAGGCGGAGAGGTCTGCTGGGGTTTTGCCCTGCCTCGTGTTGGCAAGTCGGTGGCTCACAGGGGACAGGACCGTATCTGCCTGTGGGTGTGGTGGCCAAGAAGTCCGATTTTCGGCACAGTTTGGAGGCAGGGCTAATCCAAACCTGGGGAAAAAGTGCTTCCGACCTGGTGAACTCTGTCCTCAACTCCCATTTTCATCTGATGGGTCTTTGAAAGCGCGAGCAAAGCCACTCGGCTATTAGCCAGCTATTCTCTTTTGCAAATCCAGTGCCAGCATGAGCCAGTGGATTGGCTTCATTGGATTTGCCCCAGCCAAAAATTTGGCCGACGTTTTCCCCGTAGCTGCTGGCATTTGCACGTGAAGCAGGTTTGCTCAGCTCTGCCTTTCTCACCAGCCTTCCCTCTTCTCTTGATGTCTATACCGCATGTGGTCTGGGGAAAGGGTGGAGGCACCCTCCACCCCGACAGTCCCCCTGGACACCAGCCTCCGGAATTGTTCGCATGCATAAACAGCATAAACGACCCAATAATGGCACCATTTATCTCAATTCATCCTCTCCCATATTGGTTCTTTTCAAATGCAGACCAGATTAAGAAGGTGCCTGGCAGTGGCTCTTGCAAAGTCAGAACCTGACTCATGCGTTTCTGTAAAATAAAAGCTCTCACATTTTGGCCTGTGTAAGTGAAAAACCAAACGAGTTGCTGATTTTGGATCTGCAGTCTTGGGGAAGAGCAGAAGGATCTCGAACTGTTGGAGGTAGACGCACTAATGGTGTGAGGTGCTGCTCCTTTCACGCACCTCCCCCTGGCCAAAGTCTGCCCTCTCCTAGTTAAGTGCTTTTTTCCCACTTGAACTTCAGTTTTCGAATAATTAACTCAACTGCTTTTTCCTCTGCATTCGGTTTAATCCCTTTGTATAGGTTTTGGGTTCCCCATCTCTGTAGCCAGCCTACCAAGGTGATCTGCTCTTAAGATACATTAATCTTTAAATTTCTCCTGGTTTAGATGGGCAGATATTACTGTTGGAAACTGATCCTTTGCCTCTTTCTTTTCATTTTTTTTGATTAAACGATCCTTATAATTTTGTAGACCCCTCTAGTTTAGCGATAAAACCCCAGGAAGAAGAATGGAGGGTTTGTTCTGTCAGTTCTTTTTATAAATCTCAAAAGAGATAAAATCTCAGGCACTTCTTACAATGAAAAGACCAGTAAAGACCATTCCACTGTATTTTGGGGACCAGGATCTGCAACAGACGTCACAAGTAATCACAGACCAGCTCTTGACCTGCTGTTGGTCTGCATAGCGAGGACACCAGCTGAGGACCAGGCTCAATCAATTTGCAATACAATAGCGCAAGCATCTTGCTCATTTTATTCTAATGCTCTTTTAAACATCTGCACAAAACTCCCTGCTTGGCTATGGATGAACTCCAAAAGTTGAGGAAGAATTGCAATTAAATTATCTGAGAAGATCATGGTGGATTACCCAGGTGCCCTAAGATATTATGCAATTGCTTCCATGGCCTTATGGCGTGACCCAGTACTTCTGTCCCCTGGAAAAACCCCACATGCAATCAAATTCACGAGCACATTATTTTCTGTGAAACCTGGCTTTGATTTCTGCCAGTATTAACAATCATTTCTGGGACCTAGAGGAATGTCAAGTGTGCTCCAGGAAGTTCCTGCTGATCTGCAAAGTCCTGTTAAGTGTGTGCTGCCACACACTGAGCTTCCTGCATTGCCAGAAGGCACTTCCATATTCAAAACTCTTGTAGTGTGGCCTGCTATGAAAACGGGCTTGTCCACTCCTCATATTAGTGTTTTGCCTGGAGTCTCCTCCTATACAAATGATTGTATCTCAGGAGCATCCCTATGAAACAAGCAGTGACTTTGAAGAGAAAGTTTTGGTGGTGGTTTTTGCTCACTCCACTTTCCAGCTCTATTTTTTCTGTGCAAATAAGCATGACTGATGTCCATCACCTGTGAGATCTGCCCACTCCTGAAATGGAGATTTTAACCAAAACTGTTGTCCCTTCCTGTTGCCCACAATTGTCCCCCTCCAACTTTGGAGAACCTAGAGCCTCTGCTGGTCATTCCGAAGGTGTAGCACCATGGGCTGCATCCTCATGCAGGACCAGACCAATCTTGCTTTACCTACCGCCTGGGCATCAGTGCCACATCACAGGTCTTCTTAAATATCTTTTTTAACTGTCCTTTCTCCTCCAAGTTCAATGTCTTGGCCTCTGTCACAGTGTTTGACCAACCCCAATATGGGGGTTTTTTTCTTATGCTTAGTTGAATTTCTTGTAAGTTGTGTCTGTCAACTCTTGCCCCTTGGCTGTGCCACTTTGGTGACTGGTCCCATCTTCTTCATAAAGCCCCCTTAGGTGGTACAAGACAGTAACTAGATCCACTCCTTCACCTCTTCTTCCTATTGAGCAAACCCAGCTCCTAGCTGCTGCTCAAACCTCACATGAGGTGCTCCAAAGCCCTCCTGGTGGCTCCTTGCCAGGCCCTCTCTAGTTTGCCAGTCTCTTGTTTGTACAAGACAGCCCAGCACAGTCTGCGCCACTCCAGATGCGACCACACAAGAGACAAAAAATAATTTCCCTTGCCCTGGTGGCTGTGCTGCTGCTGCAACCGCCGTGCAGTTAGAGTTTGTCTCTCCAAGGGCACACAGCTGACTCATCTTCAACTTGATGTTCCTCAGGACCCCCAATCCTTCTCTCCAGACCTCTTCCAGAGTGCTGCAGATGGGAGAGCAGCACCTCCCATCCAGTCCTTGGTGTGCAAACTCTCCTTTGCCAATGAGACGACCTGCCCAGGGGCCTTCAGCTCCAGTGGAGCACTTCGTGTCTTGCTTTCTCATTAGGTTGTCACCTTTCTCCTAAGCAGAGGGTGACAGTTGCTTTCCACCATTTTGCCTGTTGTCCAAGCACCTGCTTGCTTGCATTTTAAGGAGTCATTTAGCAGAACATCACATCTTAAAGAAAGAGAAGCTTTACAGAGGGTTTTTGTGCCCATCCTGGGACTTAGAGTCAATCTTGATGCTTTCCTGAACCTTTACGTTTGTGGTTCTTGCCTGATGCTCTGTCATTCACTTCCTCTGCCTCTTCCTGTTTTATATAAGGCTGAATCACTGTTGTCTACCAGGGTACTCTGCCAGATGACTGGTCCTGGGTTGGGGCCAGGGGCACGGAGCCAGAATGGATTGAGCCTTTTGTACGATGTATGGGATTTCGGTGCCCAAGCCTGGAGGGCTTGGGAGGAGGAGTAGGACCGGGAGCCAAGCAGAGACAAGGCAGCTCCTGGGACATGAGGCAGCAAGAGCAGGGAGCAGAATTTGATGTGGGTATTTCTTAAGAGTGGGTTTGGTTGAACCAGAGCAGGCTGCCTTCCAGCATGGCCCTGATTGTATCTCTTCACCAAACAACTCCTCGGTGCCCTGATTAGCTCCTCAAAGCTAGAAAAGAGGTCTTCCCTTCTGCATGGGAAAGGCCTTTTTGCAGTTTCACCGCCCTTTGCTCCTCTCATGGCCCACTAACAAGCAGCTGGAACTGATACAACTTTTGAAGTGCCACCATAGCTGTGCTTACTGTTCTCACGTTTGGGGCGTTTTGTTCCTTTTGGTTGACACAGAAGAGCAGAACCGATTTGTCCAGATCCCTCTGGTTACGAGTACCAAAGGTCCCTCTTCTCTTGTAGCTCAGACGTGCTCACGCATTATCGTGGTGCAACAAGTTACTTCACGCCACACCGTTCCCGACATCTGGCTGCGGGCTCTCCTACCCAGTGACAAACACAAGATGATCTCAGCCCATGGGGAGCACTGGGGAAGTTGAGGCAAATGCAGGAGGAGCACAAGGATGGAGGATGCACAGGTGGAGGATGCTGGTATATACTTGGCAGTCGCCACCTCACAAGTCAAAGCACAGGGGTCGGCCAGTGACCAACAGAAGACTAAATATTTATATGCTGTTAGTGATACCGTCAATAAACTGTTTCAATGAACTCTTCATGAGTTTACACCATGACTTTTTAGCCCTTGGTGACATAATAAAGATCAGTAGGTTGCCCTTTTCTTCATAAACCAAATATTTCCTCACTTAAGAACCTTTGCCACACGTGTCCTTGCCCTTGTAGGAATCCGGTGAATATATTTTCACTCTCTCCCCACAGTTTGCTTGACAGCCATGCGTAGGCTGTTGCCATCCTGTGTTATTTTCCTTATCACCCCCAGTTTGTCATCGGCACTGGTTTAACTGCCAACACCCCAAGCAACTTCACCTCTTTTGGTGTTTCACGATGCTTTTCTGCTGGGCACCTGACTGCAAAGGCATGTTGTCTTCTCGGCAAACCTCTTCCCTGGTCCGTGCTGCTCTTTGGCATCCAGCCTTGCCCATCACTCTGCAGGTCGGGGATGCTGAGACGCGGCTCTCCCCACGCCTCTCTCTTCGGCAGCAGCGAGGAGGGTTTTACGGTCTGCTCAGCCCAGGGAGGAGAGCGGGCAAATTGCTGACGGCGTTTCCTTGCAATCTGGGTGTATCCCTCTCCTGTGGCTTTTGTGAGCAAGCTGCGACTAGAAAAGCTTTCCGGTGTCCCGCATCAGATCTCTGCCTCTGCCAAAAATCAGCTGAATCTGCTCTCACCATTGTTCTCCACCACACCATTTACCCAGAGCTTTGTTTTTGTCTATCAGCTCGTTATGCTGCTGATTGCCGTAGGTTCCGAACAGATTTTGAACCAGTGACAGATGACAAACGTGAGAAAAGTCTGCTAAAAAAAAAGGGGACCATCTTAAATCACATTGCCAGCTTTCTGTCACTGGAGCATTCCAGGGCTGGGAGTGCATGACGGCTTTGACCTTGATTACATTGATGATAATCCATCTGCACAAACACTATGTGTGTATACACACACACGCACATATGTATATTTGTGCAAAAAAAAAATGAGCCGCTTTTTCTTTACTTGGCATTTTATTGCCACAGCAATACGGAATTGAAAGGGACTATTTCTGTCCACTAAGTTGGTGTGTCTCTTTATTTTATCCCTTTCATCATCTCCTCTTTTTCTTTTTCTTTTTCTTTTTCTTTTTCTTTTTCTTTTTCTTTTTCTTTTTCTTTTTCTTTTTCTTTTTTCATTTTCTTTTCCTTTTCCTTTTTCTCTTTCTTTTTCTCTTTCTTTTTCTTTTTCTCTTCCTTTTCCTTTCCTTCTCCTTTTCTTTTTCTCTTCCTTTCCTTTTCCTTCTCCTTTTCCTTTTCTCTTTCTTTTTTTTTTCCCCTGTTGGTTTTTTTTTTTTTTTCTCCCATGAGTTTCCAATCTTGTTGGGAGGCTTTTCCAGAGTATGGATCTTCTCATGGCCACTGATTTCCTGCCTAAATTTATTCATGGCTATTTTATCTCACTTTGTTCTTGTGCCAATGCAGCCCTTTGATTGGAACAACTCTTTCCTTTTCCCCACGTTTAACCCCCTGATATATTTCCTGTGTATTCACCCAGTTTCCCTTTTACTGGAGGAACAAAGTGCCACCAGGCACCAAACTTAATTTCTTCTCCCCGTGCATCCCACCACAAAGCACATTGCTGCCTCACTGCCCTTGACTTTGCCTCCTTTTCTGGCCACAAGCCCCCGTACCTGTGACCCAGGTCTGAGCATCCTGAGCCACATTTCTAATATCTTTGGACATCCTCCATCTTCTTCTTTCAGGTCATCGCTGGACCATTATGTCCTGACTCTGGCCTTTGCTCAGCTGCAATCCTGGCTCTCAGTGCTGAGTGTATGGTACAAAGTCAAGGCTCAGTCACATCATTTCACCTGATCCCATGGCTCAGCAGTTCCCTGTGCCACATCTATGCATCTACACACAATTTTTCTTGACCTTCCTGAGAAGGGTGGTCTCCTTAGCAGTAACAGGGTTATCCTTCCAGCTCAGCTATGCTGGATTTCACTTCACTTGTTTCATGTGAACCTTAGGCATAATGATTTTCCCCACCTCCCTACACCTGGATGAAGCAATTAGTAATTACAGGCTCTAGCATTACTCACGCATAGCCTCTGGCATGTCTCCTGGGACTTTAAGGTGATACACCGCAGGGAGTGCACAGCACACCTGTCTTTTGTTCCCAGATGCTGGTGTGCTTTCCACCCTTGTTTCCTCCACAAGGGCCATCCACACAGTTTCACAGTTGGGTTGCCCACTGGCAATGCATCAGTGAGAGCTTCAGGAGGTAACGTGCCTTGAGAGAATGCAATCACCAAATGACTTTGTCACAGCACTGCCATAATTTCCAGGTCTGTGGAAAACCCTTAATAATATGTCTCCTCTCTTTCCATGGGGTTTACAGAAGCTTGTGAACACATATCTCATTGATGTCCCTGGGTAGGTGTGCTGATTGCCCCCACATGGACTGCCATGATTGCCATGGACTGCTGAGCACATCGTGCACCCAGCGGCACCATTTCTGATACAATTCAGCGGGTTGGGATGACCTCCAACCATCATCACATCAAGACATGAGGTCCCTTTGTAGATAGAGAAGGAAAGGGACATACTCTCACCAGGTCTGGTGGCACCTCTCCACGCTGAGCCAGGGGACTGCCCCCCACCCTGTGAGCAGCCCGCAGGCTTTGTTCAGGGAATTGCATCTGTATTACATGTATAGTTGGTGTCCTGATTTCTCTGAGGTACCTGTTTTTGTGGACACAGTGTTTTTGCAGGTTTACCTTCTCCACAAAACACTTGCTCGGTGGTAAGGTGCTACGGGTGCTCCAGGACACAGGACCAAGCAATGGCCTACAGCAGGTTTCAGATCCATCCACAGCCAGGAAGGACGGTCCTTCCCAGGGAACAGATGTAGTTCAGAGAAAAGAAAGTCTCAGAGTTACTCTATTTTGTAAACACACCAAAACATTTTAAGAGTAAAATCACATTTGTCAAAAACTCAGATTCCACTGAACGCATCCCTCCTGCTTAAAATTTTACCGGAGGTAGGCCCAAAAAAGCTTTGCGAAAGGCACACAGCACGTCTTCATTAAGATAAAGCTCCCACCAGGCCGAGGGGGAATAGCAAGAATTACAACTCATTCAAAATACTCTGTGCTACACAGGGAGGAGTTTTGGCCAGAGACGCTGAAAGATGTGTGCGACGGAGGACTGGAACAGCCGTTCTGCGGAGGACACAGATTCCTCTCCAGCATTTAGAACTCCTCCTGTTTCAAACAAACAGAAGTTTCGAAATTAGTCACTGAAGGGTTGAGGCTCATTTGAGACAGATCAAAGCATTTTGTTTCCACATCATTCAGTGGCATTATTTACAAGGGAATTTTTAAAACACCAGAAAAAAAAAGTGGGTTTGGGACGTAGAGTGGAAGGGTTTCCTTCTGCAAACGCAAAAGCGGGACCTGCTGGGATTGTCATAACTTACTTTCTGTCTTTTCCTCTCCCAATTTAATTTTTGCTAAAATGAGTGCAGCTTTCAAACCTGTGTTGGAGTCAGTGCCATCGCCGGTAAAAAAAAATCTACGTCAGTAAATCTAACGGAAACCATAGAATATACACAGTGGTGAAGGTTGACACTGCAGTTCTGCCGACCCTTTTCCGTAACAGAAGGATAAAAGAAAAATGACTAAAATAATGCAAAAGCCATTTGCATGCAGGGTCCAGGAGCGGTTAGACATGATTTAGGCCAAGAGTTTAGGGGAGCTCAAACAAAAACTAACCTTTTTCAGGGGGAAAGAGCCAGTTACAATAGCGATTTAAGAACTGTGGGGACGATAGCACAGCTCAGACCTGCCCAGAGCATCTCAGGAGATGGACCTGAAAGCTTTGTCCCACAGCACCACGCAGCCCCTCACTTATCCAGAGAGCTGCAGATGCTCCTTAAACAAATTCCTGCATGTCACGCCAATCGACTGGATGTTCACAGTCATCAAGTTTGCTCTCTAATCTGCTCGCTTTCAGCGAAGCATCCCGAGAGGACTCTTCCCCAAAGAGTAAAGGCTGTAACAAGACCACGTCCGGGGTTTGCCAACTGGCACCGAAGGAGTAGAAAAAGCAGGGAAGAGGGGTGCTGGAAAAAAGCAGAGGTATTTTTTAAGATGCTGATTTAGAGTGCTATTAAAAATGCTGCCCACATAGCCTTTTAACCCTCAAAGATATCAGATAACTTTTCTTTTTTTTTTTCCCTCTGCGATGAGATGAAGTGGCTGTCATTATCTGCGAAGGTCTGTATCATATTGGAATCTGCTGGCGCAGGTCAGCGAGTCCGTGGTGTTCTGGTCCCAGCTCCGGCGCTGAATTACATTTCCCAGGCACAATGGCTGCAGAATGGGTGGGTGCTTTGTCATTTAAACTGCATAAAGAGGCAGAAATTGATTTTTATTGTGGATCTTCATATCTAATAAAGCTCTGAGGGGCTCTTTTCTTCTCCGATTGAATGGCCATTGAATGCTTTCAATCTAGTTCTGTGTTTCATGCCTAAACTGAATAGTGGCAGGAGGAAAATAGATGGGGGGAAGAGAGGCCAAGTCACTTTTCAGATTGAAAAGGATACAGAAGAGAAATAAATAAAAAAATAAAATAAAATAAAGTAAAAATGAATCAGGAAAAGAAAAAAAAAAGCCATTTAAGTGGAAAAGGGAACTTTCCTGACGCAGAGGAAAAATTGCTTTGTGAAGGCGCACACGCGTGGCTGTGCCCGCGGCCACATGCACCAGGACACCCTGCACGCGTTGCCCTCAGTAACTAATATTTTCCTTAGGCTGCCGTAAATGGGAATGACTCAGTTTGTGTTGACATTAATTAGAGGAGAGATTGGTGTTTTTTAATGTAATTAGTACCTAGTTCATCACTTCCTCCTCAAATCAACAAAGAGACAATAATACATAATGGCTTTTCAGTTACTCTTTGATATGTATTGCTCATTTAGTCCTGTTCCCCTTGGGAAGCTTCATCACAATTAACAAGGCCAGCAGCGTTAGCATTAATTGGTTGTGCTGATGGTCTGATCTAAGGTCCTAAGGAGTCCTCCTATAGCATTGCAGGCTGTGGTCAGACACTCTTGGCAACTCTGCCTAATTGAATGTTGAGTCTCTTGATCATTAGACCTGGGAGAAATAGTCATTGCCTGCTTGTAGGCTCAGCCTTTGAAGCAGCAGTCCATGGGATGAACAAAATGCTCCCTGACAGCCCCTGCAGGACCTGGAAGGGGTGTCACAAAGCAGCTGACCCCACTGGGGTGCCCTCCTGCCCATCCCACCAAACTGGTGCTTTTCTGCATGCCAGTGTCTTCAAGTTCTTTGACTCTAGCATGTGGAAACTGAGCTCAGAGGTGTCAAGATGTAAGGAGAGCATTGCTTGCATGGTCATTTTTGTCATTTTCAGTATGTGTGTGTGGTTTCACTCATGTTCTTGTACCTTCAGAGCTAGCACTGGGAATTCCTTCCAATCTAGGCCAGTGCAGGAGATGTTAGCAACTCAAACAACAGGGAACCTTTTATGTTGAAGAACACGTTTTGATTTCATTTTCTTGCAGCCATCCAAAGCCCTGCTGTAAGTGTCTGTCTTCTGAATTGCGGTGAAGTTAAGGTCATGAGAATTACCAACATCTGATGAATCCTGGACCTGAGTAAAACTCGCAACTCTGTGCCTGAAGAGCTGGTCCTTCAGTTCGAGCCATGAAGGCATTCAGCATCCATGTCCTTCCTTGCATCTAAGGGTATTAAAAACTCACTGGGAGCCTACTGAAACATCCAGTGCCTCCTCAAAGCCACTGGTTACAGTGGTCAGGAGGACAGTGGGCTTCCTGGCAGCCCATGGATGGTCATATTTCCTTTTCAGTAAGTCCTCTCTCACATATAGCTCCCAGTTGCTTTATTCTCAGCACATAAAAAGGAAGAGAAGCGGAAGATGCCAGCTGGATCTTTCCTCTCCTGTCCTAGAAAAGAAGAGAAGATAACTTTAAAAGTTAAGCAAAGCAAACCTGCCACTGGATACATGACTCCTTCCCTGCATACTTCCTTCAGGAAAGAGATTTTCCTTAGGCTGCTAGAAAATGGGAATGACTCAGTTTATGTTGGCATTAAATAGAGAAGAGAATGGTTTAGAATAGTGGGTTTTAACATCATTTGGCTTTTCTGCAACCTGTTTCATGGCCCTCAGAAACCTCCTCCAAATAGCTTTGGAGGTAAGCCCCCAGGCAGTTGAAGGAATGCCAAAAAAATAGGGTGGTTACAACTTTAACTTCTTTCTGAAAATCTTAGAGGAAACCAAGTTTCTCAGAGCTGGAGAAGGAAAACTGTCGAGAAGTGTTTGTCCCTCTCCCATCCCACGGCAGAGAGCTCAGCATGGACCATCATGAAAGGGCCTGCCCTTCTTAGCACTGAGAATTAGCTTTTTGGAAACTGTGACCCAAGTCCCAAGAAACTGCGACCCAAGTAGGGTATCTCAAGTGAGGCACCTGGAAAAAAAAAAAAAAGAAAAAAAGAAATGTCAAAAATTGCAAGTTGTTGGTACAAATCCCGGTTGCCTTTGCCAGGAGCTCAGTGCAATCTTGAAAGGCATTGATGATCCAGAAAACCAAGAAAATGCCAGGCTGTATTCAAAAAGAGAGAATAATACTGAAAACGCTGTAATGGAATTACAGAACTGCATGATACACCTTCACCCAGAATAATGTTTTCTATTCTGTCCTCCTTGCCTCCAAATGCAGACAAGCAAAAGGTCTAGGGGAGGGCAAAGGAAATTATTAAGGGCATGGAAAGACCTCCATGCAAAGAGAGATTAGAAAGATCATGCCTGTATAATTTAGAGAGGACATGAATAAGAGAAGCCATGATAGAGATATATAAAATAATTTGCCTTTTTCTGGTTTGCAGAGTTTTTGTGAACTCAGCCTGCACTGGTTTTCCTTCACATCTGTGCAGGACTCAGATGTGCTTGGCAAGCAGGAAAACAAACATCACGGAACCGGAGGGCATTCTCCAAGAGCCTAGAGTATGGAGTGTTATTTGAGATTGAAAATGAGTCAGTTTAAGCAATGCAGTCCTTCTTCTGATCCTGGATGCAAGGACCTTTGTATTTAAAGGAGGAAATCTCTCAGGAATCCCTGACCTTTGATTCCCTTGGGAAGGCTTAACTCAGGGCCTCTTCGCCCTACCCAGATGTCAACAACACAGTATTTTCATCACCTCCACATATGTGTTCCAATTATTTTTCTTCATACACCCTTCCCTGGGGACAGGATTTCACCATCTTTGGTCTGGCAGCACTGGTCACCTATGACTATCTCAGCAAAAGGAGAAGCCAGGCCCCTTCCCTCCAATCAGCTTTGTGGCCAGAAGATCCCGCTTGAGACCCTGCTCTAACATCTCATGTCGCAGACCTCATTTTCTGCAGAACTTCCGGTGAGTTTAATGAGGCACACTACGACTCACTGTCATTAAGTTCACATTGCTATTAAACAGGGCTGTGTGGAAAGCACCGTGTGCTCCTGCAGAAGGTCTCCTCTTGCACACCCCATAAACGTCTGAAGGGCCCAAAGGCAACCAAATCCTTGTTTTCAGCCCAAGGCAAGGATGAAAGCGAAGCTTTTGACCTGCAAATTGTCTCTCAGTGGAGTGAGGGTCTGTCTCCCTTCCCAGAGGGTATTTTGTGTAAATGCTCTGGTAACTGTTTCAAGCAAAGCATTTTAAAGAGAACGTGAATTTTGGAGGGATACAAAAAGGCTCGTATGCCTGAATATGTGCCCATTTCTTCCAACTGTACTGATTGGTCTAGTAAAAGGTTATCAGGTCTCTCTATACAAAGTTGCCTCTATTCAAGAAGAAGCACTTCTGACACTTATGAGACCATCCAAACTCCATGCCTTTCAAAACAGTAGTCTTAGACAAAGACTTACCATCTGAGGGCCAGAAGGGACGGGAAAAAAAATAACCCAACCCAGCACACAACAAAGGTACAAAGAATACAGACAACAAAGGTGCAAGAAAGAATGATCCAAATTAAATGGTGAGATTCCAGATGGACTCAAGAGACATAAATACCTCATCTAACCTTGACGCACAATGAGTCGCCGTGGACAGAAATGAAAGCAGAGATCAGCTGGGTGCCAAGTAGTTTGTTCTCAAGTTTCTCCAGGGAGGAGAGAGGTCTACAGCACTCAACAGAGCTGTTTCTGTTTGCTTCAGGTTCTGCCAAGGTCCAGAATTAAAAAGTCCAGGATGTTTTGAAGAGCTGATGGGAGCAGCAGAGATGGTCAGAGTGCAGGATCACGGCTGGGTTGGGGAGGAGATGCACCGCTGAAGCTGTAGTCATGAAAGCAGGCTCTCCCAATGAGCCCGGGGAGGGAGGAATGCAAGTCCAGGCTTGGGGGAACTGTGACATTGCACTTACTGCAATTTCACTTGTATACAAGTCTGAAAACTCTCAAGACAGCTTGTTTCCATATATCAAAAAAATCTAGTTTTGATGCCACCAATTAATGCCAGGGAAAGAGTGGAAGCCCTTCGAAGGACAGAGGCAGTTGAATAGACTTGTGCATGGTATCTTACAGTTAAGCGTTGTTCTCTTGGCTTCCCAGCATCATTTTGCCACAAAGCCCTGAGCGGAAGGACAGGGTCTCAGCCAGACCCCACAAGCACTCTGGAGCCCACACAATCTTTTAGGTCTGGCTGATATTTCCTTACCAACACAAGGGCCAAGAAGTTGAGAGGACCATCAAGGAATACTGCAGCAGCCCCACTGTTGAAATAGCAACCTTTTCCTGCAACTTAAAAAAAGGCCAATCAGGTTGAACTGATTGTGCCCTAAATGAGGAGCAAACTTGCTGAAGCAGCAGCTGGGGCAGGTTAGAGATGTAATTGTTCAGTGAGGTGGTGCCCAAAATTGTCGGCCAGCTGGCCAGGAGGCCTATACACTGAGTGGCTATAACCAGCTGAGTGTTGTCCTAAATAGCCAAAACAAACTTAGCCTAGAGGATGGAAGTAGCTGTAAAAAGTTTTCTTTATTTTTGTTATCTGATGTTGGCAGCCAGCTGCCCCCAAAGCTGAGGAAGATGGGAAGATGAAGGATGGATGCCACTCTCCTGGGCTTTTTTTTGACCATTGACCCCAGCTGTATGTGAGTGTGATCCAAGGGGAGGGCTGTGCTGAGGGTCAATGATTGGGAAGTTTCAAAAGTGCTGCTCCGTGGCCGAGGGCAGGCGGTGATAAGAGCTCCAGGTGAAGTGGTCAAAGCCGGGCTGAAATGAGTGATAGCGGTGGTTAACGCTGCAGATTGCGACCCGTGACACCAGTGGAGTTTGTCAGGCTTAGTACGGCGAGGGGATTTTCTCCATTTCTCTCTGAAGCATCCTCCCTTGTTTGCAAGGTGGCAGATAGGTGTCACTCAGGCTGGATTTGTCTGACTCCTTGTCAAAGTGAGATTTATACATGGGAGTCGGTTTTGCCATGGAAAAATAAACGGCGGCTTCTCCCTAGAGGGGTATGGCTGGTCTGTGTGCAATGAAGGCACATTCTCCACACAGCTCCTGGAAGACCATGTCATCTCCATCTCCCACCAGCGCCTCTGGCCCCTCTCCTGACCCACATCTCCATCAGAGGGCAACGCGTACGCAATCCTACACAATAGAGCTAGTCTGGTTTTTACGATTAACTAAAGCGGATGCAAACCTTCACAAAAATTATGCAGGGTAAAATTGCCTTTTCCATGACTCACCCTTCCACCTTCCTTCTGCCTCATAGCAGAGCGCGGCACGGTTATCTTTGAACAAATTTAGCCACTTTAGTTCATTATTTTTTTTTAACCATTGCACAATGCAGGATTTGGAGGTGGATGGCCAACCGCTCTGATCTGGTAGGACAAATCCTCTGTTTCTGCATGCTCATAGAAGTTTTAGATCAGAAAAGCATCTTGTCTGAAACCCATGTATGCAATACACAGTCTTTTCACGCTGTTGAGGAGGTAGCGCTGGGCAGTATTAATGCCACAATTCTAAATCTGCTATATTTGCTCAGTAGCTCCTGTATTGTTCATATTGTGTTTGCTTGATGCAACACTTACCTGCTTGTGCGCTCATCATTTGGGGGGGTGAACAGTTTGGATTTTACCCTCAGAAGTGTTGACATCTCAGATCTGAACATGGTTCTGGTAGCAGAAATCAGTTCCCTGTGTCTGCAGAGTTGTGGTTGGCATTTCAGCATCGCCTGGGTGGAGTTTCTTTCCCCGTGAACTCAAGCTGCTCTGCTGCAGTGGTTTCGGGTTGTTTTGGTTTTTTTCACCAGGACTCCCACTTGCAGTGCTCTGCTGGAGCATGTGCAGCCGCGGAAACTGTTCCTCATCTCTATTAAAAAATATTCAAAATGATGCGGGGAGTAGAAGTTTGAGTTAATTACAAATTATTCTCGATTTCACTAGCATTTTATTAACAAATCCACATTAATCCAGTATTAGAGCAGGGTGGGATTATAGGATTTCTCTCATCTGAAGCTTGGAGCAAGGGAAGTCTATAATAAACCCACCTATTCATTTGACACAAAGCTGTTCTATCAAATCTACCACAACATGTGGGGCCCCCCCTGCCCTTCCTTGCAGCATACATATGCAATCCTATACAATAGGAACGGTATATTTTTACTATTAACTAGAAAGGATACAAAACCGATCCAGGGTGAAATTGCCTTTCCAGCACTTCTGGCCTTGAAGATGCTTTTCTGGCTTTTCAGGCTCTGCAGGTGACCTACTGGGGACATCTTCCACCTGGTAGAGACCTGTCAGCTCCCTGCTTGAGTCCATTTCCACCAGCAGAAGAGGTGACCCCATAGCACCCTACACATTTGCTTAAAAGCAAGGTGGGATCACGCGAAAGGATGCTTCCTCTGCAAATGGAAGCTTACACCACGAGGTGGGACACACCGGAGGAAAAAAAGGGATCTGAAGGAGTTTGGAGAGAAATAAGATGGAAAGGCAGAACTGTTTCATCTTGATCCTGCCACGGTCCTCAAAATTGTCTTGAAAGTTTGCTCAGAAAGGAACTAGCTGAGGGACTAAAATAGTTTGCTTTAAGATATAATCCTTTTAATAAAATGTAAGGGTCAGAATTTCATGTTGGCAGCAAACATTTCGCTAAATAGGGCATGATGAGTTTGCTGTTCTGCTCGTGCTTGCGTGTCGTGGTGTGTAATAATTGCATGAAATCGCCGTCTCTGCTGGGGCTGGTGCGGGTTGATCAGTCCAAAGTGTAACAGCTCCTGAGCTGAAATTATTCATCTTAATTTTACGGACCTCTCTAACAAAACCGTTTTGCCTGACAAAAAAAAAACATCCAGAGAAAATGAAGAAAAAGTTCAGGTTTTGCAGACTTTTATTGTCTCACTCATGGGGACGCCATGAATATCTGGATGCTGAAATGGTTTCATTTTATACCTACAACAACTATCCATTTTCCCACCAGTTTTTGGTGAAATAAAAAAGGGGATTTGCTTGTGGGTAATTCTGCTGATTCCAAAAACTACCTTTCTGTCTCAGAAATTGGCATTGTTCAGCTAAGTCTTGTTGCTGTGACTCTGCGTTTAGATGTGACAACAGGCTTGGGGCTGTGCAGAAATGAGACTAGCTGCCTCCCAGACACATCAGCTGCCTGAGACATGCAGGAGATGGGGCTTCTTCAGAGCCATGTTGGGGTTTTTTAGTGTCTCTTTATATGACCTGCTGTCCAGGTCTGTTTTCCCATGGATATTTTTGAGACTAGTCAACATGTGTTAGAGAAGAGAGATTAAACCCATTGCCACCTCACTGGCAAAGGTGGTTCTTTGGAGATTGAAGGGCAGTATTTTATTTCTTGGCAGAAGTCTTACTTGGCCCTGGGGTCTGGACCTACAGTGCCCGGTTCTTTGGTGTAGATGGTTTCACCAAGGAGGGAGCTGGAGACCCCCATGGCCACCATGAGCTTTTCTGGGGCCCTGTGCCTACCTGTATTCAGAAGATCAATCCTTCTGGCTGTGACTGAACATCCCAGGGACTTTTTAGTAGATTACCTAAGTGGCAACCTCTCTGGTGAGGTAAGGCTCACCTTCTTGCTGTCAAACTCCACTGATGATAAACCTGCTGTTGGACTCAATGTTCTACCTTTTGAGGAAGGCAAAGACAGAGAAAAATGCTACCTCAGGATATAGGACAAGAGGAAATGGCCTCAAGTTGCATCAGGGGAGGTTTAGGATGGATAATAGGAAAAATTTCCTTGCAGAAACGGTTGTCAAGCATTGGAACAGGCTGCCCAGAGAAGCAGTGGAATAACCATCCCTGGAAGTGTTTAAAAGACGGGTAGGTGTGGTGCTGAGGGACATGGTTTAGTGGTGGTTTGGGCAGTGTTGGGTTGATGGTTGGACTCGATGGTCTTAAAGGTCGCTTCCAACCTAAACAATTCTATGATTCTGTCAGCTCTTGCTTCTGACTGCCTCTGAGCTGGTAGTGTTGATGTGTTCTCAGTGCTTAGGGCCTGGCCAAGCGCTGGCTCCAAGCCAGACATCTACAAAGCTCCTCCAGCTCCTTGCAAAGCCAAAGGAGAGAGGCATGGAGAGGTGAGCAAGAGCGATGGTCACACCTGAGTGGCAGGGTAGCAGGAGGTGAATGCTGGTTGGGTTTTAAGCAGAGTGGAGCACGCATCCTTGGCTGTTTGATTCCTGCATGCCTTTCTGGTTTTGCTCAATCCATGCTCTAAAGGAGACCCAACCAAAGCCTGGGTTTCTCCTCCCCAGTTGGAATGTCACAAATAATGTCGCTTGTACCTGCAATCCAGGGATCCCTTGGTGACATTTTCTGGACGCATCTGGGCAGGCAATCACTGTAGTGCAGAGTGGTCCCTGTAATTATTGTCTTTTTCCATGGCCAGGTTGCGGTGGAATAGCCCCTTCCGAGCGCGGCTGGGTGCTGCTGTGAGGACTGGGGTGTAGCTTTCTTTAGGAGACAATTTATTGTCTCTCTGCTCATTGCCAGGTCTCTGCCGGCTCAGCGCTGGGAGATGGGGCCTTTTGGTGCTCTGTAACAACAGGCAATTTGGAGTACAAACAACCTTTTTGTGCCTGTCCCTTAAGGAGCCCCCTGATAAACATGTCTGTGGAGGGAAGCTGACGTGAATATATGAGGTTCCTCCTGCCCACAGCCAGTGCCAACATCCTCGGCAAAATGCACCATCTGCATCAGGTCCTATTAAGTAAATTAATGCTCTGGATTTATTTTTTTTTTTAAATAAAAACGTAGTAAAAAGAGAAAGAGCCCAAGGAACTTCTTATACAAATTAGTCACGATTTGCAAGAAAAATGATGCAATCAAGGGAGCTCCAGGACAACAAATGAGCCCAAGGCTGAGACATCCATTAAGCGGACTGTTCGTATCAAGAAGTTTCTTCTCTCCCATCTCAGCTCAAGCTCCTCTTTTGAGTTTTTATTTTGGGGCATGGGTGGAGATACAGATGCACACGCTCACTTATGCAGAAGGCAACGCTCTCCTGGCTGACCCCAATCTTGGAGCCAGATGGGAGGCAGTGGTACCTAACGGAGCAGCATCCAGGGGACCCGCAGCCTGTTTGCAACTCAGCCCCCAGCTGCCTGGAGGAGCCAGGAGGGAAGGGCGGATCATGTCATCCTGGACACTGAGTACAACGTGAGAGCTGGGCTAGGAAAAGCAGAGGCATCTTCCATGGGACCCCATTGCACAGGCGGTGAAGGGGACTGGGGCACGATGCCCACGGGAAGCACTGGGCTGTCTCTGCTTGTCCCCTCCTCTGCTGGACTCCTCTCAGGTCCAGAGGAGGCCACAAAGATGCTGCGAGGGCTGGAGCCCCTCTGCTGGGAGGACAGGCTGAGAGTTGTGGGTGTTCAGCCTGGAGAAGAGATGGCTCCGGGGGGACCTTATAGCAGCTTTCCAGTATCTGAAGGGGACCTACAAGAAAGCTGGAGAGGGACTTTTTACAAGGGCATGTAGTGATAGGACGAGGGGGAATGGCTTCAAACTGGAAGAGGGGAGATTTAGATGAGATATCAGGAAGAAATTTTTCACTGTGAGGGTGGTGAGGCACTGGCCCAGGTTGCCCAGAGAGGCTGTGGCTGCCCCATCCCTGGAGGTGTTCAAGGCCAGGTTGGACGGGGCTTGGAGCAACCTGGTCTAGTGGGAGGTGTCCCTGCCCAGGGCAAGGGGGTGGAACTAGATGATCTTCAAGGTCCCTTCCAACCCAAACCATTCTATGATTCTACAACACACGTCCTTTGCATACCAGCCTGTCCCAGGCTTCTCCTGAGCTCACCATTAATACAGCCAGACTCACACCATTAAACACATCTAAACAACATGCAGTACAAGGCTTCCAAAAAGCTAGTCTCAAAATAACTCGCACTCTAATGCAAGCAGCAGACAAAGCTAAAGAAAAGCAGAGGAGCAGGCACCCTTCAAGCTAAAGCATGTTATTAAGGAATATTCCTTTTTTGAAGTTTGTTGATTTTATTTTTATCATATTTTAGCACAAACCCTTTTCATGTTATAAATTAAGTAACTGCTGCAGAAGGGTTATGGGCTTTTTTTTTTTTAAATGATTTTCTTAAGGATGAATTTTTAAATTTTCTATTAAAAAAAAAAAAAAAAAATCATGGAAAGCTGTGTTGAATTATGTGATACATTGAAATTAAAATGAAATTCCAAATTATCTTGCAGTCAGGGGCTGATGTGGACTGAGTGATAATAAATAAAGGTTAAAAGGACATTGGCAAGTCTTTTTTCATGGCTTTCAATTTTTCCCCTCCCTGTTGTTTGTAAAAACCTCTTAGAAGATTAAAAATAATATTTCTTTCCCTATTGATTTTTTTTTCTTTTCCCACATTTGAAAACAGCATTTGTTTATTTTCTGTGTTTCTAATGGAGCTGGGATTAATGTGGCTTTATTTGTTCTCCGCTTGGCTTGTGCTTTCGTCTCGCGGATGGACTTGGTGCAGCCCGGGGAAGGGTGCTCGTTAGCAGGACTGCAGCAGTCCAGCACCAAAACCCTCATCAAAGTTCCAGCCAGGGGCCAATAAATATTTTGACCCTGGGGCAGCCACCCAAAAAAAACTCAGCTTATGTCACTTTGGCACTTGATGTCCCCAGGTCTAGGGTTGAGCACTGGTGTGAAGGCTCCATCCAGTTGTCTTGTGTTTTTTTGGAGGGAAGAGGAGATGCTGCTGCTTCTGAACAGAGGACTTGGAAAAATACACAGTGGAAAATAAGTCTTTTAAATTCCCACAGGTCAGGGTGGAAGATGAGTCTTTAGCAAAACACCCTGCGCCTGCCGGAGGGGTGGGAGGGTACGTAAAAGGATTTCTCTAGTCAAAAATACCATTGTACATCCTGGTGTGTGTTTGGGTTCTGGAGTTTGGGGTGAGCTCTGGCGGAATAGGGGCATTTTCTCATTGTTATCAATTTGGTGTGGGGGGTTGTTTTTTTGGGGTGGGAAAAGGCAAGATTTGAAAGAAATTTAAACGTTAAGACTTTAGGCCACCCAATTTTGTAAACTGTAATGGATATTACAGTCTTCATTAACTGGAGGGGGAGGATTTTGGTGCAGTAAATATTAAACTATTTGAAAATGCACAGGCAACGGAAAATTGGAATAGTCGTATTACTCATATAAGCACTTATCACCCAACAAATTTATTTATTTATTTATTTAGATAAATAAATTTATGCATTTAAAACAGATGTATTGTGCATGCCCACAAGGATGGTTAACCATGAAACTATTTAAAGGCATTTCCCAGCTAAGTTGTAGGAAGAAAATAAAAACTCAAGCACCTTAATGCTTTGGGATCAAGAGGAGGGGCTCTGCACACTACATAGGCTATTGCACCTCCCTGGGTGCCGATGTGGCCCCTTCCAGCATGGGAATCCTCATCTTCCCTGTGAAAATGTCATGGGAGGTGAAAGTTGGGCACTAGTTTAACAAGTTTCAGTTCGACAGATTTTGGTAGGTCAACCAGCTGCCCGCGGGAAGACAAAATGCCAGGAAAGATTATTTTCTTTCAGCATAATTCATCAGAATAGGGATAGATTTGTTTCTGGATGCCACACTTCAGGTATATGTATTTTTAATGTATTTAAAATATTAAAGATATAATCCTATCTCTCTGTGATAGAAGTTCAATGAAGCTGAGATTTGGCCTTACCCATTGATGGTGAGGGTCAGTTCAGGGAAAATCGCAAGTTTTGGAAACAGCAGCAGACAACCCCTCAATTAAGTATTTGGTGAGATCATTTATGGTGGTTAAAGTTTTCCATGCTGCTTCCCCCAGGTTTCTTTTTACCCCAGAAAATGAGGGACCAAATCATCCTTACTCCCCCTGACCCTGCCCACCTTCTGATAGGAAGACAAATCTTATTTGAGGGTGAAAGCAGTTTTCTTTAGTAAATACCAGTTTCTATTAATAAAAAATGCATTTTTTTTTATAGCAGGATATGTTTTTCAGCCAAGAAAACCCATGTCGCTGTAATGATGGAGCTGTCTCACATCAGGCCACGAGGATGCAGGATCTCAGGAGCGCATCTCTCCTGCCGGATCCACCACCACGTTGCTGAAGACCTGGCCAGGGACATGAGGACCATTGAGGATGACCTTATCTTCTCAGAGGTGCTGTGAAGGCCAGTGCACTGCAGAGAGCATGGCATGGACTGCACCAGGGGATGAGCTGTACTGGTACAACCAGGACTTTGGGGCTCAAACCCATCCTCTCCCCCTCATTCAGCAGGGAAGCTGGTCTCCAGCAGCTCTCATCACACCCAAAGCAGATGCTGAAGTTGTCCACTCCTAAGGTTTTAATTTAATTCAGGGGAAGGAAGAGGCTCTGGCGAGACTGCACGAGAGACGTGTGGCAACCCAGCAGCGGGCAGGAGGGTGTGCTAATACCTTGATACACGTCAGAGATGCCGTTTTGTTTGCAGTAGTGGTTTTCCTCTTGAAAAGACTACAGCAACATTAGGGGGGTTGGAGCCAGGTGATAATAAAATACGTATAATAAAATAAATATAATAAAATAAATAAAATATTAGATGTTCTTCATGGCCCTCATCAGGAGTGATAATGGAGGGACTGGGGACAGCTTACTTTGGAGAGAGGAACAGCTCTGCCGGAGGCATTCTGAGTAAAAACAACATGAAAAGAAGAGATGGATTTCAGTTCATCACCCCTGAAAGAAATGAAACACTTTTTGGGCTGTCTGCTCTGCTCCTGCTGAATTCACTGCTGCAGGACACCGCGGCAGGGAAAGACATACAGCAAAACATATTTTTTTAGGGACAGGTTAAACTTCAACTGCTCTTTGGGATAATCCATCCTAAAATCCAAGAGGGGGGGAGGAGGACCCCTCTGCAGTCCATGGGGAAAGTGGTGTCCCCAGCAAGACGGTGAGCCAGCTGACCCATTTGCGGCACTGGTCTCTTGCTATTGCCTGGCACAGGGCTGCGGGAATCAAGGTAACATCCCAAAATCCAGGGCTGTGGGGACAAGCTCCTGGCACCCATCTCAGCATGATGTGAGTCCTCAACTGACCGATCCTGGTGGGGGACAGGCTGAAAGGACATCCTCATCTTGCTTTCCTCAATCAACTTAAACGTTTTGTTGGGGTTAGGGTAGTGTGGTAGTTTTAGGTGGTTATTCATACATTCACTTCACAGAAAAGATCACAGACTGGGATATTACATCTGCCTTTAGAGGGTTATAGGGCCAGAGCAGGCGGCTTTGGGTCCGTGCCTTCCAAGCTCTGTGGTCTGCACTGTGGCCAGTCTTATCTCCATCCCCCATCAGGTCTGGCAGACGGAGCGCAGGAGCTCGGCAGCGGTGGCCTGTTTGGGCAAAGCTGTCACTCCGCTTTGCAGCTCTCTTGGCTCGGAACACCCAATATTTTGGGCAGAGAGTGAGGCTGGGCTTATGGGTGAGGTGCAGGGGGAGGATGCCAGGGATGCACAGGAGATGGTGCCAGCAAATCCATGCCAGTGGCCGGGCAGAACCGTGCTGGCAAACCCCTTTGGTGCAGCAGCAGCCAACCTGCAAACCATCCCTCGTCCTGGCGTGGGTTGTCCATGCACAAATGACATGCTAGCACGAGGTGCAGCATTCCCGCACAGCACGCCGGCACCCCCGTGCTGGGAAAGCCCTGCCGAGAGGGAAGGTATGGCATTTATTTTTCGGTGCCTCAGCATATCACTAGTAAAACCAAAGCTATTAAAGCCTCTGGGTTTTGTTCGGGCTGTAAGATCTTTAGAAGGGGGAGAGCCTGCCAAGACATATTTGTATAGGACCCTGCACAGCAGGAACTTACAGTCAATAAAAAACCCCCGGAAAAATCAATAATAGAACACCACCAAGAGATGCCGCTGAGTTTTAATCCTTTGCGACTGCTCCTTGGGACGGTAGCTGGTGGTTTAGGGTCAGCAGTGTGCCAAAAAAAAAAGGGTGCTGAGAGACAGACAAGTTCATTTCTCAAGTGTACATTAAGATTTTAAAAGCCTTTGCTGCCTGACTGCAGTATTTCAAAGGAGCAGAAGGTGTGTTTCCTTAAAAAAAAGGAAGAGGAAAAGGTGTTCTGTGGGGAATGGCAGTAAATTTGGGCAGGAGGCTTGGCTCCCCGCCATTTCCCTTGGTCAATGGAGAAAAGAAATGTCCATGAGCAACTGGGATATGAGCAGCTCCATGGAGCCTGCTCTACATCCCCATAGGAGATGAACGTGAAATACACAGGATCCGTCTGCGGAAGGATTTGGGGTGGGTGTTTTTTGGGGGTTGGGAAGGGAATTAAATGAAACCTTCCCAATTTTCAGGTCTGCGCTGGGAGCCCAGCAACAAGTAGAAAGGCTGCTTGGCTTGCGACTCCGAAGTTTTGCTGGAGCAGACTTTCTTATCACTCTGCCTACAACGTGTATGATACTTTATTAGCATCTTCTGTGGTAATCCCAGCAAAACTGAGGGGGGAAAAAAGTGTCAGATCAAAAGGGGGAGTATGAAAGCAGGCGGCTAAGCAGGTTGCTGGGATGCTAATGATTGCTTCCTTCATTCTCTGGGTGTCACGCACAACATCTCTAAGCCCAGCGCAGCGCGTAAGCCACACAAATAGCCATATTTGTTAACATTCATGTGACTCCTTTCGTCTGAGCTGTATTTCCTTGAGTACACCACAATGAAGAGTTTCTTTTAATAGGGATCAACCAGGAAAAACAACTGTGAGGGACTTTTCTCTCCCTCTCCCTCCCTCCCTCTCTCTCTCACTCCCTCTCTCACTCTCTCTAAACCTTTTACACTGCGGTTGAACAAGCCTCTGGATAAAGACTTTATCCAAAAACCCCCTCTTTAAAGTTATTTCAAATTTCTCTGCAAGGCTTTCAGAAATCTGTTTGTTTGAGGGCAGAATTAGATGTGACCGGCGTTTTATTGTGACATAAAACCATATTTCTTCCCTGGAAGATTAAAAAATAAAATCGGTTAATAAGAAAAGCTGTCAGCAACAGAAAATGGCTGACATAATCCGTTTATCCTCCGAGCAATAAAGATATTGGTCCTTGGGAGTCTATCCTCTCTCTCATGTTATTTCGCCCAAAACATTATCTTCCCAGCATTCTGATGGATTAAGAAGTCATATGGGAGATAGCAGGGAAATGACAGATACAAAAAAAATAATATCCTTTCATTTCCCCTCCTCCCTGCACTCTCCCTCTCTCTCTTTCTCTCTCCCGTTTTCTCCCCGGCCCCTCCTTCCCCTGCCTCCTTCTCTCTCTTTTTCTCTGTCCCCTTGGAAAAGTGGTCCATCTCTTTATTCCCAGCATCCCAGTGCTCTGCGGAAGTCCCAAGCCACTAACCCCGGTGCGGTGGTGAGAAACGACACAGAACTTCTTGCGCGCCCTGGTCCCTCTCACGCACACAGATGCTAACACCTCGGCACCATTCCATACCTGAATACCTCCTGAATTTTCAGGAACCACAGTCACAGCTCTCTGTTCCTCCATTGAAGCGTTTCTGAGCAACTTGCTGGAGGAAGAGAGAATGAAATCTGCCACTGGGTTTGAGTGGAGCAGAGCTGGGACTCTTTCCTGAGGTTGGGTTTTTTTTTTCTGGTGGTGAAATCAGTAGATGGAAGAGGGCTCTGGTCTTTGGAAAACTCCTCTTCTGCATTCACAAGCGTCTTCTTGATGTGACATGTAACCACTACAGAAGGTCATCTCCACAGCAGATGAGTGAGCAGTCCCAGTGGCCTCATTCGTAGTCTTGGGGCCCACTTTCTCTCTGTCTTTCTGGAGGCTCTGAGGCTACTGGAGACAAAAAACACAGCACAAGGCTGAGGTCGTGAGGCTCCGGCACACGCCACTTTGACCCTAATGCCTTCCAGTGCTATGTGTCTGGTAGCGTTGTGCTCCACTTGAGTAGACTTTGCATTTCCCCTTTTCTCAGAGACTCTGAGAAGCCCCTCTGCCATCAGCTCGTGTCCTGCCATGGCTCTGTCTGACCAAGGCTTGCGCCAGCATCAGAACCTATTCCTGAAAGGCTTTGGAGGTGCAGGACTCAGGGTTGGGAGGGACTTGAGATATGATTTAATCCCTTCCCCGCTGCCCAGGGCAGGATCATGCAGATCTAAAGCATCCCTGGGGGATGTTCACCTAACTTCTTCCTAAAAATGTCCCTTATTGGCCACTCTGCCACCTCCCCAGGAAATTTATTCCAGTGTTTCTCTGTCCTTAGCACCCGTGTGTTTTTCTGAACATCTGACTTAAATCTTCCATGCTGCAATTTAGGGCTGTTACTTCTCTTCCTGTCCCCAGCAGACACGAAGAACAATTTAATGTCTTTCTCTTTTTCAGCAACCTTTCAGCTAGCAGAAGACTATCTGGAGAGGAAACGAGCAGGAGGAGTGATCTTATCGTTCTCCCCATCCTGCCCGCTTCTTCTCCAGGTAAGCCTTACCTGCAAGATTGTGTTTTCTACATCCAAAACCGCTTTTCTACTTGTCCTGTGCTGAGCACAGGGTCCACTGCCATCCAGCCTGGCTCCTCTTGAGCCTCCCCTTCTTCACCGCTCTCTCCTGGCCACCTCACAGCCCCAGCTCAGGCTCCCCTCTCACTTAGAGGTGATTGAAATGTGTTGCCTGACAGTTTTTGCCACAAGAAGTCAAAATACATGGAAATGGAAATTTTAAAGAAAAAAAAAAAGCCCTGACAAATATGAAAATTTTCCTCTTTTTTAATTCTTCTTTTCATCTCTTTCGCATCTTTTATGCAAACATTTTAACTAATTTCTTCACTTTTTGCCCATCAGAATCAGTTCTGCTTTGCCATTTTATGTGATTTAATGGATTATAAAGGATGCATTGTCAACTTTTTACCCACTATTTACCCAACATCCAGGTTGGATTATTTGCCCATTAATATTTCCCCAGATCTGTCCACCTATCTCATATCCAGAAATGTTTTTATTTGGAGAATCAGCTTGTAAAATGAAAAATACATATACCCAGGATAAAATGCAGCATTTAAAGATCCTGCGTTTTACCTAAAAGAATTTGCTTTCTTCTGGCAGCACTTTTTTCCCATGGTGAAATAACATATGAAGAGAAAAAAATCACAAATTGAACTAGGCAGAAGACAGTTTTACCGGGTTGAGAGTTGTTTCAAGATTGTGTTTCTAACTGTATTTTGGACTGCGCTATTAAGAGCAAAATAACGTTTACTTTATTTAAAAAAAAAAAAAGTCCTGAAATGGCTTGTTGGGGCACTTGAAATATAGTAAAAAACAAAATCAGTTTGAAACATTTTTCTAAACTGCCATTTTCCCCTCAAAGATTTGGTCTCCGTTGTCTTCCACCAAAAAGTATGTAACATAAAAAAAATTATCGACCACTGATCTTTCTTAAAAGACCTGAAATGCCTTTTCTCTTCCTTCGTTTAATGAATACAAACATCTCCTTGATGTTACTTCTGAAGCTACAAGGGAGCCTGCATATTCATTTGGCAATATTTGAAAGATCACCCTGATACCAGAAACGTGGGCAGCAGACTGGGAGTGCCAAAAAGAGCCCTAGCAAAATTCACTGCCAGGAGAAGACCACTTCCACCCGAAGCCTTCAGACCCTGCCGAATGGGCAGGTTTTACCCCTTCAACACAAGTGCTAATAGGGTAAAGACCCAGATTTCTAGTGGTAACCCGTGCATCTTCCCATATTTCTCCCCCCAAGGAGGCTCCAGCTGAGCTTTGAAGCAGAGAAAATCCATAGTTTGTGTGTGAGATTTGTGCAAGAAAAATAATAATACTGACGATCCAGTGTGACTATGAGCAGCTGATTTTTCCAGGACTGCGTCTGAAGAATTGCTTCATTAGATGATCCCAAAATCTGACCAGAAACCCCGGGCTGCACCATTATAACGTGCTGAAAATACCACATGATTTCCAGAAAACATATTTCTTTGTAGAGGAGAGCTTTAAGCTGAAAATCATGTTCAACCTTAACTCCATCCACCACTTCTACGCCTACCCAGACATGAGCAGAGGTTCAAAAACATTGTTATTTCCACAAACTATGCAAAGAAGAGCCCAGAGATCCTGTCCCAAAAGCTGGCAGGCAATTCAGGGGATTGCCAGGGGTAAAGAATCGCCAGGTGGAAATATATAAGTAAGTGGAAAAACTAGAACAAGGGAGTCATCTGCCTATCAGCACCAATTCAGGTAGCTCTCTGGGGAGGAGGTCGCACTGATTACCAAATAAACAGAGGCCGTTGGCGGCAGCGATGGAGGGAGATGAGTATGTTTACTTCCAGCTGAGCAAATTTGTCAACTGCCTGTAAAACACATGATTACTATGGAATTACACGTATTACATTCTGTATTTATTCTTACTCTTATTTAAAATATAGATACTCTCTAGGGCTGGATTCAGATGAAAACCAAGGATTAAATGTAAGAAACAAAACGGGAATTCAGTAGCAGCTGAACATAGGAAATATTAAAGTAAGAAAGCAGGGGATAAGAATTAAGCACAACTCCAGGATTTAAAGAATAGAGGGGAATCAATATCACAGACCTGGACTAGCCCTCACACAGCCACCTAGATATTTATAAAGTCCTCAAATCAGCACATACTTTAGATTAAGCAGTTGTATACTCTTCAATCCTCCTTCATGGGTTATGGTTTCTGGACCTCTGATGAGCCTCATTGATACCATTTTTGGTTGCACCTGAAAATCCCATGTAACGGTTAATTTCCATTGTGCTACTGGGTGACCTTGGGCAGGACATCTCTACTTTCCACATCTTAGTTTCCCCTTTGTGAAATGGGAGGGACTCCTAAAATATCCAGAAGCTTACTGGTGGGAACTGTGTGAGTGGTCTGTAATAAGAGAGATGAGAGGGAGGAGGCAGAGATGCGTCACGAAGGCAGAATGTCTGGTGGGCAGCGTGATGAGTTCAGAAGATGATATCCTCATGGAGGGGAAGTCCACCTGGCTGCAAAGGCTGATGGCTCTGCATCCACACATTTACATAGTCTTGCCATGATTCAGAGGTTTTTAAAGATTTGAGGGAGCTTTACATGTCTCCAGTCATTGTGGAACTACTAAGACCAGGGAATTTCCCAGAGCTGGTTCCTCTGGTGGGAAATGACTCTTTGCTACATGCATGAAGGCTGTTAGCCCAGTGACGTTTTGGATTATGGTGTATCTTCTAGACTGGAAACCCATTTATTTTGTGGCCTACAGAGAAGAGAGAAACTCAATCAGATCAGTGAGTTTAAGAGACAAGAATTCTCCAGGTATGACCCGCTCCATGACTGGAAGCACAGGGAAACCGTGATGAGAGTTGCTGACATACCATCACCCTTTGGTACAACCGGAGGAGCCAGAATGACTTGGACAGTCAGGTTTGGTGTCAGGCTACCCTCTGTGACTCTGTGTTGTGGGTCTCTCAGACACCGTTCAGTATGGTCTTTGCTCTACAGGAATGCCTGGAGATGGTCCTACCAAGACAAGGCTACCTTGCCGGGAGGTGCTGTTGAGACAAATAGCAGAAGGCCATCTCTGCTGTAAGTTACCAGCAGGGATGGATATGTAAAGGCTTGGAGGTAATGCAGAGACTCAGACAGCAAATTGGCACCAGCTCTGGCAGCATAAGCATCTCCCAAGTCACAGACCAGTGCCCCATGTACTAACATTTTCCTTCCTCTGGTAGCACCCCGAGAGCTCCTCAGGACGTGGTTAGGTGCCGTAAAGACTGGATCCCAAGCTCACCCTGTCCCAAGGCACCAAATAATATGGACAGCCTGAAAGCCCCTAATTGGCGCTGACCTTCAGTATTTCCACCTCCGCTGACATCTCACAGCACCCTAAAGAGTACCACTCTGTTGGCACGGGCACAAGAGGCAGCAAGGAGGATGGAGAGGAGGAGACACAGGCGCACACACACACTTACACATGCTCACAGGGATAAAAAGGATAACTGGATCCATGAAAATAAGCCAAGCACTGCCATCGTCGGTCTAAATGCAGATAAGTATTGTACTGAAAACAAAGATTACTTGTACTTTGTAGATAGAGACGTGTTTTGTTACAGGATGCTTTGTATGGAATTGGGTCACAGCAGAATATGAGCCAACTCCCCCCTCCCTGCCCGCCTCCTCCCAACCTCCTTCTCCGCCTGCCTATCCTTTGAATCTGGAGCCAAATCTCAAGGGTAACGGAGTAGAAATTGCTACAGTTTTGCCGTTTTTTCTTTTTTTCCCTTGGCTGGGATTTGCTTTTCATTTGTGGGGCAATACTCGTGCCTCTCTGCCATTCATCTATTAATTAATGTCATTGATTATGAGCTGCTCTCTCTCAGCCTTCTGTTTGCAAACCCTTGGAGGGAGAGGGGGAGGTGAGGTGTATCCAAAGGACCCCCAATTCAAATGACAGGGGGAGCACCAAAGCTTTGTTAGCCTTCCCTCTACCCCCACCCCCTTGCCATGCCTTTGTCTGCTGTCGCATGTCCTGTAGCCTGGTACCCGCACTATGGCCATCATCTTGGTATTTGACCACATACCCCTCTCCCCCATAAAGCAAACCATCTCCTGTTGCCCTCCTTCTGCTTCAGGAAAGATCTTTGTACTCACATTATTTATGGGTCCTACGGTGTGATCTGCCCTTCACAGTTACTCCAGATGCAACCCCGTGTCTTGGGCACCGTCTACTTGAAATTTATCAACACACCAAAGTTAACACCCAAAGACCCTGGCCATTGAAAGTCTTTCTACATCCCAGGCTTCTCCATTTCTCGTTCGAGACACTACAACTGAGATTAAGTATTCCCAGAAACCTTTTGATCTGTGCCCGTATGCTTCCCGTAGATTATTGTCTTCCTCTTTTCTGTGTGTTGGCACTCCTTCAGAGTGAATGTGTTGCTGGCCATGAAAGCCACAGAGGAAAGGACATCCAAATTCTGACCATACTCACATGTGCTTCTTTTTTTTTAAAACCAGGAAGAGAGGTTTTCAGTATCTGGGCAATGCTAACTCCTTTCTCCTGACAAAAAAGCTGCTTTGGGTTTCTTCCTCAAGAACCAAAGCACATGCAGAACTGTGCCCACAAATGTCTGTACCATAGCTGGAGTGATGGATTTTTCTCCAGCTATGGAAACTAGAAAACACTTGGTTTTGTTTGTTTGTTTTGAATTTTTTGCCTTTTTTAACATGCAGAATGTCGGTGAGTCTCTCACAGCCAACAGTGGGGCTTCAAGAAATGGGCCAAACAAGGTCCATGGTCTGAGAGTTGTGACCTCTGGGCTCTGAAGACAGCCCCTGAGGCTGGAGCTACCAGCACTCAAGGAAGATCTGCAGGGAATGTGAAACATTTTGGTTCTACAAAGCACAAGGAAGTATTCTAACTTAATGGGTATTTGGTGTTCATTGGCATGTGCATTATTGGATTATGGTGTGATTGCCGGTAGCTGGTCACTGTTTATTCTACCCATAAGAAGCCAAACTTCCAGTGGTGCAATCTGGCGATTCATGTGCACTTACATTTTATTGCGCCATTATCAGTCCCGTGGTCTGCCATAGGACAGACCTACAGTTGCTTTCAGACAGGTGCCACCTAAACCAGCCTAAGTCATATGGCATCTCCAAACCCTCTTCCACATGTTGGGTTTCCTCTGCCAGGCCAACCCCATCACCAACAGCCGTAGGAACTGCAGGGTTGCGGGTTGGCATCCCATGCTGCTGCAGAGCCAGGAGCATGCCTTTTCCTGCACTGTGGATGGGGAACTATGGGTGGGACACCAATAACCATCACCAGTGTTGTCCAAAATGGCAAGACCATGAGATGTAAAATCTGCCACATTTTTGCAGCTGAAACAATGTATAGGCCGGTTTGGACCCTTCTCATCTGTCCGGATAACAAAGACGTAGTTTCTTCAAGCTTTGAGCTTGGGGGATTTAAATAGGCACCCAAATGTTTTCTCAAAAAAAAAAGGGGTTTTCTTTTTCGCAATGCTGAGTCAGGGCTCACTTTCCTCTGCGTGCTGCATTTCACTTGAGGGCCTGATCCAGCTCCCATTAGAGCTGATGAATCCCACATCGAGAAAAAGACGTCATGGCGTGGTGCAGCATAAAGTTTTTATCGGTGCGGGTTGGGAATGAGGTGCATAACTCACTGGCGCTGTTGCCACTTGTGAGTAATGCACCCATTCCACACTCCCACGGATAAAACCTTTATGGCCCACCGCAGCACCGGGTATTGCATCTAATATATGCACTGCCATAATGACGAGCACTGAAAACCTGTTTTTTTAACCTGTTTTCTTCACCCCTTCTCCCCCTTGCTCCTTCCCACCCTTAAATACCCCTCCATGTCTGCTTCGTGGTGCTTTACTGCTGCTTTGTCAACTGCCTGGGGAACCCACTCTATCGATATTCTGGACAAGGTTTTGATTTGGGGAGAAAAAAAATAAAAATCCACAGAGTGAGCGGCATAATTTAAAAATCAAAGAAATTCATTTCAGTAGTAAAAGGTTAACAGCCTTTAGGAGGAACACTTTTTAATCACCCACGTCTAGACTCTATCACTCGAATCACCGGCAGCAGGAGTGAAATATGGCTAAGCCCCCGTCACCAAACAGCACCTAAAGACTGTTGTATTTAATCATGTCTGTGCACTAGTTATGGATTTTCATTATGATTCCCGATGCTGTTGCGCTGTGTAAAATATTAATATCCATAGTAATGATGCATGAAGCTTGGAGTGTAATTTCTTCACTCTCCTTGTCTGATATTAAATTGTTACCACTTTATCATTTGTGTAGAACTGCACGTTTCAATTAATCTTTCCGTATCAGCAGCCCTGATTAATATAGATCATGATTCATAAGCTTATCGTCACTATAGTTTTAACAGATCATTTATAAAGATCTTAAATTTCAGGGCCTGGGAGGCGCAGCCACTCCGTCCAAGGCTTTTCTCACTTCTTGCTCCAGCAGGTTTCTCCATTCAAACAACTAATTCCGGGAAAGAAAATTAGCCAGATAAAAATGCCGGCTTGATTTTTTTATTTTTTAATTTTTTTAAACTTTACTCAGAGCCGCCCATAAACTTTTTCCCTGTTCGCCTCATGGAGCAGAAGGTGCATTGACTACAGGTGCTCACCAACTTTGGTCTTCCGTGGTTCATGCCCTCAGTGGAAGCTGCCCTGGGCTCTCACATGGGTTTTGCAGCTCCTCGATAATCACTAGTCTTCTCCACCTCCACGTGATGGACACTTTTGGTGCCACAAAACCACCCTGGAAGGCGCATGCTGTAGTTGTGGGCTGAAAACTCACTGAGGTGATGTGCTTTCCTCCAGCAAGAAGGACTTCTTTCCACCTCACCCCTTCCCAAAACCTTTAAAAAATCACGGGGCGGGGTGTGTGTGTGCAAATTCCACATTTGCATAAAGGAGTGAGCTCCTGGCTGGAGCCAGCCGGTCTTTATTTTCCGTGTTAGCCCAGATCCATGGGAGGGAGCGATTGCCCCAGCCACAGCTCAGAAACCTGCCAGGGCTTCTCTAAGGTGATTGCCTTGGAGCTGGGAAATTATGCCAGCCACGGATCCCCCCCCATTGGCTCCCCATGGAGAGGTTCGGTGCTACCCAGTGCACTTCCACTGCCCGCAGAAACACCGACGCTTCTTGGGCAAGACGCTGTAGAGGCATTGCAGCGTGTGGCACAGATGTTTGCCTTGAAAATTGATGGCGAGAAGCAGCAACCCACGCTCAGCTGGGGATGAACAGACAGCGTCTCGCATGAGGGAGCGGTGGCGCTTTCAGGACACTGTTATAATCATAGTAATGAAGAACAGCAACCAATTAGTCATTTTTTAGTGGATAGAGTTGGAAAAGACGCATTAGATAGTTTAAAACATCCATCAAAGGTCCCTGTCTGGCTTTCTGTATAGTCTCCAGGGCTTTGTCAAGTGATCTTAAGTGTCTCAAATAATGGAGAGACTCATGAGACTACTTAAAATCCTAATAGATGATTCTTTTTTTTCCCCCTACTTACATATTTTCTTTCCTGACTGTCCCAGAATTCCTTATTATAACCCTCAGCTCGGATTTGCAAAAGGATGTGGGGTTAACAAGGAGGAACAGCTCTGAAAATCCCACCAGGGGACCACACACGAGCCGGAGCAGGCAGCCACCCAGTTTGGTAGGATCAGGGGCATGGAAAAAGGGGGCATTAGCAAATCTCTGCCATCTTCTCCCTTGCCTCTGTGCCCATGATACCACCGAGCACGGGCAAGTGCTGAGAGGCATCGCTCCCAGGCACCAATGGACTCTTCTCCAACCCTGGGAAGCATGCACTGGAGTAGGATGCTTGGCGCGCTCCTCTCCCTTCTCCTTCTTGCCCCTCCGCCAAAACGGGCACGATGATGGAAACACCGCGATGCTTTTATTAACCTCCCGCGCTCCCTAACTAACCAGGAGGAAGGGAAAAACCCCGGGAAGTATACATCCCTATCTGAAATCTATACAGCAAGACGGATCTAGCCGGAGCAGTCTTTAGGGCATATATACATTACCAGGCAACAGTGAAATATAGCCTGAAATTTGTCTCCTAAGATGAGATAATGTAGCCGCATTAACAGCTGCAACTGTCACTTTCAAGTGAAGTAGTGGGTATTGTGTTGAGTACATTTGCAGGGCAATTTTCCAGTTGGAATAAAAGGCTTTCCGAGGTGAATTTTACTTGGTTTTTATCCATCTAGCTAAGGTTATTTTTATATATATATTATACAAATATTGACTGGTTCTGAGGGCAATAGAGGTAAAATATTGCACCGGGAAAGAAAATAGTTCCCAAGTCTCTCTATATATATTTTGGCCTCAGCTAAAGGCTCAGGGCAATAGATGCCATTTTCCCCCTCAGGGCACGAAATTTTACTGCTCTTGCTTCTTAGCTATTTTATTATCCCTTTGTATGTCTGTAAAGAAGAAAGAGATAGGGTAGTGCTGGGCTTGGAGGTTTCTGCACAAAGCAAAGTGCTTCAGAGGAGTTTTGCATGAAACCACGCATTTGCATTGCCAGGATCTGTGTTTTAAAAGTGCTGTATAAAAATACAGATAAATATCATTGGCGGTTTTTTTCCTCTCCAAAAATAAATATAATATAATAAATTGTCACAATTATTTGCCGTAGGAGTTCCAACAGAGACCAGGGCTCTGCTGTACCAAGCTGTCTGAAATACATTTTAGGTAGCTTAGGTACTAGGCAATTTATGCATGTTAGAGAAAAGCTGTGGCTGTTTAAGACGATGCAGACTTTCGGTGGCAGCAATGGAAACGCCTGCCACATCTGCCTCTTCACATGCCCACTGGTTTTCTCACCATGCTGAGCTGAGATAGTGGTACACACACGGAGACGCTGGTGCTGGAACCCCTTTAGATGCAAAAGGGCATCTAAAGGGAGAGAAGAAAAAGCCTCCTTTCAGAATTTGCCTCTGAAACCTTGGGTACCCCTTTTTGGATGAGCTCCAAAGAGCCTAGCAGCAGATGAAAGTGCCAGTGGAGAGCCTGGGGCTGTGAGGGAGGTCTAGTGTCCAAGGAGGTGACTTATCTCAGTGTTTGGACTTGATGCAGCGGACAGGACAATGTCTAGCTGCGGGCTCTGGGCTTCACCAAGGACATTGTGCAGCTGGAGAGGAAGAGGAAAAAGGCATCACGATGGCTTAAGGGCTGGGGGACAATAGCTGATGGTGAGATGCTTGGGGAACGTAACCTCTTTAGCGTATCAGGAAAAAAAGTGAGAGGTCAGCTCTTGAGGACCTCTGGGCACCATCCTGTTGGAGAACAGGGCAAGGCTGAAAGACCAATGGATGGAGACTAACCCTAAATTCAAGCAGGAAAATATTTTTTACCTGCAGGGATAAATACCAGCTGGGATGAGTGACAGGGTGGCTTTTTCCTTCTTCACTGTTGGCAAGTCAAGATGCACTTGCTCCTCTACAGCATGTGCCTGGACAAACCAGCAGTGGGAGGAAAACCAAAGGGAAGTTCTCTCCAAAGCCTCGTAGCTCTCGGTTTGGTCTGTGTCTTCCCCATGGACCTGTTTGAGACCCTTCCAGCTCTCCTCACATGCGCTATGGCCTTAGGGGAGGCAAAGAAGAGCATCTGGCTTGGGGTCCCAACTCTGAGGCACGGAAAACCCATTTACCACCAAATCCATCCTAGCTGAGCCACCTGCAGAGCTGACTCGGGTGGAGATACAGCCACCCAAACCTTGCCCCCAGAGAGACGGCAGCAAGCCCATAGCGGTTCCCGGTACTGAGCAGTCAGAGACTATCAAGAGAGGAAACAAATCACCGGTGGCACCTATAGCCACAAGCAGAAATTAGAGAGTCTGACTATAAGGTCACAATAAATCAGTACACTGACAAGGAGATCTACCCTTTGTCCAGGGTAGAAGATTTATCTGTGACCCCAGGCAGGGGCATTTCTTCCTTGATTTGTTAAACGCTGAGCAGAAAATGGAGCTGGACCCGAAGCCTGATGAGTACCTGATTGCAAATGCTCGTGCCCAACCCCACGCCCGCTCTTCCACACACACACCCCCCGCAAGACATGCACGCACTCCTTCTCAGGATGCTGTATTATGTTTCAAGAGAGCCCTTATTTTTTCCTGTCCGTGATGGACCAGCTTTTGCAGAACTTGATTATGTGGTTGTTTTCCTGATGACATTTTAATCAGAGGGCTCTCTCACACACAAGATGCTGACCAGCGCTGGGGAAAAGCCTGTGTGCTGTCAGCAGAAGGGAATGGGTGTTCGCCAGCTGGAAGCATGGCACATGCCGGCACTGCGGTAAGGGGAGACACCACACCGGAGTGCAGGAGGAATCGACACGCTGAAAGAAAATGAGGTTGCTGAACAGGGGTTGAATTCCCAGGGCTTCTTTTGGAAAACTCCTTCAAACTCAGGGCTAAACTTCAGCATTGGTCAGGAGGGAATGAATTTTGCATGACTGCAAAGTGCCAGAGTGAAGGATTGCACCTGCAGGGCATCCCAGTTTCCACGCATGGTTGGACTGGGTCAAGATAAACATAGGAACTTGGATGAGACCTACAACCAGGAGAGAGAAAACGGCAGGAACATTGGCAACACCTGACTTCTGCCGGGTCCAGAACTAAACGTGCTGAACTTGTCTAGCCACCAGGTCTGGGCTGTCTTCTGCACCACCTCCAACCAGCTCCAGGAGGACATCACCTTCACCCTGAAACGGCAAACAGTATTTCCACCTTCGCCTCCACAGACAAAACCTGCAGATATTAAAGGTCCACTTGTAAGGGAGTTTTACACACAATTTAGAGCAGTCGAAGCTAATTTAACTACACAAAACCCACACTGCCATCCCATCTATGCTACAGCATGCAACACAGACATGGGCAGTGGTAACGGGCAATAGAGGGAAGAATCAGTGACATTCATTTTGGCATTGCTCTACCAAACTCTTCATTTTCCATTTTTTTCATATCTCACCACTAAATTATTCCTTAACCAACTATTGTCATGATATGAGGAACTTCTGACATATTATAAATGCAAACGTGCCCATAAATCTCGCAGTAAAAACTTAGCATGAGAAGCCCGCATAATCATAAAGAGTAAATATTCTGCTGTGGCGGTGGTTCATAGGGGAAAAATTAGCATCTCGCTTTGGTTTGGCCCAAATGTGTTTTGATTTCCTCGGAGGTTGTTGAGGTTTGTTTTTTTTTTAGTTCGGTCTCCTGTAATATAAATAATAATGCAGCCAGATGCTTGGTACATAAACACATGGCTGATGAGCAAAGGGATGTGAAGGATAATGTGCATCTTTAAAACCCTGGGAAACAAGGCTACTGTTTTTAAACTGTATAAAATGCATGGCATAAACAAAATGTTAATATTCAGGCAGGGTCATAGTCATGGCATAACTGGTGCAAATTGTTTGGGGTTTTATCACACAATCCTACCCCCTTCTGCACATGAGTTTCAAAAAATTGTGGAGGTCCCCAGCTTTACAGAAGAGGGCTGGAACGTGGTGGTGTGACTATGCCACGAAGCAAAACAATAATTGGCTAAAATCAGTGCAAGTGCGCGCAGGATCTGACTCACGTTTTGGTTCCTCTCTTGCCACTGCTCCATCTGAAGTCATTGGAAGAACGAGGTCCAGTCCCTCCCGAATGGGACCACAAATGTCTCTGCTGGATATCCAGTGACTCTAGAAATTAAAGAGATTCCTCTGGAGAATAGATTACTTCTTCCATTTGAGAAAAACTTTTTTTTCTGTGATCGCATGTACCATATCTAAATAACAACTTACCTCTGAGATAAGAATAAGAACCGATCACATTATTAAATATGGTGTGTCAAATATTTATCACTCTTCTGTGCATGTGAATCTAAACTCAAGAGATTTGGCAATGTCACAAGCAGTTTGGGTGGACTCTTATTGTCACATTTTGCTTAACATCATCCTAGATTCCAGTGTGTTACAACTGTTGATAGCAGTATATAATCAATACCGCGTTTGTAGGAAAGTCCATAGCCATATAGGAGAAAATTCCCAGCACCCTCTTCTCCAGAAAAATTTGCATAGAGTTTCACATTTCTGTTCCATTGGTGCCACCTATTGGTAAGTGCACATGTCAACCCACGAAAACAGTCATTTCCTTTGAGGAGTGGTGACAGGGACATGGGCCTCTCACCAAAGATGGCCAACTGCAGTCCTGATGTAGGCATCATCTGGGACCCGTTTGAGAGCAAGCCCCTTGGTCCCATTGGGGCATTCAGCTCCATCAACCATTTTCCACCAAGCTCAGCTCATGAACCTGCAATTAAACAGCTTGTTACTGCCGAGTTGAGTAGGAAGTCCTACTGGTGGCTTCTGCTTAGCCTGGCCACCGCTTTTGTCCTCTGGGGAAGATGAGTTACTGGTCTGTCCCATAAAGGATGTGGTGCCCATTGCAGCCTGCCCAGTCCTAAGTGGATCAGACCTTCACAAAAGCTCTCCTTGGTTTCAGGCCAGTGACTTGGCCATCAAAGCACCAGCATGATGTTCTTAGTCCTGGGTATCCATCTGTAGGGCAAGCTAGGAGGGAGTTAGCTAACACTGCTTCCAGGGAATGGTAAAAATCCTGTTCTATGTGAGTTACTTTGATGTCTCAGTTGAACAGTTGTTCTTCATTGAGAATAAATCTGTTCTCTTTCTCTATTGACCAGGTCTTCCTCAGGAAGAATTCCCGGACAAAACGGGGGGAAAATGAGTAAAAGTCACTGATATGTGAAGATTAATAATTAACGCAGATCGACCATTTTGTCTCCCTGGAGAGCATCTCCCAGGAGAGACCCACTGGGCATCCTTGGTAAAGAGAATGACAATCAGATGTAGTCTGACCAAACTTTGCCAGCCGGAAGACCTGTCCACAATACTTCTCTGCACAGTTTAGACTTGGAAATTGTTAAAAGCCACGTGCCAGCAGATATTAGCAATTGTCTGAGGACATCAGAAAATTCTGGGCTTGGGGCTTTCTGCCAGATCCTCCTACAGCTCAAACAAAGCACTTGTTTCCTCAGCTGAGGTCTTCTCACCAAGAATGTCCCCAGCCTTTTGGGAGGCGGTGACAGGAGAGGGAGATCAGAGGAGGACCTTGTGGGTTGGGTAACCCCAGGAAAGCCCCAGAGTCCTGCTCCCAGCAATCCTGCAGGGTGGGTCTGAGTGTGTATGGGGATGTTTCCTCGTGCCTGAAGGGTACCTTTGCTTACCACCTTGGCTTACAGATGGCAGCAGGTGACCCCAAGCTGCACCAGACCAACACCAACTCAGGGATGATTCGGGATGAGTCCTCTTGGGAACACACTTTCTCCACGTTCCCATGTGACAAATCATTTCTAGCAGCGGCTTCTCCCACATCATTTTCCATGTAGGCTGGAGCCAACCCAGAAAGGTGCTGTTCAGCTCCCCACTCACCTCCATCCCATCCTTTCCAGAATTTCCCAGCTCTCCCAGATCCCCCGTCTCTGATCCCAACACAGCCCTTCCTGTCCCTTACACTTTCATTTCTGTTTCTTTACATCTTTATTAAACTGTATAGCCACTTTGATAGGAAAATTGAAAAGAAAAAGATATGAGGAACAACAAAAAAGCCATAATTATGAAGATTCAATTTAATTTTAAAGGTTGTGGAAGGAGGAAAAAAAAAGAAGCAGGAGAAGAAGAAACCAAATTAATTTAGCAGGAAAGCATTGCATGAAATATTGTTGGAGTTTAATAACCATGCAAAGACAGATGATATGTGTGGAAAAATTAGTTGTAGGACCTCATAATAGTCTATTAATATTTTCTACAGGCGCAGAAACCCTTTGCTGAATGATTGTAACAAAGTAATCTTTTTTTTTTTAAGACATTAAAAAAATATCTTCAAAAGAAGAAGACGGCAGCAATGTACATACTGTACAGAATGGAGACCCCAAAGAGGCACGTCAGGTCCCAGGCTAGATTCAGCACCGGCTTCTCTGCTCTGCCGTGACGGAGGGCCTCCCACCAGGCTGCTTGCTGGCGGCAATTGTCTCAAATGGTAGGACTAAGCCCCTTGACAAGGCATCTCTCCCTGCTTTCCGACCAGTAGGGAAAGGTGTTTCTCCTGGCAAGGCCAGGAGTGAGGTCCCTGTCAGCTGGGGAGACAGTTGCTCTGAGAGGGCAGGTCTGGCTGAGAAACAATCTCTTGGAGGAAATTATTCTATGTGCAGCCCCTGCTCCCCAACATGGTTGCTTGGTAGAAGAAGCTTTCTCTTTCTTCTCCCTCCTCCCCAAAACCCCTGTACTGCCCCTTTCAAAGAAAGCCCTACCGCTCAGAAGTGTCCGTGCTCCACAAGCGGAGGACGCACAATCCATCTCACACACGTTTCTTCTTCCAGACAGCCTATTCTGCCAAAGGCTGGCATCGACCTGGGGCGTCTCAAAGTGGAAGAGGCCACAGGCAGTGTCAATCAGTGGGTCTGGGTGAAGAGGTCTACAGAGGGACCAATGCCCAGCCCCATAGACTTCCTTCCCTCCCCCCTTCAACTCAAGGGAAAGGTTAGACTCAGCTCTGCTGCCCTTCCTCCTTGACTCTGCCATCATAGTCCTGTTTTCTCTAGATATCACTCCAAATGAGGCCAGAATCTTAATCACGGGCCATGGTCGGGTCTGCTGGCATCATGACGTGACAGCAATAGGCAGGTGCACTGCAAACATAGAGGGAGCAACTCCCTTTTTCAAGGCAGCCCCAGGAGGCTAAATGTCACGGTCAAGGTCTTGCCGAGCCTGGAACAGCCTTGAATTTGGGCCATGAAGCCAGACATGGCACCAGAGCAGGGCAAGACTGCTAGCCAAGGGCTACATTGATTGCAAAGCCCCATGACCTCGTTGCAGAGAGAAGGATGCTTGGGTTGACTTGTCATTTTCTGTTCCCCAACACGGCCAGGGCAAAGACCTCCCCACCATGGCGTGATGGTGGAAATCTGATGCTGAGGAGAAGCATGCCCAGCAGCAGCGCTGAGGCATGGGTGCTGTTCAAGGGCTGAGGCAGCTGGGAGGAGCTCAGATTTTGGGAGGACAAAGGGAATGGGCCAGACCACAGAAAAGTCATACCCATCTTCAGCAGCATATGGCTGGTCTCTAAAGACACATCTGTAACTTTATTCGTCCAAAGGGCTCTGCACACGAAGGAAAGGGCTGTGGGGACGTTCCTGCATAGTACTGAGAAACACACATGCACAAACACATGTATGTGCACACAGGGGTGTGCATATGCCCAGCATTTTTGTTGGAGGTGGAGGTAAAACCTTGTAATTGCACCATCAGGGATGTCTTTAAAACTGGTGTTAAACAACCAACACAAACATCACCGCGAATGCACCAAGACAAAGGATGGCAATGGGGGCGAGGGAGGAGAGGTCTCCGTCTTGTGGACATTTTGACTTGGTCTCCTGAAAGCATGCATTTCCTCTGTCCTAAATGGGATTTGCTTTAGCTCCAGACAAAACCCTTAGGATCCTGCAAACTCAACTAGGTCACTCCTGCAAGTTAAAAATAAAACAAAATAAAGAAGTGAAATGAAATACTGAAGTGAATAGAATAGAATAGAATAGAATAGAATAGAATAGAATAGAATAGAATAGAATAGAATAGAATAGAATAGAATAAATAATAAACCCAGGACAAAACCAAACTGCAATTCCTCATTCAGCTTCCCCTTTCTCCTATTTTAATCTGTATAGTACCATCCAGTTCCAGCCTCCCCCCTTCCCCTTTTTTTTAAATACAGTCTAATCCTGAGTGTGAACTGATGTAGTTTGTGTGTTAGGGGGGAAAAAAATCTCTCTCTCTTTCTGCCTTTTTTTTTCCCTTCTTCTTTCCTTGGCCCAGTTCATTATTTTTCTTTCTTGTCACTCAGTGTGATAGGTTGAACAGAAGTGCACAGATGAGCACTGAAAACGGTGTCACAAGGCCTTAATCTAGTCTTTAATGCCTGACTTCAGAGATGTCATTTATCTTCTAACTGCAGCAGGCTTCCACCAACTTTATCTCTAATAATATATTGATGGATTAAAAGGGTCGGGCAGGAGACCGGGCTGGAAAAATTGCTTATTGACATCAAAATACAGTGCCCTCAACCTGATAAACATGGAGGGGCTCGTGTATCTCCCAGAATAGTTGGCGTTGCTATAATTTTTTTTTTTCTTTCCCTCGCATGTTTCTCCCAGGTTCATGGGGTGGTCCAGCAAAATAAACAAACGGAACAAATAAATAGGAAATATAGTTTCTGTGTTGACGCAGCCAAGTGGAAGCCCAGCTATTTCGGTAATAGTTTCTTAACGATAGGGCCGTGCAGGGCTATTTATCGCAGACTGCAAGCCACGTTTTGCAGCGACCTGCCAGGGAAAGGCTGCCATTGTTTTAGCAGGTCGGGGCTGGGGGGGGTGGGTGGTAATTAGGACAGGCAGGATGAGAGATCGCAGCACCCTGTAATAGCATTTCGGGAAGGTCTTTCTGTCCCCAGTGGTGTAAAAGTCAGCAGCTGTCGAGCAATCTTTACTGCTGAAATTCATCCCTTGAATTGCTGCACGGATCTCATGCGGGAAGAATTAAATGGGGGAGGAGAAGGGACTGCCACGCAGAGCATGGGCAGAAAGGCTGCCCCAACCTCCACTCTCCCCCACGAACCCGCCAGATGGGTACCTGGTGGGGAAATGCTAACTACCCATTATTTTGGGGATGACATTGGCCTTTTGCGTGTCCAACATACAGCTGGAGAAAACATCCCCCTTGCTCTTCAGCCACCCCGGGGCATTTTGGGTTGCCACTCGCGCCCAATTTATGTATCCCTCATGGATTTCAACAGTTTTCATTGCACAAGTTGGCTTGAGGAGCATCCTCTAAGGTCCTTCAACACAAAAATCTGGGTTGTGGCCAAACAGCTTCCCAACGCGACGGCAGGAAACACACCTGAGAGTCTGCATCCCATTGCCTTCAACAAAGGCAGCAGAAAGGTTCTCCACTGTGTTCCACTTGGTTTTACCAATCCTACGGGATTACCGGCAGGGAAAGGCAGTCACAACCAGCATTGGTAGGGTTGAAAATGTTGAACAGGTGAAAATGTTTTCCTTGCAGGGGGATGGAAATGGTTCAAGCATTCACTGTACAAACATTGCATCGCCAGGGAAAGGTGGAGCCCCCAACAAGGACGTTGCAATGTGACTTTCATTTGTCTCTTGCTAAGGAAACTTGTTGCAAATAGACATGACTAAAAAGCATGGATCTTCATCCTGAGGAAAGCTCCAATATTTTAAATCTGGTTTATAGTAAAGCCAGACTGAATGGCAAAATCCTGAAGCCTCCTCCTGGAAGAAAATGTTGAGAAAAATATACTGAACAGGACATTGCAATTTGGACTGATGTTCCTGGTCCATTCCAGCCTGAGCTACAGGTGCCCCCCACCCTGGCCTGTCTATTCTCCAACAGGGTTCACTCAAAAATACCACCTAGCATGCACTGAAATGGACATATACCCCTAAACTGTTGCCTGGACTTCCTGGGAAGCCCATGAGCCACCAAGACAGACACAGAGATAAACTTTGTCACTAGAGAAAGCATTTCATTTCATTTCCCTGAAAGAAACTCCATGAAAATCAATCTCCTCACAGAAAATTTTGATTCTTGGGAAAAAGCCTTTTTCTGATGGGGAATTGCCTCAACTCAAACATATCTGAGCAGCCACGGTTACACGAAGAGTCACATTTCATTCCCGCGTGCATTGAGAGGGATTTTGTGTGAAGGCAAGCTCGGCGGTCCTTGAGGAGGTGGCAAAGTTGCAAGCATCGTTATGGCAACAATTTTTAATTTTCAAGAGTTCAGGCTGCTTTGATCGCACCCCAAAACTGGAGCCAGGTCTCTTGGAGCGGTGTCAGATGGCCCAGCAGAGACCACGTTGGCTGTGGAAGCAGTCCTTAGCCCGGAAAAGATGGGTTTGCAAGACCTAACAAACTTCCAGACCTTGAAAGACTTACCCTTCCCTGATCGATGCAAATAATGGAAATCATACCATAGCGCATCACGTAGATGATGTCAGGTACAAAGATCTCTAGGACGCAGAACTCATGAATAAAGATCGGTGACCGTGCCCCATACAAAAAGGTTCTGGAAGAGCAGTGCTGATAAACACCATTCCCATTCAGGAACCCTAAGAAACACAAATAAATAAATTTTAAAAATGGGGAGAACAGGGAAAAATTAGCCTGATGGTCTCTGCTGAGCAACCAAGCCATGACTTTGATTGTGAGCGTTGCTCTGGGAGCAAGTGGCTGAGCATAACCCTGTCCAGCATCCCTGTTCCTTGGATGGGAATGATTGGCAGGTGCTTGCAGCCGGCAGAACACAAGCCTTGCATTATAAGATTGTCTTTCCGAAATTTACCCGGTGAAACACTGAGTTTATCAGCCGAATTTATCAGCTGAAATGCCTCAGACTTCTGGGAAGCTGCCTCTGGCCGACCACTTGATGGGAAGAACGTCTCTGATTTTTTTTTTTGACATGTGGAACTAAAGCAGCTCAGCCGCTTTCCTCTGCACCTGCCAGTCACTCCGGGTTGCATTTTATCTAAGCACAATTTTCTAATTTCACTACGGTGAAGACTATCACAATGCATTTTTGCATTTTTGCTAAAATGACAAACCGCGAGGATTGTTGCATTTCAAATATAAATTGAATAAATTACTGCAGTTAAAAATAGCAATTTAATACCCATATTCTGTTAAGAAAAAAAATAACTCCTGATTTTTTTGTAAGTGCCGTTCTTTACATGTTTCTCTTTTTTCAGACTCCTTGGCAAGCAGAGAAATACCCCAAAAGGAGACAGTTTTCTCTCTCAGAAATGGAATTCTCTGAAGCCTTTTGCAGGACTTTGTTTCTTTCCTGCTGAATTCCCTGGAAGGCTCTGGAGTGACGTAACCAGCGCAGAATTTGGCCGGCACTGCTCGGTTTTAGTGTCTCACTAGTCTCCGAGACATTTCGCAAATCAACTTTTTTCCATTATTCCCTTTGATTGCCCCATCCCTCTCTGAATTTCCAGCTCATCGCTTGTCACCCCTTATACCAAGGCAGGGGGAGGTGGCGTTTCTCATCCCAGAGCTGCACGTTCCCGCGTTTGCAAGGCCACGGGGCACATCACAGCTCAGCCGCGAGCCACATCCTGCAGCCAGACCCGACCCCGCTATGGACCCTGCCGTGGCATCGCTGCTTTTCCCCCATAAATGTGATATTAATAACAATAATTCTTCATAGCTCTTCAGTGCCTACAAACTAAGCCATGGCAAACTCCCACTGGTGTCCACAGCACTGGGGGGTCCTCCTCAAGGCTCAACTATTTCTCACTGTTAGACGTTAACATATTTAACACGGCAATAATTTCACTACCTAATGGAGTGGTAAACTCTCTGGATGTTTTTTTTTCCCAGGGTTGGCCATTTAAAATAAAAAATATCCGTATCACGCTTGGCCATCCTTACCTGTTTTCCTATTATTCTCCAGAAGTAATTGCCAACAATTTGATGGAGCAGTTCCCAAAAGGCATGGGTGTGCACAGCTATTTGTTGTACTGCATCCCGCATCTTCCAAGGTGCCTTCTCCCTCAAAACGCTTTTCCCCTGAAGAATCACTCCGTCAAAACCCTCATTATTTTATAACTTCTATGCCCCTCTTCTCTTCTCACCTCGTTAAATACGGCTGGAGCAAAGGAGTTCAGTAGCTCTACCATTTTAGCAACACCATTGATTTTGTCTCCCTCTTCATTTATTAATGGAACTACTTTCTCTCTAGTATTCCCTTTTCCCTGATATAATTGTAAAAGCTCTTTTTATTCCCCTTAAGCCTTTCTGCTCTCTGAGCTGGCCTTATCTTTTCCCTGCAAGCCTTAACTGACTATATTCTTGTTTAGTTCTCTTTCCCTTCTCCATTTTTCACTATAGGTTCTTTCTTTACGCTCCTATCTTTCGCCGGTGCTTTGTTATGCCACATTGGATGCTACTTGTCCTTCCATTTATTTCAACAGGAAGAGTAGCGTGTCCCACTCTATGGAGCTATTCTGGCATTTCTGGCCTTTTCTCATCCCTCTGGATTTAACACATCTCCCCGGCTCACCCGGTTCATGCCTGGCCATGGAGGCACCAGGTAAGGTGCAGGTGGGAAAGACACCGTCGCAAGCACTGTCCGTGGGAAGTCCCCACGCCTTGTAACATCCCGGGCACGCGTCCCCATCTAGGAGGAACCAGAACATCTCTCCCAGACCACAAATTCTTTTCTTCCCACCAGTGGTTCAGAGCCAACTCTTGCTTCCGAATCCAAAGTCATGGTTTCCAAGAAGCAAAGGGGGAATATCATGGGGTGTTTTTACTTATTAGAGCAACTATCATCTGGAAGCAAAAGACCAGATGGATTTTACCAGTGCCTCCGTGAAATTTCTGAACTTTTTTTTATGTTAGGAGCATTGCAATAGCAGTGGGTCGGACCAAAGGGCTCGGGAGCCACCCTGGTTCTCTGGGTCTCTGGCTTTTTGCAAGGGAAATTTCTTCATTCCAGATAGGTAATGGCTTAAAAGGAAAAATAAAAATCACAGTACCTTTTTTTAATGAGTCATTGTTTCATCTGGAAGAATCAAAGCATGGCATTTTTAAAATAAGGAAACACACGCTTCGATTCCATTGGGTTTAGAACATGTTAAAAGGAAGTGCTTTCCTGAAATTGTAACAAATTCACACAATTCTTTTGGTATGTCTGAACCTATATTTTCCCATACATGATGGGGTTTTTTTCTTTGCAGCAAGTCCACGGAACAGAGACGGGAATTATCAGAAGACCAGAAAACAATGCCGCTAAGAAAAGATTGAAGAAGTTGGGGTTGCTCAGCTGGAGGAGAGGTGGAACATTGCTATAATCTTCGAGTACAGAGAAGGCTTATGGAAAGAGGAAGGGATAGCTTTTCTTCCTGGTAGGTAAGATAAGTAGTCATGAGCTTAAACCACAGCAGGAGAGGCTAAGGCTGGATACAAGGGGAACCTTTCGAGCAACAAGGCTGCTGAAGTGCAGGGACAGGCTATTAGGGGAGCAGGTTGTGCCTGTATTGATAGAGATGTCTTTTCAACGAGCAGACCACCACCCACCTGGAGCAGCATGATTCAGCTGGTCCTGTTGCAAAGGTCATACCAAGGTCCTTTCCATCTTCTTTTTCCTAGGATTTCACTGTTGTCCTAGCAAGTGCCAGTCGGCAAGGCTCAATGTTTTTTGGATACTGCAGCATTTCTCTAGCACTGTGGGGTTTTGGTGGATGCAGAGAGGAACATCTCAGAAGACCTGCTTGGTCTCCAGGTCTACCGCTGAGCAGAGCCGCTGTGCTATGCCCTGTGCCTGCATTAGGCACTGCTGAAGCACAGGTTTCTATAAAAACATTATTGAGAACATAAAAGACCCAGGCACTGAAAACCAGGCAGAGATACAAAGCCGAAAGCTGCCAGGAGCGGCGTTGCAGGCAAACCCAGCCCAGGAGGATCCCGAGCCCCATCGCAGGCACAGGTAGGGGGACAAGGTGGGATCCTTCGGGGATTTTGGCACTGCTCCCTTCTCCAAGTCTCCCCCGGTGTGCACAGAAGCTATAGCATGGCTAATTACAGGAAATTAAAGAGAAAAGAGATATAAAGAGATTGCCTGAGCTGAGGGAGCCCCAGGAAGGGCTGGCGGATGTCCCGCGGTGCCGCCACTGCAATTAGACCCGCAGAAAGTGGGGCTGGAATGAGAAAACCTGGAACTGTGTGGCAGGAAAAGGTTAATTATAACCCATTTCTTCAGAATCTAATTTCCAGGCATTGAAAATTTGCAGATTAACAGGCAGAAAAGACATTTAAAGTGGTCTAGGCTGGTGTGGCAGCGATGAAAGACTGTGTCAGAATGGAGCTTGTCCTTAGCCCAGAGGACCACAGTAAAGATGTTCATGCAAGGCCTGTGAGAGGCACCTGGTTAGAAGAAATGTTCTAGATTGACGCCAGCAGTCAGGAAGCTTCTGGAAACTGGAAAAAAAGTGCAGGATACTTGGCTGGTTTCGTGGCATGAATTCTTAGCTGAGATGGAGAGTACGACTGTTTTGGTCACACCATCCAACAAATCCAACCAGGCTGGATGCAGAAGAAGAAACAAACTCCTGATCTTCATAACTTTTCTAACAACTCTTCCATTAGTCCAGGCACACCCATGAAACTGCTCTTTCCAGCACTCCTGAGAGAGCAAAAATTTCACATCAACTCCTCAAAAGATAACCGGAACATCTCCCGTCTTGGCTCTTCCATGTCATCCAAGAACACAGGATTAGTCCATTTCTGTGCTTTTGAAGACTATCACCATATGACCCCTTCCCTCCACCAGCCAAGATTCATCTCCAGAGCAAGTGGGGGTTTTGCCCTACTGGTTTTGCTGGGAGACATTTCTAGATCCTCAGTGCTTTAAGGTAAGAAGCACATCCTCACTTCCACCAGCCCCAACATTCCCGTGCCCATAGTCTAATCATGGCAAGTCTTTAAGCATTTTAAGGAGGGGGAGGTTGGAGAAAGGAGGTCCATGTTTTCAGAAGGAAACAATAATTCCTTCGGCAGTTTGATGTTAAAAAAAAATAAATAAATGCTTGTAAGCTGCTCTGAAGCTTGAATGTCAGAAGTAGACCCCGGGGACGTGGATTAGAGGGCACAATGAAGGTGAGTCTGTGAAATGAGCATCATGGATCTTTGGGCGATTGTTAATAAGAACACAGAAATGCAAATCTCCAGGAGCTGGTGAGACATCAGCCTGTGCACCTACAAATACTCATGTGACTCCAATCAAATTAAGGGAGATTCAGACCAAGACGGTAAAAGGCTGACTTGATGCCTGTTACAGCACAGACGCCTTATCTCCTGCTGGCGGGGAGCAAGAGGTCCCTCACAGGAGCAATCCCAGTGCCTCTTCATGTACGGAAAGTGTAGGGAGGTGACCCTATCTGAATTTGGCTGGGTTCATTAATATCCTCTTTGGGGGCATCTGGCCACCATACATAGCACTACCTAAAAATTCCCTTACATGTGATGACAAGCAAATTGCGTGCACTTTAGTGAATCCTGACTGCAACTACAAATAAGTGATCTGATTATCTCCTTCCTCTGCTTTTATACTTGGTTTTATATGAGAATCCAGCCCAAACTCTCCATGAGGCTGAGATGCTGTTAGAGGAGAAAGCTGAATACTGCGCACCGGTTCCTCACGCAGTAAGGGCTTTCTTCTCACTGATGGTGAATTGGGGTTGCTCTTTTGTTGGGAGTTTAGAAGCTGAAAAGCAAGCCTTAATTCCATCCTGCTCAAGGCTTTGTGCTGTGCCTGAGGACAGAGAGTCATTGCATCCACCCTTTGCATAAAGATAGGCTCACATGAAAGTGGTTCCTCAGTTCTGGACCGGATGAGAAAGGACAAGTGTTTCCATAACAATTGAAAGGTACAACCTTTGGGTTCTCGAGGATCAGCAGGTAGAGAGTTGAGACAGGGTCTCCTGGAGACCTGGAATGTGCTCAGAAGCAAGCCTGAGCTTGGGAACGGCGGGCATCTTCCCAACCACCACTCAGTTCTTGCATATGACCTTCCACTTCATATTTGCAGACGTTGCCCTTCATCTTTCTTCTGCTCCAAGGGCTGAACACAAGTCAAAGAGGATGATCGGTAGACACTAAATTCATGATACCCTGCAGCTTTTAGGGAAGAATAGAGAATATAACTCCAGTCTCCTAAAATTCTGGCTTTTAAGCTACTGCTGACTTGGCCCAACCTTAGTTTCTGGCCCCTGAGAAATGCTGTTAGCAAAGACAGTCAAGAGTGCTGAAGCAAAGGCGGAGATTTCCAAGGGATGAGGGCAGAACCTGAGCTTTTGGTGCACCTCAAACCCATATCCTTCCAGGATCCTACAGCCAACTGCAAGGAGAAAACGTGCCACATCAAAGTTAGCACCGGCTGGGTTTCACATTGTGCCTCCAGAGCCGCAGAGATACAGCTTCCACAGGCACATCCCCTCATTCTTTCTCTTCTGAATCCTTTATTTTTTTCCCCCTTTCTCATTCTGTCTTTGCTTGCATTTCAAGGTTAAAAAAAGTCAGGATACAATAGTAAATATGTAAGATTAGCTCCTAAAATATGTTAGCAAGTGAAAGCTAAAGAAAGCCAAATGAATTTAAAAAAGGCTTTCTTGAAGCTTAGAACAGAGACAGTTCTTTTGATCCTTTATCACACAATAACAAAAAAAGCACCAAGCGAGATACATATATATAATATACATATGATATATGTATTTATATACGCCATGTGCGCGGGTGTGCGTGTGCGTGTGTGTGTGTGTGTGCATGTGTGTGTGTATGTGTGTATTTTAATTCACATAGGCTTTCCTTTCTTTAAAATGCTGCAAGAAGCTTTTTTTTCTGCAGATTTCTTTTTCTTTCTTTTTTTTGATATTTCAAAGCTGGCAGTTCAGTAAATGGCTGGAACTGCCACATCTCTGTTCTTGCTAAAGAAATCAATGCTAATCCTATTACTGGCAGTTATCACCTATCCCAGAAACCGCAGCTAAAAGAAAAAAAAACCACTGAGATGTCAAAGTAGGAAAAAAGCATGGGGGAGGGGGAGAAAGCGCCCTTCATTCACTTTCAAACAGTGATTGTTTTCTTATTTTTGATCATTTTTTCCTGTTAAGAGAGAAACTAAACTGCAAAAAAAAAAATAAAAAAGGAAGGAAAAAAACCACCACAAAACCTACCACCAAACCAAATCCATGCTCAAATAATATTAAGGGCCTGATTTAAACCGACGCACCCGCACGTAAACCCGGGTACTGCTGAGAGCTGCTGCGGTGCCGAGGCGGGGAGCGGGGTCCCAGGGCTCAGGACCTGGTGGCCGGGCAGAGAGGACCCCACATCCCCCAGGTTTCCTGCCAGGGTGCTGCAGGGCCAGAGGGTTTGCTGAGGTCCAGCGCTGTCACAGCAGGGGGTGGCAGCCCCTTTTTGGGGTGTGCTTGCCATGCGGGGACCCCTCCACAGCACCCAGCGAGGTATTTGAGCAAGGCAGGGAATTTCTTTGTGGTGCCGTTGGTTGGTGCGATGTGTTGGCTCTGCTTGGCACGGCCAGCTGCGGATATGGCTGGACTCCCCTGCCTGCTCCCGATGGGAGCAAATGCCCCATTCCTGGGCACGGGGCCATTCCCCGGATGCACATCAGTCTCTGTCCTTCACATCTACAGTCAGTCTCACGGCTGAGCATCTCAAAAGGCTCAGTGCAGAACGTACCCCACCATCTGCATGGGATCTTGGTTCCCCTAAATTTTTTTTCAACGCACCTACACCATTGCTTCTCTTCCCATACGCTCCTGCAACATGCTCACACTCCTTGAGCATCCTCAGGGTCTGGCTCACCTGCCTGGGATTTCAAGGTCCCTGTTGTCATTGTGATCACAAGATGTTGAAAAGATGGAGCTCCTGAGGTCAGCTCACCCTGTGAAGGTCCTGGTTTGGCCTGTCAGGTGGCCCTGCCCAGCCCAATTAATGCCTCATGAGTTTGGGTGGTCAGACAACCTAATAGGCTGCCCAGGGAAGCGGTGGAATTGCCATCCCTGGAGGTGTTTAGAAGTCAGGTAGACATGGTGCTGAGGGACACAGGTTAGTGGTGGTTTGGGCAGTGTTATGTTGATGGTTGGACTCCATGATCTTCAAGGTCCCTTCCAACCTAGACCATTCTATGATTCCATGACATCCCAACTGAATATGTATTATTCTAAAAGGCAAGAGCAGCAGCAGTTTTTGAACCAGTTCTTTGAGAAGAGGTACCCAGCTCCTGTCCGTTAGAGCACACCATCCTCCTTGCTGCTAGAGAAGCAAGGAGATGTTGGTCACCAGTCTGATATGCTGTGGGCAGGCTGGTACCAGCCGCACAGCTCACGAGCAAGAAAGTAGGGCGCATAACAAATAAGCAGGCAAGGAAGAAATTAAAAAAAAAACAATCAAAGGCTCGGACAACCAGGCAGCCGGGTGTCTGCTCCACCTGGCCACAAGGCGATGTATTTCCCAGCACATCGACAAGCATTTCCACCTTTCCTGCTGGGCAGCTTTCCAGCATGGGCATCCCTTCCAACTTCTCGATTTTTAAGCAAAATTTCAGTTCATTCTGGCCACTAGCTCACTGCCAGTGAGCCAGTGGAGATATATGGAGCCCGCTGGAGGTATTTCTCTCCACCTTTAGACTCTGAGGCAGAGTTAGGACCAATTTAGGCTTTTGAGAATATCTTGTGCAAAATGAGTTTGCAAACCCTGGGGAAGCGAGCAAAGGGATGGAGGAGCCACTGGAGGCTACAAGAGGAGGGAACGAAACTCAGGCACCTCATTTCTGCTGTTATTCGCAACCAGCAAAACCGAACAAAGAAACAAAAAGAGGAGGAAAGTATTTGGCGCTTGCTCCCCTCTGCCCTTTGGGTGGTTTGTAGGTCCTGCCCAGCCTTGTTCTCGCCCTCCCTGCCCAGCAGACCCCATCACGTCCACCTCTGATGGTCTGGCTGTGCATTTCCAGCCGCCCTCTCTGGCAAACACTGCCCGTCACAGCGTGGATTCGGCAAAAGGACCAATGACCATCTAAGCACCAAGGGACCCACAGGGACAAGGACTGCGGCAGGCGTCCAGGTGCCTGGGCTCTCCACGGATGGGGCAGACACGGCCCAGGGAGAAAGTACCACAGGAACACGCATGCAAATGAGAAAGAGGTGTCATAGGGAAGCAAATAAGAAGGGATGTTAGAAGGACAACAGCAGGCCATTGAGATGCTCACTGGTGACAGAGGGAGAGCAGATATGTGCGGAGCTAATGACACCTCAGGACAGATCAGGCTGGTGCCATTGGTGCATGGCGTGTGACAATGCTGGGGACAGAGCAGAGATATTTCCATCACAGGGTGCGGTGAGGATCAGGCAGCAGCAAGGCTGGATAGCAAAGCCAAGGCAGAGGTTGAAAAGGAAAGCGTGAGGATTTCTCAGGGCAGAGGAAGAAATGACGTAAATGCAATTCCTGCGTGTGGCTGGGCTTTCAGAGGGGGTGGAGGCAGCCGCGAGGGTACGTGAGCACTTGTTCATGGTTGGAGGTGTTAAAGGAGAATAAGTGTCGGCCAACCCCAAACTAAAATTAGTCCTAGTTTGACACAAAAGCAGGGAAAAACATCATTTTGGTTCCAGACTGCTATGAGATTTTTTCATGGTTTCAGTACAGCTGAAGTAATTTTTTAACCAAAGAGAAAATGTTATCGGTATGCCAAAGCATCATTAAAATAACTTAGGAGTATCAAAAGGCTTAGGGTTTGGGGTTTTTTCTATAACAGAAAGTGGTGGTGAAACCAAATCCATAGCTTGCAGTGATGGAAAACACAGCCCCCAGCCCTAAGTGTGAACAGACCCAGAGACCCCATTGCCTTCGCCCCAGCCTTGAGAATTTTGTCCAGAAGAAAAGAGAAAGAGGAGCAGGTTTTTATTTCCTAAGAAAACTTTTCTTTCCCTGATGGAGGATGTGGTTGGGTGAGCCCTGTCTTACCTCCTCTCCTGGGCTTGCCCATCAGCAGGAGGGTGCAGAGAACGGCGCGATGTCCTATTTCTCAGGGCGGATGACAGCAGGACACAAACGGTGCTGGGAGGTGGACATCAAGACAGTCCAGGGTATTCTTGTCCTCCAGCTCCTGCCAGCTGGAGGGTAAGCATCTGGGTGAAAGCAGTCCTTGAAGGAAAACAGAGACAGACCAATGCATCCACAGCGGGCCAAAGTGTAGGAGAGGAGCTGGGGATCGCAATGGGTGGCTCACCATCATTTGGGAGGGAATCACACCCAAAGAATTCCCCTTCTTAAAAACATTATTTTAAGAATCTTCTTTTAATAGTGGGGGTTTTTTTGGCCTTGTTTTCCACCTTTAAAATGAAGGCCAACTGCTCAGCTGAAGATCCAGCCTGTAGTATTGAACATAATCAGCTATACCACCAGAAAATGAAAGCCTGTGTAATTAGAAGCATGATTCAATTATTTATACAATATCAGCTCTCTCCCAGTATCAATATCCGGCAATTCTCCTTAGAACTATGTGTGTTTTATCCACTTTTGTAGTTTGATCAATAGGAAGACGGCCCCACTGCAAGCACTGAATTTGAAAAGCATAAAGAACTTCCTAATTAGGGCTGCTAATGAGGGACAGAAAATGAAGCCGTGTGCCCCAGCAGCTCCGGTCCCTCCTTTCTGGCCAGGCTGTGCCGTACCTCCATAGGATGGAGCCAGGTTGTCCCTGGGGGACCCCAGGAGGGCTCCCACCCCAAGGGGTGCGGCAGGACGAACATGGAGCTTTTAGCAAGGTGGTTTGTAGAGAAAAGCCAGTTCCTGCTGTCTCTTACAGCACTGTGTTTTTTAAAAATGAGCTTTCCCCATTTGCCGGGACACCTTTTAGCCACAAACAGCCTTCCTGATGATTTGTCACTCACGGAGAAGAACGAGCGAGCGCACATCGCAAATTCAGGCGGGGCTTCTGCTTGATTGAAGCACCTGGCCAGTTAGCTGCTGGGATTTTTGCTTCCAAACTCGGTCATGGCTGGTCCCACCTCTTACCTAACACCATCTCACCATGCCAAGGGGTCTCCTATAGCAAAATCAGACCCCATTTCCCACAGGACCTCAGGGTACCCCCTCCTCAAGGTCTGTGCACACCGTGGAGCCGGGACTTTGAGGCAACTCCCCAGGGAAAGCCCCGGTCGGTGGATGGATGAGGTGATGAGAAGTCCTTAGGGGATGTGGGCATCATAAAAGCCAACATTTTGCAAGAAAAAGGGAAGCATCTCCCCACCACCACCCCTGACTCCCAGCAAGCCATAGCGTGAACCCCAGAGGAGGAGAGATGGTGCTGAGCCGGCCACCAGGTCCTCAGAGCCCAATTCGGTCTGTCCCTGGATGGTTTCATGCGTCCCCACTGCAATGCCACCCCCCAGTTCCTCCCCTCACACATCTGGGTGGCAAAGCCAAGGTGGAAGAGGCAGCTGCCCACTCCCCAAGCCCCCCTCCATGCCCATTTCCTTCTTTTCCTTCCAGCCAGACTCCTGTCAAGTTGCTAATGTCTGCTGATTAAACAAGCCTTCAATTTGAATAGTGAGCAATAAAAAGAGAGAGAGGAGAGAGGCACACGCTCATCTGCACCGCACAGAGTGCCCTCCAGGTACTGTACCTCCTTCCCAATCAATGGGAGCTGAGGATGTACCAGTTAGCAAGGAGATGCTCCACCTGCGCGCAGGTGTTGGGGAAGGGGGGACCATGGGAGTAGTGGGAAGGTGGTGTTGGTGTTGATAGATTGCAATGCTCAGAGGCCTGAGCAAGTCTTGTTTTCCCACCCAGCATTGCTGACACGCTTTGGTCCCACCATGTTGTGGTCCCACCATGCTGTGGTCCCACCATGCTGTGGTCCCACCATTGGGTCTGAGCTCTGGCTGCCGTGCCTAGTGGTCCCTGGGGAGGGGGGGGCAGCTCCTCACCCCAGCACCAGGTCATGCTCTGCTGGCATCATCTTCAAGGGTCAGCTCTCCTCCGCACACACTGGGGGCTCCCCAAGTGTCCTGCCAACAAACAGCATGGTGAAAAATTGTGGGGGGTGAAGGATTTCCAGAATACAGTAGGGAACATACAAACCAGGCAGTGATCAGCCATTAAATAAAAGATGAGGTGGGGGGCAACACACCTCCCCAAATCATTATTAGTTTTCTAGTTGTGCTTACAGATGCAGCGGGGAGGAGAAAGCAGCTGGTGCCAGGCACAGGAGGGGACTTTTGGGGATGCTCCAAGGCATCTCCTCCCGTGGGAACCACCAATGCTGCAGCATGCAGGTCGGACCCTGCAGCTGCCCGGGGAACTTGTTTCCCTTCCACCTTTGACACCCGACACAGGCAGTTTTTCCTGCATAAACTGCCATTTCTTTGAGATCCAGAGATGCTCTCCCCGCCAGCAACGATGACAAGCTGCTAAATGGTGTCAGCGACTGTCTGTCTCAGTCCCGGTTAAAATAAACCATCATTTTAGCGCCCGTGGCGTTTCACCACATCATCAGCGTGAGGCTGGCTCAACTCAGGGATAAGACGTCCCTTTAATTATATAAATCGAAAATAAATAAAATATCATGCCCTTGGGCCCATGGCAGAGCGTGGCGCCTGATAGGAAAGCACTTAAAGGCAGAGTGGGTTTTGGGCAAAGGCAGCTCTCTGTGCTGCAGAGGGGAGGAAGGAAAAGCAATGCTGCAAGATCAAACCCATGCATGGAAGTCGGGAGGAGATGAGGAGCTGCCGACAGAGCCCGTAGCCAGGAAAAAAAATTATAAATTGCAATAGCTCAAAAAACCCCAAACCAACAAAGCAAAGAGTTGGGAAAAAACAAACCCCACAAGCAAAGATTTGGGAAATGAGGCTGCGTCAAGGCAGGAGCGGTGGGAAAACATGCAGCAGCTGCTGTGCCGAGGGAGGGACACAGCCCACAATGGGGACAGGGAGGGAGATGTCCATGTACCCGCATGGGGCTGGGCAGGGAAAGCTGTTTACCTGGAAATTAAAACAAACAAACAAAATAATAATATGTATTTCGGGTTTTTTTTTTACTCTCTTAAGCCGCTTGCTTCATTTCTGCAGCCTCATTCTCAGGGCTGGGGTTGTACCACCACGGTAAGAGCTTGATTTGTTTGATTGCTTCAGTAAGGCAGGGCCAGCTCTCTCCACTCAGTCCCCTTACAACTAATTCATCCAAACCACGGGAAAAATTGTCCTTGCGCTGGTCATCCCCCGCAGCCAGCCAAAAACGAGAGCCGCTGGGGGAAACGTGGCTGCTTTGGCTTCTTGCTGTTGCTGGCAAAAGTTAATTTATTCAAAGCAACATCTCCCAGTCTAGAAGGCAGCAGAGGAAGAGGTTGCAACCATATATGTGCTTTCTCTAGGCTGGTTTTTTTTTGACCGCGTGGTCTTCTGGCATGGACCTGCAGAGCCTTGCAAATCTTCTTTAAAAGCCGATATGAGGATGCTGTACTGATTGAAAAAAAAATTTGAAAAACTCAAATCTAATTTTTTTTTTTTTATTTTAGAAAAATGAAGGGAGTCACAGCAGAAATTAACCCTTTCAGAATTACTTTGCTGAAATATTTTGCTTTTTTTTTTGAAGGCAGTGAGCAGTTTACCGAAGCCACCAGCTAATTCTTCAGCTCCTCGAGACCTTGAGCGAAGCATTTCCCAAAGATCTGCATTAGATCAGCTGCAAACTGTCAGCCCAGAAGTGGGGGGTCACCAGGGCAGAAAAGTGGTGATAGGGACCACCCCATCAGGTGGTCCCATTGGTTTTGTTGGGCTGTGACACCTTATGGACCTGCAAGCAGGTGGCACATTCATTACCAGCGCATAATTAGCTTATCTCTGATCTTAATTTCAAATATTTCTCCATGAAATGCTGTCTGTTTGCATTTCCCCCCTAAAAAATTCATATCAGAAAATGGCGTAATGTCATATTTATATTAATTGGATATTCTGGGTTTACTGCTTGCTCCATCAGCAGGGGGAAGGGTTAGGAACCACATAATATAAAATATAAAATACATGTTTGTGCACAGTGTGTAATTTAATGCATGAGATACGCAAGATCTTCCAGCACAGAGTGTTTTAAACAACAGCATTTTAGCATCTAAAGCACAGCGGCAAGGGAAACGTTTTCCAGGCTCAGTCTCTCTGCTATTGGAACATTTGTTTTTTATTCTGAATATTTCAGCATATCTATTTACCTGGCACTATATTTAGTACCACAGTGCCAAGATGGCATATATAAAGATTCAATTGCAATTCCCATCTGATGTCCCTTCCCTCTCCTTTTTACCCCCTTTTTTATGTCCGCACTCTGAATTCAGCACAAAGTTGGTGTGTTTAATTTAAAAAGAAGTAAAACGCGCCAGGAGACGCCTCAGACCACTGCAAATCACCTACTTTATAGAGGCAGTAAAATTGTGTATCGGATTAAAAGTGATGCTGATCTGAAATTTATGATAACTTTTAATGGCATTATAATTTTTTTTCCCCTGTGCGCTCCATCACCGAATCGTTTGGCTGCACAGTGCGGCGAGATGAAATTTGTAAGGGAAGAACATTACATAGGCAAGGACCGAGGTGNGGGGGGGGGGGGGGGGGGGGGGGAAAGGCAGCGGAATAATGCAAGAGCCCCTTTTCGGCATGGGAAGGATGCTCCCTGTGAGGCTGGGCCGATCGGTCCCCCGCCGCATGAAGGCGTGGATATGATTGGTGCCGGGAAGTGATATGTCACCCCCAACAAAAGGAGGTTTTTTAGGAGAGTGCAGGGACTGGGTGTTGCTTGCAGAGGTCTAAGTGTCATTTCTGTCCCTGGCCGGCATGAATCAAGGCTCCTTTTCCCTCTGCTAGGCAAAGACCGAGGCAGAGATGTCCGTCCTTTGGCCATGTATTTACCCCAAGACCACCAGGATCTCCTGCCACCGGCACAGGTCTCCAGCATCTTCTTGCTCTGCTTAGGGCATGTCTATGAGGCTATCTCCAGTCAGCACTCGGCACCAACACAGGTTTGGTGGGCAGAGACGTGTGGAGAAGGACCCACCAAAAGTTCTCCAGGTTTTTAAAGCATGGCTTGATCCTGTGGTTGGTGGCAACATGGATTCAACCCAAGGGCGTTGAGATCCGAGGGGTGTGCAGACCCGGGAGGGCAACACTCAACCTTGAACCGGAGCAAAATGTGTCAGAGAGACCACTGCTGCCCTCCATCACCCATTTACAGACAGAAAAGGGACTCTCCAAACAAGCAAGAGGATGAGATGCAAGCGCCAAAGTCAACAGCTGTCAGCAGTCCCCACTGGCATCCAGGGGGAGACATCCTGGAGCCACACATGGAAGGATGAGGGGAAATGTCAAACCATCACCTTGTTACTCCGGTACCACCTTCTCTTTGCCCAGCCAAGGAGAAAAAGCACTACACAGTCATGTCATTAAACACACTGTTCTGCTTTTTCCCAACTTCAACTTTACAAAGCAACTGACATTCTCTAAAATAAATACAGACAATAACACAACAGTCACACTGAAATTAGCACAAATTGTTGAAGAAGTGTATGCATACATGTAGAATCATAGAATTGTTTAGGTTGGAAGGGACCTTTAAGATCATCGAGTCCAACCATCAACCCGACACTGCCCAAACCATCACTAACCCATGTCCCTCAGCACCACGTCTACCCATCTTTTAAATACCTCCAGAGATGGCGACCCCACCACTTCCCTGAGCAGCCTGTTCCAATGCTTGATAACCCTTTCAGTGAAGAAATGTGTCCTAATATCCAATCTAAACCTCCACTGGCGCAACTTGAGGCCATTTCCTCTTGTCCTATTACTTTTTCCTTGGGAGAAGAGCCCTATTCCCCCTTGCTACAATCTCCTTTTGAGTAGCTGTAGAGAGTGAGAAGGTCTCCCCTCATCCTCCTTTTCTCCAGACTGAACACCCCCAGTTCCCTCAGCTGCTCCTCATAAGACCTGTGCTCCAGACCCCTCACCAGCTCCGTTGCACTTCTCTGGACATGCTCCAGCACCTCAATCATAGAATCATAGAATGGTTTAGGTTGGAAGGGACCTTGAAGATCATCGCGTTCCAACCCCCCTGCCATAGGCAGGGGCACCTCCCACTAGACCAGGTTGCCTAAATGTCTTTGTCTCAGTGTAAACAGGGAGATTCTTTATCAACAGCCACAGAAAACTGAATCCCACTATTTCGATTCACAAACACATTTGGGCAAGAGCAAACCCACCTGCCAACAGCTTGGAGTTCTTCAGGAGATGTAGCTCTGCATTCAAGGAACGAAAATGCTGGCACTGCAATGGCTTGAGGGAGGCGCAGGGGAAACTGGCAGATGCTGGAGGACGGGTTGTTCCAAGCGGACATCTGGCGAGAAGGAGAGCGACTCAGCAGGGTGAATGCGTATCGTACAGGAGGTGTAAGAACGGAGACTACAATCCCCACAAAGAAGGGAAAATTGCATTGATACTGGGTGTATGCAACCAGATGTCAGCTAAAAATCTCTTTAGGAATAGCACGGGAAGAAACCTGAATTATTTATCCACCAGCCATTTGCTTTGTAGAACATAAAGGAGAAAAAACCTGGCTTTTTTGTGCCCCGTCCCCCAGGACGCAGTATGTTTTGAAGCAAATGTAGAGGTGGGGGTACCGCTGTGTTAAAAGAGACGGGGGTCTGAGTGCAAACACAAGGACAGGTGAGACACCAGCTCTTTTGGGGAGGATTTAACAGCCCAGGAGCTGGTGAGTCTGCTCTGCCTTGCTGCTGCATTGATTTGCTGTGGGTCATTCTGCAAGATGAATTTGCAAAAATAAAATAAAATAAAAAAAAAAATAGGGGATTGCGTTGTCCGCTTGGGCCCCGACCTGGTGGGACCACCCCAGGACCCGGCACTGAAGGGATTTTGGGGGCCACCCCACCTTGTTCTCGCAGTCACCTGCTCAAATTACCATCGACGTAAAATTTCATGATAGCACCCCGGGTTTGCCATTTCTGCCTTCGACGGTGGGTAGCAAAACTTCCATTCTCCGCTTCATTTCTTTTCCTCTCCTCCTCCAAACTCTGTGATACTACTCCACAGTAAAACGTTAACTGCTGTAAGTGATTGTTTTGCTGCATTATGTGAAGTCAAAAACCTTTTGAATTGCATTTTGCAGTGAACCTGCCTTTGAATCCACGCGTTTTTATCATTCCACAGCAACACATATAATTTCAAACAAACAAGTGAACAAACCTGACGATAATGGCCTGAATCTCTTATCAGTCAGTTTTACACTGGCGTAACTCCATAAACTTCAGTGGAATTAATCTTGATTTACGCTGTTGGGAGAGCAGAAACAGGCACTGTAAATAGCCATATACCCATGCAAGACACTTAAAAGCAAAAGCAGTCACACCAGAATGCCTGGCAGCAGATGAGGATGAAGACATAAAAAAAAGCTTTCCTGGTGGGGCTAATCCATGGGCACATGGACAAACCCAGAGGACAGCGATAGAGAAGTCGTGCCAGCCAGCCAGCATTGCAGGGACCACGTGATGCTGCTCATGGAGAGGCCCATTCATGGCACATGGCCCTACTGGTGGCCTACTGGGTGACACCAAGCTATGCCAAGTGGGGACACAGCCTCCTAAGGGCATTGCTGCTGAGGTAGGACAGACCATGAGGCAGCTGCCGTGGGTTTCACATAGAAGAGATGTTGGCTGTGGGCATTTAGGGAGAGCCCCAGGTCTGTGTGTCCTCTGTGGTGGCAGCTGGAGTTGATTTTGCCAAGGATGTTGTGGTACATAGAATCACAGAATGGTTTGGGTTGGAAGGGACCTTGAAGATCATCTAGTTCCAACCCCTCTGCTACAGGCAGGGACACGTCCTACCAGCCCAGGTTGCTCCAAGCCCCGTCCAACCTGGCCTTGAACACCCCCAGGGATGGGGCAGCCACAGCTTCTCTGGGCAACCTGCACCAGGGGCTCACCGCCCTCAGAGGGAAAAATTTCTTCCGAATATCTAAATCTCTGTCAGTTTGAAGCCATTCCCCCTCATCCTACCACTACATGGCCTTGTAAAAGGTCCCTCCCCAGCTTTCTTGTAGCCCCTTCAGATACTGGGGAGCTTCTATAAGGTCTCCCCAGAGCCTTCTCTTCTCCAGGCTGATCATCAGTGCTTCAGGCTGCCTCCACAGCTGAGCTTGTTACTGAGGCCACTAGGAACAGGGCACCTAAAAAAGCCTTTGGAGGCTCCAACATCCCCCATCAGAGTCGTGGGCTTCCACGGTCCCTGGGAACACTGAGGAGATGTGACTGCCCACAGCTGCACCACAAGTCCATGACACGGGCAACGCTGTACTCTCAAACACCTCAAGGGAAACAGCACTGGGAAACATTTAAGAAAAATATCCCTCAAGTGGACAAGGCACGAGGTCAGTTTTTTTACACCCTGTTGCTTACAGAGTGAGGACACGCCTGATCTAAAACAGGCATCAACCACTCAGGCAGCAGTGTCATCTGCGAAATCTCACGACCACCTCACAGCAGATGTCAGCTCTTGTGTTCCCTTAAACAAACTATCTTTATCAGGGTCATTTAAAATTTGAAAACCAAACTCACCAATTCAGTTTTACAGCAGCAAGCACAGGCACATGTTCACCGTACAACAAATGTGAGGACAGCAAATGGATCGTGTCTCATGCCAGCTAATTTCCCAGGCAGGAGTCGGGGTGCGAGGCATCACCCAAGTCACTTCTCTCACCTGTGATGGACACAACCAATTGGCTTTGCTACTCCAGCTATTTTCAAACTCACTCAAAACCATGGCAGAATAGTGAGAACAAGATAACATTCAACTTTGCTCAGGGATAACATTAGTAATTTTTACTGAGACTGCACTAGTTAGTTAGGACTTAAGGAAAGTATAGAGGATAGAGTATACCACAAGGAAGAGGTGGGATCTACCACAAGAGAGAGAAACTCAATGTGTAGCCTACATGCCCTCCCAAGCATTGCGATTGCTGTGCTCCAGACACATGCCTTGGGGAAAAAAAAAAAGAAGTCCAGCAAAGAGGTCAACACAGCCATGGGGCACCATCTGGGCTGGGCTGGATCCTCAGCATCCTCCCGTCCCCATCTGTAAAACCTTTCCTTCATCCGCCTTTTGCATTGCAAGTTTTCCATGGCAAAAACCAAAAGGTACCATGAGTTAATCTGTCCAACTAGCACCTATTTGTTAAAGCTTCAAGTGCTGCCACAATATAAGAAGGAAAAGCCCAATGTCCCTGTTTCCCTGCTGGGTGTTGCCACCGTGCACTGTAGCATCTCGACTTGGCAGCCAGCCTCCACCCAACCGCGGGGAGATCAAAGGGTGGTGAAATAGCAGCCCAGGCTTTACCCAGTTGCTCTTATCAATCTTCATAACAAAGAGAAAACAACTCGACCATCTCTTGCAGGAAATAAATTGAGTACACTTCTGTACTCGCCTACGTTCTCCTTACTTCAAGAATTAGCCCCATTGATGAGGCCCAGGTGAAGAGCTCCAGAAGCAATTAAAGCGAGTGCTGTACCTCAGGGTGTACCTTGATAATGTTTCTGTTCTCCTCTTTTCACTCTGTCCCTATCTTGCGCTGGCATCAACACAAGGTGCATTAGAGATGATGCTTCATAAAGGAAAGCTGCACTTCACACCAAGAAAGCCTTGATCCAAATGCACTTCAATTAGCAGAGTGCAGGTCCCAGGGACTCCTGGGCAAGCTGCAGCTGTAGAGATTAAGACAGGAGGGACGCCTCGGAGTCAGGGAAGAGGATCCAGGGTGGAGTTTGCTCTATTTTTACAACCTCTGCTCCCCATTTTGGCCACTTCCCAGTGGCCCTGCCAAGACCACCGAGCCGAGGCGCTGCCTGGAGATCGGCTGGAAGCCTCCAGGTAATGTATTCCCAGGCCCATCAGCCATGTCAGAGCAGACACTAGATCTTCGATCAACAAGATCTGAGGCTTAACCTCATTTAAACCTTTTCTCGACAAAGGTCAAAACTTATCTGGCTGCTCAGACCCATCCCACCCCCATCTCTTACACCTGGAAAGGAAACATTTTGCTGTTAATTAATTCATTCAGATGAAACCAGCAAAAATGTCAATGTAACAAATTAGACACTCATTGATTATTGGCTTAAAAAAAAAAAGAGTTAATGGTTGTGTTCTGGAGAAGGGGGTTAAGCAGGTCTTTAAAGTGACACACGCATGCAACACTTTACTGCTCATATGGGCCCCGAATTTGGCACTTTGATTGTGAAAATGTGTTTTTAGGAATTCTCTCTGTCTCTTACTCCCCTTTTCCATTCGGATAGCTAGCAAACAGCCGGGGCGGCTTCCCACTGCCTCATACATTGTGGGGAGCTGGCCCTGCTCCGCTTTGTTAGCACTGCAGCTGCCTGGGCGGCTGGGAGGTGATGCGGGTACTTTGTAAGGGAAGATGTGCAGAAACAGGCCACTCCCTGCTGACTTGTCGTGGTTTGAGCTCCTTGCCAACTTGTCGTGGTTTGAGGAACCCACAACAATTTGTTGTCCTTTAGACAATTATTCTATCACCCAATGAGCCCTCCCCACCCGGGAAGGGGATTGGTGGAAAAATAAGGAAACCCAAAGGTTGAAATATAAACAGATTTAAAAGGATAAGATGAAATAATTAAAATTAATAATACTAAAGAACCAGTATTGATCCAGATACCAATATAAAACATACGAGGATTATACCAAGCCCATTCTATCCATAGAAGCTGTGCACTCCCTGCAGGGACAGCCAATGTGGGACACTGCAAGCGCTGTGGCTTTGGGAGGAAGGGAAGGGCTCAGGGCTACGGCATTGGGGCAAGGAGTTCTCAGGGTGGCAGCCATTGAGGGAGAGAGAGAACTCCTCAGCAGACTTTTTAATTTCTATGGAATGTGACATTCATGGTGTGAAATAACCCTGTTGGGCAGCTTGGGTGCAGTGCCCGGTATCACTCCTCCTCATCCCCGCACCTGGTGAGCTCAAAAATACCAAGACCTTGAAACCCACACACCATAGCTGGCTGTAAAGTCAATATTTTCACAAGTTCAGACACTGGAGTCTTCTAAAAGCACAGCTTCCCCTAGCATTAGAAGAGACCTTACTGAAAAGTAAAATTACTAAAAGAGAAATTAGTCCCATGTAGCTCAAACCAGGACAGGTCTCCACGGGAAAAGGGCCACCAAGGAGGATCATACTCAGGCAGCATCCAGAGACCGAGGAGCTGTGTGTCACGGAGCAGCAGATACTGCCCAGGGGCTGGCTGGCAGCCGAGTCCTGGAGGAAAGAAGCTGAACTTGCTACCGCAGCTACGACCTGGCCCAGGAGTAAATGAAGATTACCAAAGATTAACAAAAGCAATTTATGGTCAACCGTTACAGAGCTAAAGGTTCTGCAGAGACACAAGTCTAATGAAAGCACAACAGAAGGTGCCATCTGCCAGCAACAAAGAAATGGTCAAACTAATATGAAGCCATGTGGGGCTGAAATTCCTATGCCAGCCCCAAACTGGATGAACAGCATCCCCTTCTCCCTCCTCTCCCCAGGCTCGAGCTGTGACTTTGTTCATGTGCAAACCAATGACAGACAGGATGGGGCACAACAGCAGAGTAAAACAGAAAAAAAACCCAACCCAGATGTTTTAAATTTGGTGCTGGGGTAATGACTGAGGCAGGATTCAAAGGGCAGTTTTAGCAACGTACAATGAAGAACAATTCGAGGCAACATCAATGACATCTGAGGACTCTGTTTTTACAATCGCAGCATGGTCACTGCAAGGAGCTGATTGGAATTGTGTATATTTTAATCAGAAATCTGGATTGTGGATTACATTTTAGAAAGAAATCACATAGCAGTATTTAATTAATGAAGGCTTTAAGTGACCTAAATGAAAATACTCTCTAACAATAACTCCTTGGCTGGTTTAAGTCAGTTTGTACTGATGATACGTATTATATTTCCTCTACGCTGAAATAATCATGATTAGTTCCCTACCTAGAAAAGTCACTTTGCCCTAGTAAAACACGTTTTGAGCAACTCTGAAAATAAAGAGTGTGTTTAACTGCATAAGTCACAGTGGTCATCCAGGGGATGGTCTCGCAGCCTGCTTGTGACTAAGGCCATACAGAAGGGTTGTAACCCCAAAACAGATGTACGCTGAGCCCCGCACACGATATTCTAAGCCACACTCTGTCTTCAAAAAATACATCCACATCCAAAAGCCACTCCTAAATGTCGTCAAGAGACTCCCTTTCATAGAATCATAGAATCATAGAACTGTTGAGGTTGGAAGGGACCTTTAAGATCATCAAGTCCAACCATTAACCTAATCTGACGAAACCACTTCTAAACCATGTCCCCAGGTACCACGTCTGCCCTTTTTTTAAACACCTCCAGGGATGGCGAATCCACCCCCTCCCTGGGCAGCCTGTTCCAATGTTAATAACTCTTTCAGTGAAAAATTTTTTCCTAATATCCAATCTAAACCTCGCCTGGCATAACTTGAACCCATTTCCTCTTGTCCTATCACTTGTCACCAGGGAGAAGAGGTCAGCCCCCACCTCTCTACACCCTCCTTTCAGGGAGCTGTAGAGAACGAGAAGGTCTCCCCTCAGCCTCCTCTTCTCCAGACTGAACAACCCCAGTTCCCTCAGCCGCTCCTCATAAGACTTGTGCTCCAGACCCCTCACCAGCTCCGTTGCCCTTCTCTGGACACGCTCCAACACCTCAATGTCCTTCTTGTAGTGAGGGGCCCAAAACTGAACACAGTACTCGAGGTAGGGCCTCACCAGTGCCGAGTACAGGGGGATGATCACTCCCCTAGTCCTGCTCACCATACTATTCCTGATGCAGGCCAGGATGTTGTTGGCCTTCTTGGCCACCTGGGCACACTGCCGGCTCATGTTCAGCTGGCTGTCCACAAACACCCCCAGGTCCTTTTCTGCCGGGCAGATTTCCAGCCACTCTGCCCCAAGCCTGGAGCACTGCATGGCATTGGTGTGACCCAAGTGCAGGACCCGGCACTTGGCCTTGTTGAACCTCATACCATTGGCCTCGGCCCATCGGTCCCGCCTGGCCAGATCCCTCTGCAGAGCCATCCTACCCTCAAGCAGATCAACACGCCCACCTAGCTTTGTGTCATCTGCAAACGTACTGAGGGTGCATTCAATCCCCTCGCCCAGGTCATTGATGAAGATGTTAAACAGGACTGGCCCCAGCACCAAGCCCTGGGGAACACCAGTTGTGACCGGACACCAACTGGATTTAACTCCATTGACCACCACTTTCTGGGCACAGCCATCCAGCCAGTTTTTTTACCTAGTGAAGAGTACACCTGTACAGGCCATTTCGCTAGACTTCTCGCTGGTTTGAATATAACCAAGCATCCGTGGGAACAGGGAGTTTTGCCTCTACCCAGAGAGCGAGGGTTGAGACTTCACGGCAAGAAAGTTAGCACACGCCTGTGCACGGGGACATCTCCATCACCTTCCTCCCAGAGAGGGGTCCCGTGCTCCTTGCTGTTGACAGTCATGGGCAGGTCAGGACAGGTCCCCTCCTGCCCACCCAATTTTTTCCACACTCACACGTTATTGTACTGTCTCAGCGCGCGCCGCTCGTACTCTATATATACCTCACAAAATGCATTTGCCGCCTCAAATGGTTATCTTTTGCCACCTCTTACTTTTACCTGGCTTTTAATAAACCTACAACATGTTTGCTTTCTCTGACAGCAATAGGAGAAAAACAACAAAAATTTCTCCTATCAATTCCAGACCCTGCTGAAAAAAAAGACCATGACTACAGCCTAGTTTAACTACAGCAGACATGTCCTAGGGTAACAAGGATATGATGAAACACATGCTTTACAACCGAGTTTAAAAAAAAAAAAAGAAAGAAAAAGAAAGGCTACATTCAATGGCAGAAAAAATTGATTTAACCACATAAAATATTACAAGCAAAAATCAGAGGTTAGAAGTAGAGTTGAAATGCAAACCATTACCTCCATTATCCAAAACAGGCTGTTTATTTACAGCTAGAAACTGTAGAAATGACTTGGCTTAATCGTAATTAAAACCTTTTGGTATCTTTAGAGCAGCAGAAGTGTTCCACGCAAAGGTAGCAGGGCCGTGAGGCGGAGGAGATGCTACGACTTAGAACAAGGACATCTTGGGCTGCAAGGAGAACAAAACAAAACCCTGATAAACGTGACAATTCCAACTGTGGCAAGAAAAGAGGGCTCGTAATTGAATTTGCAAAAGGCTGTACAGCAAAACTAGAGTGAAACTATTTGCAACATATATTAACTGAAAGAGGCATTTCAAGTGAGAAAGGATCATCTGTTGGGGAAGGCGTGAAAGCCGTCTGAGCTTAGTGCCTGCCTTTGCCTCAGACATCACAAAACTCCCTCCATCTCCCTGGGATGCCGCTGCCCACCCGTGAGCGAGGGTGAAGCTGGTCCCTGCTCCCAGGCTTTTGCTGGGCCATATTGATGTCCACATAGATGGCAATTTCCTCCAAAGAGCCCACATGACAGAACTGTTGGGATCAATAAAGGCATGAGATAATAATATAGGAGATCTTGTTGAGTTATGGGTGCCTCTGCAACCCCCAGCCCCTCCATCAGGGTAGCAATGGGATCAGTTCTTGCAAATGATTATGAACATGCAGGGTTAAGGAGGAGATTTTGCACCTCTGCTCTGGTGAGACCCCACCTGGAGTACTGCATCCAGCTCTGGAGCCCCCAACATAGGAAAGACATGGACCTGTTGAAGTGGGGCCAGAGGAGGCCACGGAGACGCTGCGAGGGCTGGAGCCCCTCTGATGGGAGGACAGGCTGGGAGATTTGGGGATGTTCAGCCTGGAGAAGAGAAGGCTCCAGGGAGACCTTAGAGCCCCTTCCAGTCCCTAAAGGGGCAACAGGAGAGCTGGAGAGGGACTTTCTACAGGGGCATGTAGTGACAGGATGAGAGGGAATGGCTTCATACTGGAAGAGGGGAGATTTAGAATAGATATTAGGAACAACTTTTTCACTGTGTGGGTGGTGAGCCCCTGGCCCAGGTTGCCCAGAGAAGCTGTGGCTGCCCCATCCCTGGGGGTGTTCAAGGCCACGTTGTACGGGGCTTGGAGCAGCCTGGTCTGGAGGGAGGTGTCCCTGCCCATGGCAGGGGGCTTGGAACTAGATGGTCTTTAAGGTCCCTTCCAACCTAACCATTCTATGATTCTATGATCTTCCCATGGCTGAATCAAACTCTTCAAGTAACTGCGTTACTGAGAGAAATACTAAAGGCAGTCTCTGTGAGAGTAGAAAACTTCCATGGAAGTGTTAGAAGCTTTATTTTGCACTTATACAAACTAAAAATCAGGCACAAATCCCCAAACAAGATGGGCTGAGCTCTATCATATTACAAAAAATTGCTCTTTAACACCAGAGAATCAGCAGCCTCAACCCCCTCAATGTCTCTGTCACCTAAAGCTCAGAAGCAGAGAACATCCCATCCAAACATCCACCCGTGGCCAGACCACCATGCAGACTCGTGATACACTTCTGCAGTGCTCCTGAGTGACCTGGGACCATGCACAGCTTTCTGGCACCACACCCTGGTAGCTCCCATGGTGACAGGCTGCCACCTGCAACCTCGCTGTGCAACAAAATAGTGCCAGAAAGAGGTTAAAAATAGCAAGAAATAGGTGTGCTGAAGACAGATTCCAGAGCTGGGTGTTCCCTTTGCGCACCATGGTCCAACCCAAGATCCATGCAGATATTTAGGTTGGGCCCTAGTACTTCCTCACCTGCACCAGGGTAAATCAGGCAGAGTCCATCAGGAACCTAGAAATTGTGGGAAGGAAACATGGATGTCCCTCAACAAACTTCTTGTTTAAAAAGACAGAGGAAAAATGAATGAGCACAAGAATTTAGCGATAGTCAGAGCAGGTCAGCATGCATTTAGGCTGAGATGCATCACTCTCGGAGTGTGAAAAGCACGTGTCTTACCTGTTCGAGGCATCATTTTCTTCCAGTGCCAAAGGCGAGAGACAAGTCCCTCTGGTGAGCAACTCTACCCACCAAGGCATATGCAAGGGAGACAGGAGGTGCCCAACGTGGCTCGCACCAACATAACATACTCTGGAGAAGTCCTCTTCACCTTGTCCTTCAGTATCTGGTCTCTCTAAGCAGGTCTGGACCATACAAGGCATTCAGGAAAAAAGTATGCCGGTTGCATCTGCACGTTAAACCAAGAATAAAGCTTCAGCTGGTGCCGTATCCAATTCTTTGGCACAACGAGGATGGGAAAAGACGCACGGATGGCTTGTTCACTAACCCACGCTCCCCCTGCCAGAGACCTGTGCCAGAAGTTATCAAGAAAGCTGCAAAATGAAAGCATGATATGCTGTGGTAATTATGTGTGCTTGAATATATTTTTTTTTAACAAGTGTTCTGCGTTTTAGTAAATATTCTTTAGCATCTCTGTTGTCCCATTGCAGCGCAGTTAGCTGTAAAAATTATCATCTCATCCTTATTAACTGTATCAGTGCCACTGATGGCCATCCCCTGGGCAGCTGCGGGAGGGCTGAAAATAGCTGTGAGGTTTGGAGGGACCAAGAAGGCCATCTGGCAGTGGTGGGAGAGAAAGTTTAGTGGCATCAGTGAGTAATCTGTGTCTTTTCAAGGGTGGCAATTCTAACATCACTCAGCAGTTGTTCCAAGTAGGTTTTCCCCACCTAAAGCAAAGAAAAAAGCTTCTTCAGATCCCTCCAAAAGAGAGGCATCTTTCAGACGTGCCACCCGCTCCTGACCAGCATCTGTCATTGTTCCTTATACCAATTACACAGGTAACGCTGCATTTGTAAGGAGATTTGAAAACTCCTTCCCCTGCATATTAATTGTCATCTCTTTGAATAAACACACAAACCCATTGACTGGAGGTGTGTAAATATTTACAGGGCGTGCCCAAGGAGGGTCAGAAACCCATACATCATCCGAAGGAAGAATACCTGCTCAGTGACTGTAAAGACCTGATCTCACATTTGCCCTGAGCAATTACAGTTAAATAACTGCAACACGAGCACATATTTAAGTACTTATGCAAGGAAAAGGGGCTGATGACCTCGATTATATTTGCATTGTGTTTCCTGTTGTTAGCACTTCCTTGGCAGAATTGTTGCAATACGTCTTGGGACTCCAATTTTGTCTGTCAGCACCACAAGGCTGCAGCCAACCTTCGGAGAGGTCCAAAAATGCTCAGAAGTGGCGCTGTATTTCTTCTGGTACGGCTCTTGTCTCAGCAGCTGCTCATGTCTCCATACCTCCTTGTGGAGGAGATCAGCAGAAGCAAATTTGCCCCAAAGCTCCTCTGAAACTCAGCCAATGGACAACCACAGCTTCAACTGGCAGGCCTGTGAACTGCTCTGCAGAATGGCTATGCTGAAACAACACTTTTCAGAATGGCTTGATTGCTGTTATTTAACCAAAAAAAAAAGGAGCTTATAATTTTTCTGTTGCAAGCAAAGCTGCAAAAATGTCATAGCTGTACCTTGGGGGAGGCAACACTTTGTATTTTGCAGGCAACTATAAATCCAAGGATTTGCATGTGATTTTTCACTTGAAGACTCCACGCAGGTACACGCCCCCAAAAAAAAGTTAAATGTCACAAGGTGAAAGACTAAGGATTTGTTAAATGCCATAATTAGGGTGTTTGTTTTCTCATGCCTACACCTGGAGAGAAGGACCTCGGTTATGTACTATTTCCACTCTCTTTTGCCTGCTTTATTCAGTGCACAGGATGCCCAGGTCAGGAATGGCAAGGTGGTTTGCGGATGGTGTGCTCAGCCTCTTTGTAGTTCATTTCCAACGCAGAAGTTCCTCCACTCCTACCTGGAGACCATTCTTCATGGTTTGGGGTTGTCTTCACAGAGCTATGGCCCATCGCACAGTGGACAGAGTAGGGGGTTCCATGGGCCCTTCCAAAATCCCTCTGCATGATTCTTCCTTGCAGCTTGACGTGTTTTAATTTGAACGAAAAGCTAAAAAAAATTCAGGTGTTGTTATCGTCGGTTGGACAGTGCTGCATCCAAAGATCGGGGTGACTTAAACTGGGAGGGAAGAAGCGTTCATCTTCCCAGCTCCAACTCTTCTTCGTGGGCAGACCCCATCCCTTGTCACTCCATGATGTACAACCTTTCCCAGTGTAGGAACAACCGCTTCGAGCGCTCTGTCCTGAAACGTGCATCCAGCCTCAGGGGAAATTAACATTCCCAATTTTCTCATTAACGCAAAACGTTCTTCTCCTGCCATCTCCACCAGAGCAGCACATGGTGCCGGCTCTCAGAGGGCCACCCACAATATGGAAATCTCCAGATGCCAAGAGATGAGAACAGCCGGACCTGTTCAGAACAGCCACCAGTGTCTGGTAGCGGTATCGCCATACTCCCACAGATGCCAGAAGGAGATGCAGAAAAGCCCAGGACAGGCTGCTGTGGAATAAGCTTCCTTAAGTCTTGGAATGTGGAGGTTTATATCCTTTGTAACAGCTTTTTTTCTGTATAACATAACTGGAGAACTTGGTTGCAGCAATATCTTGGGGCAATGAATTCCCTGAGCTATGTATGAATTGCTCACAAAAGTGTCTTTTTATCAGTTTCAGTTCCGTTGCCTTTCAAGTTTATTCAGTGTCCCTTTGAATGAGACACTGTTGTAATTGTCTAAAAAATAAATTTGATTGCCTGCTTGACCTTCTTTGTGCCGTTTATTACAGTCATTTCATTTGCTATTCATTCTCTCCTGGGAAAAAACAGAGACAATATCATCGCTCTAGCCACACTTGGAAGGATTTGCATTGCCGGTCTCTAAGCCTTTGTTGTTCACTTGTTTCATTTTGGATGTAGCGCAACCAGAACTTCACACCGGCTTCAAGGTGGGAGCCCACACTCAGCAATGGCAGTGTCAGCTGTGTCACCATTTAAGGCTTTTTTTTAAAACAAGTCATAGTTTCTGGCTCCTTTTTTGTCATCAGGAAAGGAATCGAGAATAAAGCAGAGAAGACTGATCCTGTACCAGTCCTGCACTGTGAGTGATGGTGCAGATCTGCTCCCGTCTCGCAAGGTCCCACAGAAGATCATGAAATGGTACGAGAGAAGGGTAACACTGTCATGGAAAAAGGTCTGGGAAGGCTTCTGTGCTTAAAATTATGACACAGATGACCTGCAAAATCGGTTAGTGATCTGCCGAGTCAGGAAGACTTGGTCAGAAGAAAACAAATAGGCATAGATCAGTAACCCTCTCCAGAGCCAGAGCTTGGGCACAGGCACTGAATCTGGGGTTCAGCAGGCTCAGCTATGAGACACCAGCTCCCCTTCCCTCCACAGGCATTACCTTGCACTTGCTAATCCCAACGTCATTCACCAGGGTGGTTGTTCAGTGCCCCTCTTCTGTTGGGTCTTCTGAAGGTCAGCACTGTCCAGAGCTGATTGTCCACGTTAACTATGGGATGCCTGCAAAGTCAAATACTGACAAAGAACAGTCCTGCTCCAGCATCTTACTCTTTACCGAGCGTCAATCACTTCTTCCAATCTTGAAGTCCACTTCTAAACAGTGGTGGATCTTTATCCATCGATCCATCACTGTAGGGTACCTTAGCCACCCATTTGATATACCTAAAGACTTCTGCTTGGAGCTGTATTGTTTTCCTTCATGCTAACTGTTTCCCTTATATTTTTCAAAGGGTGTTGTTTGGTCCTGCCTTTGGACACTACGTTGACCTACCTGTTCGCCCCAAGTTCAGCCTTGCTGGGTAGCCATTCTCAGCAGCATCCTTTGAGTAGCTTGAAGCTCAGCATGACTCTGCCCATCCCACCATACAGATGATCGTGCATCCCAGCAGCTGAATTCGGTCGCGTTCCTCCCAGCTGCACCCACAAGGACTTACTACTGTTCATGTCATACACATTGTGCTGAGCACAACTGCGTTATCATCTCTGTGGTTTACTGAGTCACTCACAAGCTATTTCCAAAGCTGGCCCCCTCCTGTTGTTTTGTTATTTCCCAATCAGAGACAATATTCCTTCCTGGTCTCTTAGTTGGTAATGAATGGTATGAAATAGCAATGACTAACCAGGCTTCTGCAGGGGGTATATGGGACGGGACGCGGTCCAGGACCTGCCAAAGTGCTTCCCTGATTATTCGAAGGGGTGGCTGTTCAACGACAGGCACAAAGCCCTTCCTCTACGCTGGATGCATTCTCCCTGCAGCGCTGGGAGCTTTTGCCAGCCTGAGAAATGAGAGGCTGTGACTCAAAAGAAGTAATCTTTTAAAACATAAATGGCCAAGCTGATTTACTTCCAAATACAGAATAAAAACAACAACAACAACAACAACAAAAATGCTGTTGGGCAGGGACCTTGTTTGCCAAGTTTCAACAGAGCAAATTTTACAGAAAAGTTATAACCACTTTAAATACCATTGTTGCTTTATAATGGAAAAGCTGGCAGACCGTTAGCTAAGACTGCTCTTCCAAGCGGTGCTTTACCACGGTGCACGTTCCACATATGTGGTAAGTTCAAGATCCACGTGATAAATTTTGGATTTGTGTGATAAACCACACAAAACAATCCGTAGCCACTTCCCCCACAATTTTCACAGATCTAGGACATTTCCAGAATTTCCTCCGGTCATTCACTCCCTTCAACCAGTCACCTCACTTCAAAAGCAGTCTGCCAAAGCCACTTTTGTCACCTCCCGAGGCTGTGAAATTCCCTTCCCAAATGAACCACAAGTAGAGGAGCAACAATAGTCCTGAACTGCCCAGAGCCTTAAGAAATGACGTCTGATAAGTAACGGAAAAAGAATACTTAGATTATGGACAAGAGACCATACCCCAGGGAAGCCAAATTTGAATGCAGTATTGATGAATGGGTGCATAAAGTCCTAATATTAGCAATAACGGAGGGACATTTCAATAAGTGTTGCTACTGGGTCCTCCTTGGAGGCTCTGGACATGTGGACTAACTGAACCAGGTTTGCAGAAGACAGCACAGATTTATGTGTCAGTGTTAAATGACCCTTCTCAGGTGTCCAGAAAGTGTTAGATCTAGCCGCTGTTTTCTGAAAAAATCCCTTTTGGGGTTTTCACTTAGGGACCCCAGAAGAAAGCCAACCCTGAAGAGCATCTTCAACAAATCTTGGCCAGGACAACCAAATCCAACAGGGTGTGGGATGCAGACAAAAGAAATCTGATTACGTTTGCACGCACTAGCTTCAGCCCTCTCTTACGTTGCTCCTCTCCCATGTTTTTTATGTCCCTCTTGCAAGCTAAGCCATACACCAGCTTTGTAACAGGGAGCTGGGCTTGTGACCACTTTGGATGGAGTCTCCCATTCCATCTGAGCACAAACAGGGTCGAGACAGAGCTCCAAGGGTGGCCCCCAAGCATGATGAAGCTGATAAAGAAGAGCCACCAGCCCATTTTTTCTCCCCGGGCCTGGCTGGATTGCAGCATGGAGCATGTGCAGGTTTCGGAGATGCTGCTGGGGTGCAGCTTCTCATGGCCTCGTTCAGGAAGTTCATGGGGAAGCGGAGAAAGCTGCTGCAAGCCTCCTGCTTAGTTTGCATTCATTTCCTTCCCAAACTCTCATTACCCGAAAGAGAAAACGAGAGAGAGAGTGTGAGTGCATTCAAGTGGAAATGGTTGGAGTGCACTTAGAGGAATTTAGCCAAAAGGAAAAGGATAGATGATGGTGGCTTTTTTTAATTTTTTTTTTATTCCCCCCCCCCCCAAATCCTCCAGAACTTAAAACTGTTTTAATCAGCTGAAAAACATACGTGGGCTTTACAGCTCTGAGACAGCTTGCACAGGCTCTGATAAATGCCTATCGCTCATTTGCATACGCTAACAGCTACACTTTAATCAGCCTCCTAATCCCTGATGATATTAATGAATTTTTTTTATGCTCTCTCTCTCTCTCTCTTCTCCCCCCCCCCCTTTTTTTTTTTTTAGTATCATGTTTGCTAATTCAAAACCGATCAGCGGCTTCTGTGTGCCTTTTTTTATGCAGGAAATAATGGGTGAGCTTGGTACTCCTGTTATCCTGCTCTCACAAATAATTAAGACTACAAAGGGTACAAATCAGTCTGAATGCACGGCACAAAGGCTCAAGCTATGCAAAGGTCTTTTTCTCTCTCTCTCTCTCTTCTCTCTCTCCTCTCTCTCTTTCTCTCTTTTCATTTATTCTCTTCTTCTGACAAGAGGTGGCTTAGAAAGATACTTAGCAAAGCAATGAACTGGTCACTCCCAAAAAACAAGAATTTCCCAGCCATTTTAAATGCTCATGATACACACACGGACTCTGTTGAGTTTTTGTTGTTTTTTTTAAGATTTGCTTGCTCCATTATTTGGTGCATCCCACTTTTTGGGGGAAGAGGCTGCCGTGCTGGAGAAATCTGCCACTGAAATGTCTCAACTTTGTTTTCTTGGTGGTTCTGCTTTTCTGCCCCAGCGGGCTTGGCATGGGAGGATGCCACAGGTTTTGAGGGTGGGAGACCTCAAAAGGTCTTTCCTTGCGTGTCTGGTCACAGGGGAAAGAAGCAGAGGAACAAATGAACCCATTTGGTGTGAAAAACTGGCTGCATGAACCCAAATGCAAGAGAATTCATCCAGTTTCAGAGTAGATCAGAGGTTCTAGGCATGTTCCGGTGTTGACTCAGGCTCCAGACTACCTGGGGACCTCATGTGAACTCCCAGCCCTGTGAACTCCTCCTGCTCTGGCCAACGTCAACCAGCAGATCCAGCTGCTTCAGTCATCCAGACCCTTCCCTTGTCCTGTCCACCCTTGGGTGCAGCCACAAAACTTGAAGATGAAGTGGAGTTTGTGTGAAGCCCACCGCAAGTCACCTCTACAACTCTACCAGAGTGATCAACCTCCAAGAGACCCTCTATTTAGGAACTCCTTCCCACCTTGAAATTAAATCAGGTATAAAACCTTCTGGGTTTTGCACAGAGCATGAAACACATTGCTCCACAGACCAACGGGCAGCCAATGAAAGCGCTACAGACTGTAATTAATTTGCCCAACCAAGAAAAACTCTCAGAGGGATACTTTCTCAATGCATTTGCTGACCAAGAGAGGGACCCAAGTAATGCCACTGGCCGTGACATTGAAAACTAGTGCTATAGATCCATAAAAATTATGCACCATATGAAGTCACACTGACACTGGAAGACAAAACAACAGCTGAACCTGAGCGGGTGACAAAACAAGACATGCCAAATGCATCCAGAAACTAACCAACTTGGTCAACAGAAAATAATCACTTTCATTAAAGCAAGCAAAATAACAATTTGAATAAACCAAAAAACCTCAGTGCAACACCTAAAGCAAGCCTGCGGGCATGCCTGAAGCGTGCAAGTCTAGACTTCCAAATTCAAGAGGATTGTCCTATTAGGAAGCTGGAAGTTGATGGAAAAGATGCGTACTTTTGGTCAAGGATTTTTTTAGGTGATGCAAGCAAACATCTCTGTAGGGTAGTCTCAGCACTAAAACATCATGTCCAGATCTCAGAGGATTAAGATGAGACTGAAACAGCAGCAGATGATCTGATGTTGAGATGGCCGTGAGCATTGACAACACAAAAATGCTTATGTGGTCAGATGAGGGCAGATGAATTCAGGCATGTAAAAGCTTGTCAGCTCCAGGAAAAGCTCAGACCATCTTCAAAAACCTCTGACCAGGAGGTTTTTTTGGAATTCATGAGAACATCAGTACTGGTTTTCCTGCTAATAATATTGGTAGTGCAGCAATGACAGAAGGTTACTCATTGACCGAGACCCCTTGTGCAAGGCTTGGTACAAACGAAGAACATAATGATCTCTCCCTGAAAAGAGGTCCAGGTAAATTAATATCTTTTTTTCTCACAGCAAAGGGACACTGCTCAATGTTCCTCGCAGGTGGTCCAAAACAACCCAAAGATAACTGAAAATAGAATAAGGTTTGGTGTAAGGAGAAATTGTCAAAGAAGCATCAACACTGGAACGTTCTGAGGTTAACAAGGAGCTTAAGACCCAGGCAAGGTCATTTTGGTCATGGCTGACTTGCAAGATGATATCTGAGCCACTGGCTAAAACACACCAAAAGCTGTGCTTGCACTCAAAACGGAATACTGGCAATTGTTTTAGATCACGAGGGTTTTCATGAATATGTTTATGGGAAGAATTCAATCAAGGTAGGAAGAGACCATAAAGCACTAGGAGCTGTAGAGCAAAATCCATTGTACAATGAGCCACCTGGACTTCAGAAAAATGTAATGAAATTGCAAAAGTACTCATTAAATGTGAAATACAGGCCCAGTAAGGAGCTTAGCAGATATGCTTTCAAGAACACCTATAAATAATGAAAGCAATGAACTGCAGGAAGAGGAGTTTGAAGTAAATATGAGTCAAGTACTGCCCATGTCTGAAATGAAATTTGACAAGTTCAAACAAGTAACACAAAATGACCCAAGTTGACAACAGTTTGGGGAAAGTAATTCTACATGGATGACCAAAGGAAATATCAAGCCATTGCTGAGCATAAAACCTTATTGGGATTACAGATATGAAATTGCTGCGGTTGATGGGATTGTGCACAAAGAACACCCTGTCAAAATACAATATCAGCACAAGGTCAGAAATGCAAAGTGTTTTTCAGAGACAGAAACCTATAGGGCACTGGGGAAAGAAAAGCGCTGTGAGGGCCCCAGGTCTGAATGCCACCGCCAAAAGGGAATCTGATCTCTTCAATATAGGCGGGAGCCAGGCTGATGCAAAAAAAATTCTCTGACGTGACCTGAGGATGTGAGTAGAGTGGATCCACGTTTGGTCTATGTCTCCGTGATATGAAGTCTCAGCCAAGATCCTCAAAGCCATCTTCAGCTGGCATGTAACTGACCAAGAAACACATTGCAGATCTCCGTTTTCTGCTTTTGGGATTGCAGATGACTCAAGGTGAAGCACAAACTCATGTTCTAGCAACACGAGCGGCAAGGTGTTCATTGACATCAGCGGGAGCAAGACAGTGCACTCAAGCCCCCAAAATTTATGAAAGATCTCCTCATTGTGGGTAGATGCTTTCAGCACAAGGAAAGTCAGTAGAGAAGAGGAATTGTGCCCAAATAAGGGCAAAGAACTAAAAGGAAACCACAAATTTCCATCACATGGGAAGGAGACATTAAATGCACCACCTTCTTGTCCATGTATTCCTGGGTTTACTTCCATACATTGCCAAGGACGTTCAGCCCATGCTTTTGGAGCTGCTCTGCACGTGAAAAGGAATGCTGAAGGCGATAGGGACCTCTGGCGGTTGTCACCTTCGTTTGAAAATCCAGCCCTATCACAACTCCTGTAGATGTTTCCACTGTTGATAGATTTACTCTGGTGTCAAAATTAATCGGAGCCAAGAAGAGTTATTCATGGAACAAAGTGAATCTATGAAGAGGGTCAAGTGTCTTTCAAGTTCCATCATCCAGTAAAAAAAAAATAAAATAATAATAATCACGATCCCATCACTACCCCCTGGGAAATAGCGGATGAAAACGGCATACCACAAAGCAGAACATTGCTCTGGTAAGCTGGCGTTATCTGTTTCTACAAGGACAGGACATGAAGGCAAGCAACCTCCCCACATCCAAATCAGCTTTGTAAACCCTTTTTTACATTTTTCCCATTGTTGCTACACTTTGTCATACCCGCGTGCTCACCAAGAGATCAATCTCTTCATTCACAGTAGCAGTGAATGGTGAACACGAGCTGACAACATGCGCTCAGCTCTGTGCATGTTGTTTTTAGAAAGATATTGACAAACTGGAGGGAGTTCAGAGAAGAGTGACAAAAATGATGCATGCCTTGAGGACTGATCCATAAAGAGCAAAACATATACAATTGGGTTTAGTGATGACTGCAGGAGGCCAGAGATGCACATTATAAGTATTTGAAAAACGGGTTTGCAAAAGAAGGAAGAACAAAGTTTTGTTTTGGATGAAGCTCAAGCAGAAAGAAGTAACGCTGGTTTTCAGGGAAAGTGTCCTAGCACCAAGCCTCATAAGAGGAAAAAAAGAAGAATTGTGCCTTAGGAACTTTTAACCCTTAAAAGACTGGAAAATATATTAACGAAGACAACACTGACCTCAATAGGAGGATGACCCCTTTCCAGTTTTCTTGCTTCGTTTCTGTGATCCACCCACCAGAACCGAATTGACTTGGGAAATGCTGCAAGGCAGGATGAAGGCACAATTATTAGCAGGCAATTAGCACAAGGCAGGAGGTCAATGATTGCCATTCATCCCTTCCACCCACAAAACCTTTCTCTGCCCCACAACTGCAGCAGCAATCAAACCTTTCCTGCATACCCTAG
>VUYV01000599.1:151819-159319 GCA_008711295.1 Anarhynchus alexandrinus | reverse complement strand
TTCTCAACAATGCAGGTGTCAGAATTTTTTCCCCTTAAATAACTCTAAAACTCTGCCTTTTCCCTGTATCACACTCTTGGATATGGTTAAGCTATATTTTACTCCTGCCTTTTCACACGCACACATACTCACATACACAAAGACCAGCCCGAGCCAACAGCCAGCAACTGAAAATTTCAGCCTGAACAGTTACATGTTGGCAAGGATATAGCATTGGAAAACAGCATCTTTTAATGGGAAACGTCTGGCAACCTTCATTATAGGCACCACTGCCAGCTCCACCAATAATTATAGCTCAGTTTCAGAATCATCCGTGTGCTAACAAATATATTTAATGACAAGAGCATTTGCCAGTGATAGTCACCAGGAAAAACTTCCAGCCTGGCCAGGAGACAGAGCCGTGAGATGCAGAGATGACCTCACATTGCCTGTTTGCCTCCAGGTACGGATCTTCTTCTGCCTGGGCCAGAGGTGGGCCACTCCATTGAGTATTTTAGGTGAGCCTCAGAGCTGCTTTGGTTCCTTCCATCTCTAACCTCCCCCAGGACAAGTGAGAACTCTATCTTGGTCTAACATATAAGATGATACCTTAGTCCCCTGTGACCACCAGCCAGGGAGTCTCTTGCCTCTTTAGGTAGTCTACAACAGATACAGAAAGGACAAACAGGACAGTCTCTCTCTGGTCCACAGTTCCCCATGGACCCAGGCAGCTTTTCAACAGGGGTACTTCAGGCGCAAAAAATTGTCTGCCCATACACAAATTTCTACAGCCCCATCAAAAACAGTGCTACTGTCTGCACACGTGTGCTGGTTTTGGCTGAGGTAGAGTTAATTCTCTTCATAGCAGCTAACACGGGGCCATGGTTTGGATTGGTACTGAAAACAGTGTGGATACCACAAGGGATATCCCCTTCCCTTGACCTGCTGACCATGGCAATATGCTGGGACCGACAGCCATGCTCCACTGTGCCTAATAAACACAATTATCACCAAGGACCAGACCTGTATGTCAGTCAATCAGCCCCTGTGCAAGACTAGAAGGCAACTTTATCCTTCTACAGTTCCAAATTTTATCACTACATTAGTGTTAAAAAAACTAAGAAGAAGAAAGTATTTGATAACTGCAGTAATATTCATAACACATTCAGAAAGTATCAAAAAGCAGGAAAACTAGTGTTTTAAAAATGGCTATAATTGAAAAGGAAAAAAATATAGTTCTTCTCTGCCTTCCACACCTATGGTTGAGAAACCAGCCAGGCAGTCACAAAGTTTAACAATGGTTAGCAAGTCACCAATCAAAACGGAGCATTTGTCCTTTTGAAAGTTTCCCATCTTCACCTGGATTTGGGGAAAAATATTTTTTTCAAACTTTCAATGAGTCGTTTTCTTCATCTTTTCTGCTTTCTTCCACTTTTTTCCCACCCTCCATGCCTCCAGCTCCAGCTCAGTGCAATGACACCAACCCAGAAAGATGGCTCTGCAGATAGCATTTTCCATGGAAAAAAAAAAAAGAGAAATCAGGTTTTGACAAAAATAACCCCTTCCTTCTCAGAATATTTTAATGGTTCCAGAGTTTTAACCAGTTCTAAGATCATCAACCCAGGACCACTACGGAGGAGAGAAATGGCAATCCCAAACCAAACATGTCAGGCAAGTCAGTGTTCCCCACAGAAATCCACACTTGCCCAGAAGGCAATAACCTCCCAACACTTAATATTCAGAAATTGGTCTTTCCCTTGAAGCAAGAGGATTCATACTCTTTCCAAAAGTTATTTATGTTGGTTTTTAATCCTGGCTTTTGACGTTTAGGTGTTTCTTATTATTTATATTAATGGACAATCCCTGACTGACATCCAGTACCATGTTGGTCTCAGCAGACAAGGGGGTTGGGATTTAAACAAGAAGCCACAGGTTACGTATTCCCAAACAATCGTTCTGGTATTGGGGAGTTGGAGCAAAGTACGTTTCACAAGCACCTGGTCATACATGCCAAAGGTTGAGAAGGAGTTACAAGCTGATCTGCTGTGCCAGCCTGTGTTGCACACACTGCCCGCCCAGCGCTGTGACAGCCCCAGCACAGGAGAAAGGGTGATGAGATGTCTGAAATCAAGTTAGTATCGTCTCATCCGTGAACTGAAACCTTCTCAGATACAATGCTTCACAGATAAACCTTATTTCTAGATTTCAACTAATATTCTAATACTAGTTAAAACCCAAATGTTCTTATTCTCCCTTTTCTTGAAGATATTAGCAACACTTTTGTCCTTAATTCCACTTTAATAACATCCTTGTTTTAGAATTTCCATGGGTTTTAAATACTGTCTTTAGCGTTTTAAGCCACTCTCCAACATTTGGCAAAGTTTTTGAGCTTCTGTCGAATCCAAGGCAGTGCTGGGAGGCTGGCCTGGGAGTCTCGTAGACTCAGAAACAGGGATGAGATTCTCGCTCTCCCCATCCATCGCTACTGGAAACAGGGGTCCCATGGTTCATCCCAGGGAAGTCTGTGGCAGGCAGCTGTGACGTTGATTACAGAGCTTTGGTCAGGGCAAAAATTGGTGTGTTTGGGGCACAAATCGGTTAAACAGGGCTGCAACCACCTGTTCTGGGTATTTGGCACCTGGAGGCCACTGGAATTTCTTTCTGGTTGCCCATCTCAGCAGCTGGCAAAGGCAAGGAGGTGAAGGGGGTGTAAGCAGGGCTTGCCTGCCCATTGAGAAATGCAAAGGACTTAAGGGAGGAATCCTCTTCTAGAAGCACTGGGGAGACTGGACCAGTATGGGGGAAGCTAGAGGAGGTGTCCAAATGCCCCCAGAGAGGCTTCATGGGATACCCAGGAGAACTCCATACATCAATACAGCATTTCAGAGGCAGGAATTTGCTTCCTGGGAAGGGTGTAAGCATTTTTCCCTGCCTGTGGACCTGTGCTGCAGAAGACATCTCTGCAAGGACTCGGAGGTGCTCCTCGATATGCAGCTGAAGCCACTGTCACAACACATAGCGCTCGCACTGAACCTGTCTCGGGCACGGGGTCTCAAAGGCTCCAACCCACCACCCACCATCCTGGTACCTGATGATGATGTGTCAGAGGTCTCACAGCTGGACAAAAATCTCTGAAACATCCCTGGGGAGAAGAATCTAATCCGGGCTTCTTGTCATCCTATTCCCAGTTTACGTGGTGCTGTGATATGTAAATCAAACAAAAAATGGCCCTGTTTTCCAGGCACACTTTAAATTTAGTAGCTCAGAAGCACTGCATTTAGGCTTAATAAAAGTTATGATGTATTGATTAAATACCAGCTGAGGGCTGAAAGAGCATTTCCTTGAGCTTTATAAGGCTGCAGGCAATAAATTGTGTTGCCACCTAATTATTCTGTCTGACTGGGATCTCCCAAACAGAACACAATGCGTATGGGAAAGGAGGACCTTGGCCTTTCTGAACTTTATTATAGCTCTGTGTTTGCAAAGGAGGCAGAGGGGCTTTGGCCCAATCCCACTTCTTCCCACGCCACAAAGCACAGACCTACCTCATCCTGGGTCTGCCAGAGCCTCAACATACACACTGCAGAGCCACCACCTCCTGTATCTAACTAACTTCCCTGGGAGATTCATGTAGCCCATGAATTTCCCACCTTGATCCAGCAACGTCTCCCAACAGGGCAAATTTGTGTGCGAGACATCAGTACCATCCCACCAGCTTCCTAACAGGGGACAAGAATCCTCCTGTACTGCAAGGCCAAGGAGATTTAGAAGCATATACTCTTCACCTCAATAATTTATATGGATCATTATATTACTTGTCATAGGAGGTTAGCCTTCTCTCTCAGCCCAAAGCAAGAGTAGGTTGGCCTGAACTTGGAAGGCTTGAGGAGCCCAGCATGGCCACTGGCTCTCGGTGGGTTCAAGGCATCTCTCAGCTCATGCCCAGGGTCCAGCAGCTCTTTTTTTGGGTGAATTACATCCATGCGTAGTGGGTCTCACTCTGCAGAAGACAGGTGGAACAAACCTCTCCCAAAGCCCTAACTCAGAGATGGGGAAGGGTGAGCATCCTCACGCATTAACATCACAGCTTTGACTCAACCAGGGGCTCTCTTGGAATAGAGGAAGATGCATAAGAGGAAAAAAAGCCACGCTGTTACTATTCCCATAATGAATGAGAATAGTAATGAATAGGGAATAGTATGAATGGGAATAGTAATGAATGGGAGAGTATCTCATTGTGGGGAGGACCATGTTCTGCAGGGGAAGAAAAACCTTCTAAGGAAAATGCTTGGGATAAAACTTGAAGACACTGGAGAACAGGTCCCAAGCCCAACTCAGACTCACTCTGTGACCTTGGGCAAGTCATTTAATTCTTCTGCGTTCACACTTTCCACCAAGGAACCAGTTGCTGTCTTGAAATAAGTTCACGGGGTGCATACAAGTTGTTGGAGTCTTTTTCTGCATGTGTACAGCCCCTAGAACAATGCGGACTCAATCTGTTATTCCTGTCATCTGAAAAACAATTCATCCTGGTCATGCCAGATGATAGAAAGAGCTCTTTTAAAAAGGGATACAAAGGGCTGATTCATCTTGAATTAACCAATCTTTTCTTTATTTTGATGCAGATGTAATCCACTCATTGTTCCATGGAAGAAATCTGCTGCACACTGGTGAGCGCCAACCTCAGCTCTCAGAAAGTACATTACAGTTTTTACCTGTCCATGGGGAATACGTCTCCGGGCACGTGCCTCTGGCCTCTTTGCTGGTTGGTACGGGGCTTTAGAGCCCAGCAAGAGAGGGCTCTCAGCATCCTGCTTGGGAAGCTTTCAGGATCAGTCCATGAATAATGTACCAACAGTAATGATGAGTGTCCTTCCCATCTTATTTTTTCAGAGCTGGGAGCAGCAAGAGGGAAGAAGGGAATTTATTTGGGTTTTAACGCCCTGTAATAGCTTCGACATTCCACATATCATTTCCAGATCCAAGCAGGTGGGAGTCTTTACCCATCGACTGCCAATTGAGCCAATCCCCAAAATGCCAAATTAAAACAATGACAAAAAAAACATCCTACAAACACACAAAATACTCCCCTGCATTGTCAAGTGCACGCTGGCAAGGGTGAAAAGTGTAAAGTGATCCAGAGGTGGGTGTCAAGCTCTCCCACAATGGAATTCGAAATAATTGAGCTGTTTGACAGGTAGTAAAATTCATGGTGGTCTATTAAATCAATGGCAATGTAATGTGGAACACTGAAGATTAAAAAAAAAAAAAAAAGCCAGAGAGTTCACAAAGGGAAGCCATTGGCGAGAATCCCTTTGGAGCTCCTAATAGGATTGATTTGTGGCAAGAAAGGGCGATACATGCAAGACAGAATAGATAGAGGGGTAGACAAGGGTGGAAGAGGGAAGCAGGAAGACGAAAAGCAAAATAAATGTAAAAGAGGAGACAAGTGAAGGGAAAATGAGAACTTGTAAAGACTTGTAAAGAAAGTACTAACAAGTTTTTATTGTATATAGATGCCTTGGTCTTACTACCTTTCATGTGCGGTTGCACTGGTGCTCATTTTGTCACAGCCGAGAGTTCCTTATGCCACTTTGTGGATACAGGCTGCCCTGGCCAACATGAAGAGACCTATTGATCAAGTTCAGAAAGTGAAATCTGCTTTTATTATCTTAAATGGGATTCATCCCAAATGAAGGAAACCCCTCCAATTTTATAAAAAGAACTTAAAAACCACTTGTCTCAGAGCCAGCATGTCAGGCTGAGGCACAATGAGTATAAAACTGGTGAGTATGACTTCCCCTGGCTGGACGTATTGTCTTCTCCTGGCCAGAGACCAAGGTTTAAATCCAGATAAGAAACCCAGGGTGCTTGGTGTTTGTACTCTCAGGGCCAGTCAAGGATTACAGCCCACTTGTGTCACATCCATTTTAAAATGCTACAGGGGCATCTTTCACCCAGGTATTCTGGTGGGTCTGGGACCTGGTAAATAACTTTGCATTGATCCCAGTGTCTCCATGAGATCATGCTTACTGGTTTCAGGGAGGCAGCTCTGCCGAAGCTGTTTGTGAAGAGGAGCACGGGTTTGTGTCTGAATACATTACACCCAAACGAGCAGGAGCCGAGGCTGGAGAAGGCTGCGCTGGCCACGAGGGTCACGGAGGTTTCACCTCCCAAGTACGGCAACAGAAGGAGTTCCACCTTCTTAAGGCACCCGGAGCCTGTTCCACGGCAGTGGTTGAACTGGAGTGAACCTTTCAGAAAGCCATTTAGTCGTGAATTAAGAGGCAAGCAGTTGTGACGGATTCACTGCTATTCACGAGAGGCTGTTCCAGCAGTTAATTGCTCTCACTGCCAGCATCTTATTTTCCTTTAGAATTTATCACACTTAAGTCCAATCAAGTGCTCATCTTACGAGCACTCCGTTATAAGAGGTTGGTGAGAAGTGATGGGTCTATTAGAGCAGAGACTCCTTTAGCACCAGATGCAGGTGTTGACATTGAGATACCAGTCAAATCACCCTCTAAAGCTTTCTTTTGGTGGTCTCAGTACGCTGATTGCTGTGTCTCAGTGTGTAGGTGTTTGCTGAACCCCCAGCTCTTCGATCCACTTGTGCCCCCCCTGCTTAGAGTGTGACAACCAAAACCGAACACTGCCTTTCGATAATGATCTTCCTGGCTCCATTAGTGGAGGTAATATCACTTATTCGCTCCAAATCACTATGCCAGGTGTCACAAAACCTTACATGCCTCATGACAACAAAAGGATGGACACATTCCGCTGCTTATTTACAATAACACAACAACCTCTTCAAATTCACTACTTCCCAGGATATACATAAATCACAGCCTCCTGTAGCCCATCAGTGCTTCCTACATCTTTTGTTTCTAAATATTTGACCTTGCATTCAGTGGCATTGAGACGTACATTGTTTGATTTGTGTCAGCTTATCAGATCCAGATTCAGATAGCTGTGTCAGTCATCTCTCTGCACCTTTACTTGTCATACTGTCAATCCGGACTGTCCACAAAATCTAATTCTTTTCCATGCTATGAATAAAAAAAAAAAAATAAATTCAAAGACCACTATCCAAACATACTGCATTGATAAAATACCTCACAATTGGTTATAGCACATTTGCTACTTACCATTTTGGAAATATCCATGCATTTTATCAGTTTATATGGCCTAGATTAATTTCATAAAATTGTTTTTTCTCTCCAACTGGAAAGGTCTGCAGCAGTAACTGAGAAAGCATTCCCATTCAAAGGTTTGTTTTTTATTAACAAAAAGTTATGATTTCACTGAACAGTTCTCAGGGGAAATTTTTTTCCCCCCACAGCAATGTTTCCTTTTCACAGAATCACAGAATCACAGAATTTTCAGAGTTGGAAGGGACCTCTAGAGATCATCTAGTCCAACTCCCCTGCTAAAGCAGGATTGCCTAGAGCACATTACTCAGGACTGCATCCAGGCGGGTCTTGAAAATCTCCAGAGAAGGGGACTCCACAACCTCCCTGG
>VUYV01000599.1:71885-151173 GCA_008711295.1 Anarhynchus alexandrinus | reverse complement strand
TCACACAGCCAGCTCTCAATCCACCTCACTGTCACCTCATCTAACCCACACTTCCTCAGCTTCCTAATGAGGATGTTATGGGAGACAGTGTCAAAAGCCTTGCTAAAGTCAAGGTAGATGACATCCACGGCTCTCCCCTCATCCAGCCAACCAGTTACATCATCGTAGAAGGCCATCAAATTGGTCAAACTTGATTTACCCTTGGTAAACCCGTGTTGACCACTTCCAATAACAAAAGCTTTGAGGTAGAATTTTTATTAGACCAACAGAGATGATTGGACAAGCAAAAGATCTCACTGTCTCCTACCAACCTATTGCAAGTGTAAGAAGACTGTAAATTAGCAACAAGTTTATCTTTGTGTTGTCAAATAAAACTCATATCCTTTTAGCTCCATTCAAGCTCTGCTGAAAGCTGAAAAATTTGTTTCAGTGAAGTTTTCAACATTTCAAAATTTGTCCTAATTCTGCCTCAGAACAAGCTCCACCCTTGTTGAGTTAAATCCTCAAAGAAAAACGTTTTTTCCTAAAATATTAAAAATAGTTGATGTTTCACTTTGTCCTTAAACCTTGAAATTATGCTCTCTGTTTTCACGCAATTTAATTGAGAAGCAGTAATATAGCCACGTAATTTTTCCATCACCAGGAAGCTCAGCGTTGGGTTTGTTTTTTATTTTCCTCAGTTTAGTGCGTAGCTCCAGAACAGCCCGCTCAATCATACCTGCTTAGCAAAGACTCTTCATTTCAAGGGTCATCAAGCGCTTTAGTCTCAGAGTTCATCCACTTGACACAAATCGGGCCAGCTCTCACATTTCCCGTGGTCTGAAAGAATCCAGAAACTGAGGTTATAAAAAGAGCCATTTTCCCAAAGGAATAAACCCCACCACGTGTTAATTATGCCATCATCTAGTAATTTGTGCATCGTGCCGGGCTTCATGCCGGGATGTGACGGGTCATGTTGCCATTGCTGATAGGCACTAGGAGAGATGAGGGAGGCTCTCAGGGACAGCTGCAGGGGGAGAAGAGGTGGAGAGAGACATTTTAGAGACAAATTTTTCCTACTAAAATCCGCTGGGTGAAAATGTGCCCCAGTGCCCACATTTTGGTAAAGGGGTAGCCCAGTGACAGCGCACCCCACGCCATCAAAGCCAAGTCCAGCCGTGGCCTTTGGGTCATGTCCACAGTATAAAATCGAAGAAGCATCAATAAATCCCACCCAACCTTAATAATCCCAGCAAAATACAAATCCCCCCCCCCCAGAGCCAACATTGTCATTGCTGGGGCTGGTATACAGCAAGTTTCAGCAGAAAAATTAAACCAACAGGACACAACTGTCCACCTTTGCAGAGCAGGTTTCCCCGCCCTGTCTGATAGATGGTGGTGGGACTCGCTCACGGCACTCTCTCCCCATGGTGGGACACAAGGGGCCCGCAACAGTCACAGGTTGCCAGCAGACATCTTTCCCCCACAGGTGAGAGAAGATGGCGGCCAGCGCACAGCTGAGGGGAGGCCCATGGCACCCGCAAGCCCCAGGGCAACCTGATGCCGTGGAGGTGGCCATTGCTGCCTAGCTACTACGGAGAGGGCTCTGGGAGCAATCACCCGGGCTCCAGTGAAAGAGAAAGGCTAAAGCCATCCCACACATCTTGTTTTCTGTCCTTAAATGCATATATTTCTTGAGTTAGCAGAGAGGCTGGTGTCAGGCGTGGTCCTTCTGGCCCAAAACCAGAAGACTGGGAGAACCAAAATGTTGTCCCATTTTCTGCGATAACCACAGAAAAGGCAACAAAGAGGAGGAAGATTTCTATGGACTCCATTGAAGAGCCAAAGTCGTCAGCTGGAGGAGCACAGCACCAGCTGGACACAAATCGTGGAGCTGCACGATGGTGCAACCAAAGGCACTTATTTGAAGGTGCCAAAGCGTACAGTCATTGGCAGTCTTGAAACAAAACCTGGTGATGAATCATTTAGCTTGCCCCAGGCACACACTCTCAGTGCAGGATCTCCAAAGAGACACATAGTTTAGTTTTGAGTACTACATACTGCGATTTCTAAGAAAAACTGGTCTGCAAGACTTTAAGATTTCTGCTGAAAGCAGCCCCCATGCTTCAAATTCCTATGACCCTTTTTTTCCCGAATTCCCTACAGACAAACCTTAAACCCTTTAAAAATCATAACTAGCTTACCTGTGGTGGATACTCCAAGAAGGAGGTCTCAAGATGCTTTTTCCTTCCACAAATCTCCCACCTATACATCCAAAACATCAGAAATCCTATCAAATCCACACTCTGCTTCTGCCCAAGGGCTGTCAGGATTTGTTGGCTCACATAACTCTGAGTTCACTTCTTCACCTCACATTTCTTCTCAATCTGAGGTACAAACCTCAAAGTCTTTCAGCTAAGGTTCCTTGTTTTCCTCTCTTTACAGGTTTGCAAGGCTCACTATATGAAAAGTTATTTAAGGCTCAACATTATTCCCAAATTGAGATATTTGTAATAAATACACTTGGAATACATTATTTGGCTTTCTCAAAAATACCTGTCTGCTCTGATTTCCTTTGACCACCGACAGAAATAGAAATCTGGAGTTTCTAACTTGTCGAAAAGAAAGTTTAGGGACGTTTTAAGAAAGGAATTTTTCTCCTGAAATTGTTCAGTCAGGACAATCACAAACAAGAAAACACAGGTGCAGAGAAAAAGGACATCAAATATTTTTAGGATTAATAAACGGATGTAGAATGAGGATTTACCTAGCATTTTATACTCTTAAAAAAATCAGTGGAATAACCACCATACAGAAGCATATATGGATCAAGGCATTAAAGATAACTAGATACGAACCAAACAACTGTAGTAGTTGAGTGAGTCATTGTGTGTGAAGAGTCACTTGGGGATTACACATTATGCTTGTGCTGTGCCACCCCTGAACTAAAGCAGAAATGTAACTATTCAAGGAATTTTGAAGAGACTTAACACTCTGGATTATAAAGTACTTCTACTTTTGTCTTCTTTTTTTTTTCTTTTTTTAAAAACACATTTTCAGGCATGCTTAATTATATCATGTTTAAAAGTCAGCCAAGTCTTGAAGTTACATTCTATAACAAAAAAAAATAGGAGTTTAGCAAATGAATGTGTGTGTTGTCCTTTGGATCCCACTGCAAAGAATTACTTTGGTTTAAACACTGTTGTTGTCAGCCGAGAATCTGTCATTTGCTTGTGGCATCCTTTAGCCACCCATAAAACACAATTCATACAATAAACCCAGGTATTGCAGTGGTAATTAAAATCCAAAAGCAATTAGCCTTTTGTTTATTTCACTTGGGAATCTGACTAAAACCTAAATGAGAAAACCAAAAAAAAAAAAAAAGAAAAAGAGAAAAAGAAAAATCTCCAGCTTAGGCATAGTCCCAGATGTCTGAATGATGTCCTAATTAAGCTGTACTACAGCATCACAACATAAGACAGCCCACATATATATGTATATACATCCATGTGTGCACTTTATGATGTGCTGTACAGTCCTGACAGCCTCAACAGTTCATTTCCAAGATGTGAGCAGGTGGTGATTAAGGACTGAAGAACTGGGTGGAAAAAACAAGCAACCTTCTTAAAGCTTTCCTAGAAGTGACCTGGGAACAAGCCCCTTCATCTGTGAGTTTTGTTCAGTCTCTGTTCAGATTTGGGCCCCTCACCACAAGACAGACATTGAGGTGCTGCAGCGTGTCCAGAGAAGGGCAACGGAGCTGGTGAGGGGTCTGGAGCACAAGACATGAGAAGCAGCTGAGGGAACTGGGGGTGTTCAGCCTGGAGAAAAGGAGGTTGAGGGGAGACCTTCTCGCTCTCTACAGCTCCCTGAAAGGAGGGTGTAGTGAGGTGGGGGTTGACCTCTTCTCCCAAGTAACAGGCAATGGGACAAGAGGAAACGGCCTTAAGTTGCACCAAGGGAGGTTTAGGATGGATATCAGGAAAATTTCTTCACTGAAAGGGTTGTCAAGCATTGGAACAAACTGTCCAGGGAAGTGGTGGAGTTGCCATCCCTGGAAATATTTAAAAGATGGGTAGATGTGGTGCTGAGGGACATGGTTTAGTGGTGGTTTGGGCAGTGTTAGGTTGATGGCTGGACACTATCTTAAAGGTCCTTTCCAACCTAGACGATTCTATGATTCCAAGATGTCACACACAACCTTCACTGCTTGCAGCTCAAACCTGAATCTGTCAAAGAGCTTCTCAGTTGCTGAGATCTGTCTCTTCTGACCCACACAGAGAAAGGCTGCAAATAGTTTCTCCAGACTCTCAGAGGTGATCCCACCAACAGAGGTTCCATCTACTCCAGCGTTTTTGAGCCTACTCCCACAGAGGGTTGATTTCGCCCTTCTGGAACCTTTTAAAGGTGGGGCTGACCAGGTTCTTGGCAGGAGTTAGAAACATCCAGGATTAGGTTCTGGGCCTGGGTGCAGTACCCAAAGGGGAGTGAGGCAGGAGAAGGGCTGTTTTCCGAGAACAGAACTGCAGCTGTGGAGAAATACAGGTCTGGGAGCAGGGGAAAAAAAAAAAAAAGGAAAATGAATTATTTCTGAAGGACACCAGGGCCAGAAAACCCCCCTGGAAATGCTGTACTCAACTTCAGACACCAGCTAAATAATACCTTGATGATATCAGCTGCTTGACTATAGTCTAGTATTCAGTAAAATCACTTGCAGTACTCAGGAATATTCTTATGCATAAAAATAACAACGGCATGAAGCACCTTCACCCAACCTCTTCCTTGTGCATTATTAATATCACACACACACACACCAGATTTCCATAACTGCACAGGCTACATGTGTGTATCCACAAAATTACCCACAAACGTCTCTAGAAAAATGGAAGGATCACTGTTTGCTGTCAGTTTAGCTGCAGATCTGAGCTACGAGCACAGAGCAAGGAGTAGCACCTGATTCTCGCAGTGCGAAAAGGGAATAAAAATGAGGATTCTGAACCCTAATGGAAGCGTTCAGAATGTGTATTTGTTTTTAGGGCACTATTTAAAGAGAGTTAAATTGCATGTTATAAATCACGTTTCTCAGTCAAGGGAGGAAGTTCAGCTTTACATCGGTATTTCAGGACTCACACAGATGCTGAGCAAGGGAGGTGATGAACCAGGGCTCACATGGGAGAGGTGGAGCGCGTGCTGTCTTCTTCCCATTATAGCTGAAATGCAAAGGCAGAGAGATGACATTAAGATGTTGTTTGGCTGGGAAGAGCTGAGCTTAGCTGGTTAAAACACATTCCTGTCCTAACTAGTCACTAATGGCCCCTTTTAAAAGAGCTGCCTCCCCAGGCAGCAATTTGTTATATGTTACCTGGATGTCAGATCTGCCTGAAAACATAGAATGGTTTGGGTTGGAAGGGACCTTGAAGATCACCCAGTTCCAACCCCCTGCCATGGGCAGGGACACCTCCCACCAGCCCAGGTTGCTCCAAGCCCCGTTCAACCTGGCCTTGAACACCTCCAGGGATGGGGCAGCCACAGCTTCTCTGGGCAACCTGGGCCAGGGGCTCACCACCCACACAGTCAAGAATTTCTTCCGAATATCTCATCTCAATCTCCCCTCTTCCAGTTTGAAGCCATTCCCCCTTGTCCTATCACTCCATGCCCTTGTAAAAAGTCCCTCCACAGCTCTCCTGTAGCCCCTTTAGGGACTGGAAGGGGCTCTAAGTTCTCCCTGGAGCCTTCTCTTCTCCAGGCTGAACACCCCCAACTCTCTCTGCCTGTCCTCCCAGCAGAGGGGCTCCAGCCCTCAACGGGCCAGCATATAGCCAAGCCCAGTGCCACGTGTGCCATACCGGTACATGGGGGTATCATCAAATACTCCGCTTGTGTGGTGCTTTGCAGAGCAGATACCACTGACAAAAACCACGTTCTGTTATCAGCTCAAAGCCGCTATCGGCTCCACCAGCCATACTTTTGTCTCTTGTGCTCCAGGTCTCCTTTACCTGTACCATCAGATTTTTTGGACACCTTTCTCATTTCCCTCTTCCTAAAGGAAAGCCGACCCAGACACTCCATCCTGCTGCATTGTTTTCCCCAGCCTCTACAATTGTTTTTACAAGCTGTCTCTGAAGTTTTTATTTCCCACCACCTTCTGCCTGTGGCAGGCATTCAAACCAACAACTGCGTACCATAATGGGAGTATCGCTGTGGCTTTTCTAAGAGTGGTTTAATCTTTCCACGAAGCCTTCAGCAGACCAAATAAGCTCATTTTCCTGATCTTTCTAGAGATGCCCCAGCTACAGTTCCCACCTCCAGCCATTTTCCCCTCTCTGAGGGTATTGAAGGAGCCTTCTAGATTCTCGTAACTTGCATTGAATGTCAATTGATTCTTTGTCCTATTTGCTATTATCCTTCTTGCCATGACTCCTTTGTGACACTGCCTTCTTCCAGAGTTGCCCTTGCACGGAGAGGTTTTGGGTGCAGAAGTCCACCAAGATCTGAGCAGCACACCAATGTAGACACCTGCAGAAGTCCCTTCCAACCTCTCAATCACCCTGTTGCATCATCCAATGAGGAAAAAAATAAAGGCAGCCACCCTGTAAGGCTTTGTGTTTTCCCTGCCTCTTCTAAAGGGTGATCAGTCCCACCTTCCTAACGCTGGGAGGATTTCAAGGCACAGGGGAAGAAACCTGCTGTAACGAGGACACGCTTGGGAAGATTCCCCACTGCCCAGCTAGCTGTGAGCCTGCATGGCAGCTAAGCCCTATCCAGGGCGTTTATGCGGAGCCTTTGTGCTGCATATAGCTCGTCCCGAAGCTCAAAAAGGACTCCTTCAGAGAGCAAAGGCACTGCAAGGCTCGTGCTTCAAAGTCCACGCAGCCCGGTCTCAGAAGTCTCCATCCCATGCTCGACTTCCACGCCCTGCACCAGGTCAACACACGAATTAGCGTTAGCTTTTGCCGTCTACTAAAGGGTTAATCTGGATCACGCATGTGAGCAAAGAAAACAGCCAAACTCAGAAAAGATCCCAGGCTGTTATTGCCGGGGTTTTTCCCCCCCTTTTTCTGCTTCCTCCATCTTCCTCCACCTCCAAAACATTCATTTTGCTCTTCTCTTTGATGGAAGAACTAGCTCAAGCAGAGAAAGGGATAAAATAAACCCAAATAAATAAATAATTAAAAAAAGAAAATAAAAATAAATCCATAACAAACCCCTTTCAAATACTCACCCTTCAAAAGGATAAAATGATTTCAATTTTGGTCTGTCTCGTTCACTTCCCTCCCCCCTCCCTCCCTAGGTGTATATACATATCTGTATATTTAGAGGGGGTTATTTTTTTTAGTATTATTATTTAGTTAATATGAATTACAGGCCTCAAGCTGACTCCCCTCTAAACCCAAAATGAAGAAGATCTCTTTTTGCTATTTTTTTTTCTTCCCCTCTTCTTTCCCCCTCACCAACACGATTTACATTCTCAATGTAATGTATTAAAAAGTTGACAGGGCCGAAAGGATTCACATGATGTCGGCTAAGAAACCCAATTTCCATGATGAATTGCCCGGAGCCCCTGAATCACAAACCATTTTTTCCGCTGCTCAGAAGTTGATTTTTTTTTTTTTTTAAATCTTCTTAAAGCTTCTCTCCTAATCTTCGGCTAGAAGAGATGGGTGAAAGGATTTTTTTTTCTAAACTAAGAAAAGTATTAGCATCTTGGTTGTTGTGCATCAAATTTGAAAATGCAAGGTTAGTAATATTTCAAATCGGCTACGGTCCAAGCCACTTGATAAGTATGCTTGCTGTCTCTCGCAGTCTCTCCCCCCGCGCTAAGTTTCTGTTGGCAGGAGCACGGTACTACTGCAGTGATTGCGTGTGCAGCTGTGCGCGCCAGCTGCGCAGGTGGGGCAGTGGGAAAAAAGAGTTTCAGCCCCACACACACACACACTCCTCAGCTCTTCCTCCCCTCTTTCTTCCCATAGCACATGGTTTCCAGCAGAGGAGACCCCTCCGTCCCCATTCAGGGCTCACATGATTTGAGACAGGGCAAATGAAGCGACAGCCAAATACCTACGACGACGGCTACCCTTTCAGAAACCATCACTCAGATCTTCCCTGGGTGCTGGGATAAGAAACCTGGTGCTGGAATGGTGCGTCCTGCAGGCATATTTGGTTTTAAATCAACTCCTTCCCTCCATGGAGTTCCTGGAAAAAAAAAAAGAAAAAAAAAAAAACCTGCAGAGAGGAAACGAGTCATTTTGCCCACGCTAATGAGACATCCAACCATTCCCAATAGCGAGGTCTTTAATGAGATTTCCCTCCCTGATCCCCTCCTTCCCCAGCATATGGAAAACCAAAGGGGATCAGGGGCTGCCCCTGAGGATGAAAGGACGGACGGTTTCTTCCCTCAGCGCTGCCCCTTCCAAACCCCAACGTTTCTGCCTCTGTCTTTTGTAGAGTGCTCCTACCGCTTACCCACGAAGGAGCAACACGCCGGCAGGCAGCGGGTGAAAACATGCTGTAACCAGCTGCTCAAATGCTTCAGGCTCTCAGGAAATGGCTTACACTGTATGTGCTGGAGGCAAACCCTGGGAAGATGAAGCAGCACAAACGTTAAGGACTCCCAGGAGCAAGTTCTACATGCAAAGAGTGGGGTCAGAGACTAACCCTTACCATAGCGAGGCATTTCCAGGGAACACATGGCATTTTCCCCCCCTTTATGTCCCAAGACAAAAGGTATTTGCAGCTCTGGGACACTCAAAATACTACTGGGACCAAGTAGGGACTGTACATTCATGCCATGCCTGCTTAGCATTGAGGTCCAACAGGACAGCAGCTTACAAAGGTAGCCCAGGAGTTCATCCAGAGGACCCAGCGCACCCATGGGACAATCACCCAGCACTAACAGAGCCAGGAGCTTAAAGAAGCACTGTACAAACATGTCCTGCTCTCCATTGTGAGTCTGTTTCCTTCCCAGCATTGTCGTATTGGAACAGACCGCAGACTCCCCTGCCCCGGGAATACAAAGTAATTGTAAATCTGCTTCTGCGGTGGTGTCTCACCTTCGCTGACCACAGCTCTCCATCTCTTTTAGCTATCACCCTGGATGCCTAAAGGCAGGGAGTCAATTGTATCCATCATTTTGCATATAAATTTCTCCTGCTGAGGGGGAAAAAAAAAAAACAACAACCAAAACTCTGCTCTGCCAGAAAAGAAGCTGCCTCAAATGCCAGGTTTTTCTTACTGGGAGCGGTTCTGTTATGGTATATTGCCAGAGAGATGCTGGAAGGAGTGAGTCTCTCATGATGTTGGCAGAGGTACCACGTGAGCCTCCACTACCTCTCTGTCACGACCAGTTGTTCTCAGCACAGATTGCAGCAGCCTATTTTATTTTAATTCATAAAATCCCTCTTTGGCCACCTGCAAGTCAGGATCAGCTCTGGGAGCAAAGCCAGAAGTTCAGGAGGTCACCATCAGTGCACCGAGACCTGAGGACACCATCTATTTGCTACAGGTATTGGAAACACAGGGGACACGAGAGAGGCTACGGTGGGCTAAATACCTCTGCGATCCATCTGCAATTGAGTGGGAAGGACTGGAATCAATGACCTTGGAGACCATGGAGTGGAGCCTACTAGTTGAGCAGCTGAAGAGGAAATGTCCAACCATCCCTAGCTGTAATCTGTGTCAAGAGTGTGGCACCAGACCCTCGGGTTTCTTGCTAGCTGTTCTCCTACTTGCCCTGTGAATTTACACCCCAAGGTATCCCTCTCTCTTCAAATACCAGTCCTCTTATTTAGAACACCTCCTTTTCTCCCAAATTTAGCCTCCTAAGATACAGCATCACAGTACCCATTTCCACCCTTCAGTACCCAAAAGCCTGCTTTTTCTGAGGCCATTTCCTGAAGCATGTTGACAAAACCCTGGGCTGAGGCATCCCAGTACGTTAAGCAAAGCCCAGTTTTCCTTGCTGGAGCCAGTGTGTTAGTCCCATCTCATGCAGAGCTGTAGGATCTGTGCCCAACAGTTGACTCAACCTCTTTCCCTGGCACTGACGTGGCTTTCATTGAGGGAGGTGATCCTTGTAACGAGGGCCCAAAGATAAGCCTGATAATTGCATTCTTCCAGGTACAGCAGCTGCTTTTCACACACCACTGGCCAGGTGTTAGGCAGGTCTTAAACTCAGGAGCATCTTGAGCAATTCCAGGTTTATAAAAAACATAGGATTTCAGCAACTGGGCTTTAGGAGCCAATCAAGCTGAGCTCTGTTCCTGCAATCACGTCACCAGACTTTGCTTCCCTGGATTTAGCACTGGGAACATGTATATGAAGCAGTAGCAGGAGGGGGCTGACCCAGTAAGCATTGCTAGGAGCTAATCCAATCCACTCAGACAGATGAAGGCCCCCTCCTGTGTCCTGAGCTCTCAATGTCTGCATGGTTCTGCCTCGCAGAGGGGCTGGGAGAGACCCCAAATCCCACTGCACTGCACTGCCACTTCCCTGCTGCTGAGCATACACCCAGCACCCATATATCCACCACACCTGGTGCAAACAAAGTGACAACACCTGAAGGAGCTGGGTACAAACCAGACCAATATGACGCAGAGAGGGTGAAATTAATAGGACTGTCAGGACACTTAGGAGAAGGTGAGAAATACCACCTGCAGTTGTTGAAAGCTTGGCAGACCCCATGCTCTGAAGGCATTTTGGTGTGAGACATGAGACCTGTGTCATGGGAGTTTTCCCATGTATTCCAACAGCTTGATCAAATTAGAACAGGCAAAAAAAGCCTGCTCTGCAGTCACCATGTCTGTGGAAACTCTTGAAAACCAGCATACCATTCCCTTCTCGCTTCTCCAGACAACAGCAGTGAACTCAGATGTCTTGGGTTTCTCATGGACACCACCTCTTTCTGATTACAGTGACTATTAGCCACAGCATTGAACAAGTCTCAGAACACCTTTGGTCACTGTCAAATTTTTAGGGAAACACCTTAGAACATGCTTTGTCCTTGCACAAACTGGGCAGGTTTAAGGCAGGGGGCTAGTGGGATGTCCCCAGAAGCATCAGCTTTTGCATGATGCTGCATAAAAAGCAGCTGAAACACAGAAGCATGAGTGAATCCATGCCCACAGAAGAAGTCAGGTCTCTCCATGTTGGATGTGCAACTTGGAGTTTGCTCCACACTCAAGCTTTAAGTCTGGTAGCTTTCAGAACATGCCCTATCTCCATTATCTTCCTCACCCATGAACTTCAAAGTTGTGGAAGCTTCTTAGGTGGAAGGAAAACCAGGTTCCCCAGCAGCAAGCTGCATACAGCAGAGCTGCAGCAATCAGGTTGTGTTTAGTCCTACACAGCAGGTAGCAGTACTGCTGCGCAAGGTGGGATGAGCTGAAAGCCAAGAGTGACCCCACCACGGGCAGTGCCCTCACCCACCAAGGCACAGTCCCTCAGCACCAGAGCTGAGTGCTGGCAACGGGGTCCATCAACCATCTCTGACACAATGAGGGATGGGCCAGATCCAAGATCCATCTGTGAGGTCCCATCAGAAGATGGAGTGAAAACGAGACAAATATAATACATGTTAAAGACCTATCCAAGAGGAGACACAAGCCTGGAGACAAGAACACCTACAGCATAACTCAAGCCAGGAGCAAGTGCCCAGGTCTGGGCTTAAATGGAGCTGCTGAGCCTATAGGCAGCAGGGTGCATGGGCCAGGGTCCCAGGTGAGCCTGCTCAGAGCAATTAAGGCCTATTAGTGCACTCAGGGCCCTGGCGTTATGTCAGGGATGTCTGTAATGTCAGTGCTGTGACCCTTTTTTAGCAGCTTCTAAATCTAAGAAAACATACAGAGAACATCAAAAAGTCTGTACTTCTTACAAAAACACACCTGGGCACTGATAAATTAGAAGACCATCCTGCTTCTTCAAAGTGTGGCATAGAGACCACTCTGCCATCCTCGGACCCCTCCCCAGGCTGTTGTCATCTTTCCTATGAAGGAGAGAACGACAAGGGAGGATGATCCCCGGCATCCTCCAGCCCTGGGCTGTTGGAGGAGGCCACCTGGACCTCACGTCCCAGCTGTGCTGGCCGGGCAGAGCTCCCGGTGGGTGCTCAGGGATTGCAGGCAGCTGCCAGTGACTGCAAAGACAGCAGCAGCCTCCAGCGGCCAGCTGGCAAACAACACCAGCATGGTTGTGCATCCGGCATCCCACAGCAGTGTGGCCTCACATCCAACGTCCTACAGCAAACACCAGTGTGGCCTCATGTCCAATGTCCCACACCGAACACCAGTGTGACCTCATGTGCAGCATCCCACAGCAAACACCAGTGTGGTTTCATGTTCGATGTCCCACGGTGATCTCCAGTTCTGCCTCACACCCAACATCCTATGGTAAATATTAATGTGGCCTCATGTCCAACATCCCACACCAAACATCAGCATAGGTTCATGTTCAATGTCCCACAGTGATCCCCAGTTTGGCCTCACACCTGACATCCTATGGTAAACATCAGTGTGGCCTCATGTCCAATGTCCATGGCGAACACCAGTGTGGTCTCATGTCCAATGTCCCACGGTGATCTCCAGTTTGGCCTCACACCCAGCATCCCATGGCGAACATCAATGTGGCCTCACGTCCAACGTCCCGTGGTGAACACCAGTGTGGTCTCACATCTGACATCTGACGGCAAACACCAACATGGCCTGACAGCCGGTGTCCCACTACAAACAGAAGCACAGCTTTGCACCCAGTGTCCTCATGGGGCATGTCACCATCATCCCCTCCATCAGATCCGAGCCTACAGGGATTCACAGTTGGCCCAAGGCCAGAAAGACATAAATGATACCCTTTTAACCAAAAAGGCAGCTTTTCAACAGCAGCATTGCACTTGCCCTGGCATGGGTGGGAACAAGCCTTTCTGTCCAGCAATGGTGCAGATGCATGGGGCAGGCCCTTGCCCTTGCTGCATGGACATGTGACATTGTGACAATGTCATCCCAGCAGCAAGGTGGTGTGAAGGGCTGCATCTCTTTCACATACCCTGGTGCAGTTACACGATGGCACCATCCTTGACCAAGTGTGGCTGTACCTATGGCTGCAGGATCCTGGGGTCTCCTTGGTGGCTATTCTCCATTCTCCCCCAGAAGGATGGCCTTCATTCCTCGGTGTCACCATGCCACCAAGGTCCTAAGTGATCTTCAGGATAGATCTTTGCCCTCCCCAGGTCCTCAGGTCCTCGCCCACCCCAGGTCCTCAGGTCCTCACCCTTCCCCAGCATCTCACCCCATGCATTGCCTGGTTGTCTTCCCTGAGCTGCCGCACAAAGAACATCTTGCGGAGGAGGAGCGCACCCAGGTGCCTGGAGAAGCTGAGAAATAATAGGAGTGGGTGAGCTTGTTTTCTTGTTGTCTGCTTTTTCTTAGTCCTTTGAAATAATCACAAACATAGCAATTATTGCAAAGATAAAATAGCAAGGATTATGAAATCCTCACAGGCAAAGCTCTCTATCAATTAACTAAATCAATCCTTGCTTTAAAATATAATCCACAACAAGAAGCCGCAGCGAGAGACAATTAGACAAAAAGCACAACAAATAAATATTTTTGTGGAAGAAAAGGGTGGGAAGGAGAGAGGGGAGATTTTTGTCAGAGAGCGGAATAATTTCGGGTGGTTGCACATAACATACAAGCACCAGAAACATCTCAGCAAGGAGCACACTGCTGATGTTTCAAAACGCAGCTGTGGGGCTCCAGGGGTGTCCTGAGTTTGGAGGTATGCACACAAAAAAATGCCTGGATCAAGATTTTTTAAAAGTAGTGCATAAAATTGGGTTCCTCCGTCCACATTTCAGGACATATAACTAGAAAAGCTCTCCGGGACCATAAAGTCCATTCCCCCCTCAGCACGGACAACGCTGGTGTTTAATCCTCTTCATCGCTCACCCATCAGCACAAAGCTATCTCCTCTCCAGGGAGGGTTTGGGATGGGGGATGCCGCGCTCAGTGCACTGTTAGAGGGACTCCTCCACAACCTCCTTGCTCTGCAGTCGGAAACTGGTTTCCGACAGTCAGCTTACGTTTCTCCCAGTTCAGCCTCGTTTCTTCCAGTATCAGTATGCCCTTGTAACCCAAGTGGTTGCCAACCGCTCCCCTGTTTGGGGAGCAAAGTGGGCAGCCTGCTTCTCAGCAGCCCCAAGTCTTCTGCAGCAACCACAGATGAGGCTGAGCGCTTGACTGATTGATTAATTACCCCTTTAATTAAAGTTTTGCCTAGTGACTCCAGCCAGGCATCAAACCGCAATGTCAAGGGGAGATGCCAACATGAAGTCAATGAGCAGACACGTGTCCTTCTGGGGCAGCCCAAAACCAACATACACGGGAAGGACACGGGAGTGGTGGGCACTGATGAGCACCATACAAACCCCCAAGGCTTTGGAGAGACATCCACCAAAAGCTGTAGACTCCCACGACACTCAAGTTTGCCCCCATAAAATGGAAGCAAACCGGTTTTGATGTTCCCTACCACCTCGACACTGGGCTGGTGCCGTGAATAAGTATAACGAGCCCATCTTTGACCAGGCAGATTTGGGTTTATGGCTCAGATGAGCCCCTCATTTCTCTCTGTTCACCGCTTCTCTGTCCTCTTTCAGGGCACACGGCAAGCGTGCTTTCTCCCCGCGCCCACGTACAGCACCACGCACAAAAACCCGCCGTGCTGGAAGAGTCGGGAGAGCCCTGGGCTCGGCAGGCAGAGCGAGCTGCGTCGCGAACCTCTTTCTCTCATGTGCTTTGTCTTCCGTTGGAAACTCGGAGCTCTCCTGCCGCAGCAGCGAGAAACCACTAGGGACAATCGAAAAGGTTAATAAAAAGTTGAAAACGTTCTTAAATGACAGCTTGGGCTTGAAATGTGAGTCTTCTGTTTGTTTTTCTTTGTAGCTCGACTTGAATATCCCTGCTAATTTTTTGAGTATTGCTGTAGTGTATAGAAGAATTGCTGATGACACATTTTCCTAACACACGCACTACACAAAAGGAGATTATATTTTAGCCTCTTTTAGAGACTATAAAATCAGATTCATCCTAATGAAACAGCAAATAAAAAGGGTTTTCCCTTTTCTTTCTCAATCTCTTGGCATTTTTCCTCCTGCGGTTTTATTCTTCTCCTCCCCCCTCCTCTTTCTTACGTTATCTATGTTTCCTGCTCATTTCAACTTGATGACATGTTGCTGGGACAACTAAGTCTCATAACCTTCTTAACTTTGCCATTGTTACTGCCTGGAGTGTATTTAGGAGGAGTGTTTTAATTTCTTTTTGAAGGCACAGCGCCTGCCCCGTAGAAAGATATTAGAAATTGAAAGGGGGGGGGGGCTTTTCTTCTATAAATGTATGCTATTCAAATCATCTCTTTTTTTATTTCCTTTAAACCCATCATTTGTATGCTGTAGGTCGCTACTTTAAAACCCGGCTCGCTGTTGCTGAAAGGATCACCCGTATAATGATGTCATCCATATTCAGCTGAAATCTCGGCTCCGCCGGAGCCCAGTGCTTCCCTCCCCTCCCCCTGGAAGCTCAGCCCCAGGCTCCCGACCTGTCCACGCTCACCCCAAATTTTCCCATCGGAACTGGGGGGATCAGGGAGGACCAGGGTCCTGGCGGGAGGCGCATCAGGCTCAGGAAAAGGTGTCGCGATACACGGTTTATATAGCAGTAAGCAGTAAAACCGGCTTTTTTTGGAGACATCTCTTTTCTGGGTTTAGTGGTGGTTTGGGCAGCATTAGGTTGATGGTTGGACTCGATGATCTTCAACATCCCTTCCCACCTAGATGTTCCCATGGTTCTGTGATGTTGATGGAAGGTCCTTCCTTGGGGCCATCCCATGGGGGAGGAACGCTTGCTCCCACCGAGATGGGAGAATTGGGTCTGAGCCGGCCATCCCAGCCCATAGAGCCCCGGCAGAGCCAGGTTCTGCAGCACCATGCGATATCCCAAACCCGTGGCTGAGCCCCAGCTGGGTGCCTCCGTGTCCACCCCACTTTGACTCTATTAGAAAACTAATTGTACACGTGTTGTGCGTGCCATCTCCCAGTCTCTTCCATGTCAGCTCGATGTCTCCCTGACACACTTATTGTACCTGGATCGATGCTCTTTTAACAACTAATTGATCTTTTATTAACATATAATAACTTACTTATTAAATCTAAATTAAAGACTTAATTGAGACACTTAATCTAGAGTGGCTCAGTATATCACCCTCATAAGCATAATGTATAATTTAATTAATTGACAGAGCTGATAATAGCATGTCATCTGTCACCATTTCTCCTGACCTGGGAGCTGGCTGCAGCCAGAGGATTTTGCCACAGATGCAAATTTGGGGCTCTCCCAGGAGTGGTACCGCGGGGTTTGGGTTGTGCTGCTCAGTACATTGGGCACAGCCATCCCTGAGCTGACCCCCACCCCTACCCAAAACGCCCGCAAATAAATTCTCCGCTGCCTAGGATCCCAAAACAATGTTCGAATTTTACCCGCCAAGAAGGAGAAGGCGCAATGTGCGCCAGGGCGCTGATGGTGATGGACCAGCTCAGCCCAGGGCTGCTGGAGGAGGACAACATGGACAGAGGACAATCTCTCTCCAAGCAGAAATTTTGGCTCCTTCCCTCCCTGGAAGCTGCCCCAAAAGTGGGTTGAAGGCAGCACCACTGCATCTGGGGAGGTGACAGGTGGTCCCCCCACATTCCTGGGGACACGAGACCAACCACACAGGGCTTTATTTCCCCGCTGGTCACTATTCCTTCTGCTCTGGCTAAAATTTGGGGCCATGTGCCATTTTTTACAGCCAGGCACTTACATTCCCCATCCCCTGTCATCCCTTCCCCGTCCCATCCCCCCGCCCTCCACCGCCACCATCTCCCAGCAATAAAGAATTTCATTTTAAAAACTGAAAGATTTAATTTAAAAAATACAAAATGGCAAAGGGAGGGTTTTTAAATAAAAAAATAAAGGTAAAGAGACGATGGTTGGAACAAAATGTTCTAGAAGAAAGCTGTTCCCTTGGGGTTTCTTTTCTTTAAGCTTTGCATATTACAATTTGAAATTTTTGTAAAGAGATCCCCATTTTATATTCACACTGGTAGCCTGAATTTAAATATCTCTCTCACCTGAGATTAATACAGGCTTCACCCTGAATTACTTCCCAGCTCTGAAGTACAGCTCTGGAGAGCTCAACTCTCCACAAATTCACTTCTCTTTTAGAGGCATAAAAGCTTATGAAATATATGAAATATTAAAATAGCGTGTGTGCTGGGGCAGGGAGGGGGGAAGGGAAGGCTGGNGGGGGGGGGGGGAGGGAGTCTTTCCTTTGATATGAAAACACACTTTTTCCTCAAATGAAACCACGGATCTGTTAGCACCGGACAAGAGACCCATTAAACTCTAAAGGCGAAGATTTCAGCCCAAAAGAGGACACACCTTTTTTTCTTTCTTTCTTTTTTTTCTTTCTTTCTTTTTTTTAATTGTCATGCACCGAAAAGGGAGCAGAATGCAATCTGTGTTGTGCGCGACCGAAATCACTACTTCCGTCAGCAATAGAAAAATATCGAGTTTCTCCAGAGCAAAACAAAGTATTCCCTGCGAATGAGGTTATAAACAAAGTTGTAAACACCGGCTCCTTATTATGCTAACTCAATATTATCCAAATCCACCCGATGGGGGAAAAGTACTTTGTTTTACCTGCTGAGGACCCATTAGCTAATTGCCATAGAAATCTGGCATTTTATATAATGATTTAACCCTTGCAGAGCTGTCAGGCTGGTGGAAGAAGGCAGTGGGGTGAGGTTTTTTTGACTGCAGGATTTCAGTGCTGTGAATCACAGAATCCCAGACTGGTCAGGGTTGGAAGGGTCCTCTGGAGCTCACTCAGTCCCACCCCCTGCCAGAGCAGGGGCACCTACAGCAGTTGCACAGGACGGCGCCAGGCGGGTTTGGAATGGCTCCAGAGTGGGAGACTCCCCCACCTCTCTGGGCAGCCTGTGCCAGTGCTCTGCCACCCTCACAGGAGAGAAGTCCCTCCTCAGGCTCAGATGGAACTTCCTATGGTCAAGTTTGTGCCCGTTCCCTCTTGTCCTGTCACTGGGCACCACTGAAAAAAGACTGTTCCCATCCCCCTGGCACCCTCCCTTTAAGTATTGATAAGCATTGATAAGATCCCCCCTCAGTCTTCTTTTCTCCAGACTAAAAAGCCCCAAGTCCCTCAGCCTTTCCTCATAAGAAAGACGCTCCAGTCCCCTCATCGTCTTCGTAGCCCTTTGCTGGACCCTCTCCAGCAGTTCCCTGTCCTTCTTGAACCGGAGAGCCCAGAACTGGACACACTGCTCCAGATGTGGCCTCACCAGGGCAGAGTCGAGGGGGAGGATGACCTCCCTCAACCTGCTGGCCACACTCTGCTTGATGTCCCCCATGATGCCATTGGCCTTCTTGGCCACCAGGGCACATTGCTGGCTCATGCGCATCCTGTTGGCCACCAGGAGTCCCAGCTCCCTTTCCACAGAGCTGCTGTCCAGCAGGTCAGCCCCCAACCTGTACTGGTGCATGGGGTTATTCCTCCACAGGCGTAGGACCCTACATTTGCTCTTGTTGAGTTTCATAAGGTTCCTCTCTGCCCAGCTGCTCACCCTGTGCTTGCTTTCATTCTCTGCATCTACAAAGAATCCAACCCCATCAAATTTGAGTTCTTTGCTTCAGCAGGTGATGCGTGAAGACCTGCTGGTCCTTGGTAGCTCCTCGCACTGTCCCCTGCTGCTCCCACACCTCCTCCTCCAGTCCACGTCTCTCTTTTCCCTTCCCTGGTGTTTTTCTCCGTCCTTTCCTCCCTGCCTGCCATCACCAGCTTGCAGAGCCCAAAGCAGGAACATCCTGTCCCTGGTCGGTGGGGAGGAGAGGAAGCTCTGAGCCAAGACAGGTGGGACCTCCTGGAGACCCAACATCGCTCAAATAAGAAACCATCACTTCCATTAGAAACCTTTCTAGATGTGTAAAAACCCACCAATTTCCTCCTTCTTGGCCTCTGTAGTCTCCAGGGTTTGCAGGACACCCAGTGCCATTGTAGCCCTCAAAGACACCCCAGTTGACAAGGACTTCTGGGCCAAATCTTGCATGCCAGCAAGATCCTGCTCCTGGATGTCCCCGAGGCAGCTGCTGGAGCCAACTGAACAGGCAAATCTTGGGACTTTTTTTGACACCACCACAAGGTTTGGTGCAGGTACTTTCTCACCACAGCGGCATTTTCCACGCAGACTCCATACACGTGGATGCTGTTTTCTTGGAAAGCCACTCGCTGCTGCGACAGGGGGAATTCTGTGCAGCTGCTCCATTCTGCCAGCTGCAATACATTTCTTTTGCTAGCGCCGCTCGTCTGAATCGAATATAGTTTATTTCATTTTAAGAAGTCTTCTTTTTTTTTTTTTCCCAGGAAAATGAATGTTAGAGCCAGATAAGAAACTATAGTCTGCTTTCAAGAAGGTTACAAGAAAACTGCATCTTGCATTACTAATCCTTTATCTTTCATGTTAACAAAAAAGATTACTGACATATTTTTGAATGAAAGAAAATAAAATAGCAAATGCATCTAAAAGACTGTGTAACTTTCATGCAACACACAAATCAGTTGTTAAACGTGGGGGAAAAAAGAAAAAAAAGGAGGGGAATGAAGGGAAAATTCATAATACGTTTCCCTTTGTAGAGTGAGCAAACCAACTTTCGGTAATAAGAGAAACTAGTGGAGGACTAGAAGATGCTCCTTTCATAAATGGAGAACGACGTTATTTTTACTGGAGGCTGGATTTGGATGGTAGAGGAGGAAATTTCCCTTGCCCAGGTTTTCCAGGGGGGTGGATCAGGCAGTGGCAGCACCAGGGAAGATGTCCTGCCGTCCTGGGGACCATGGACCTGCGTCCCTCAGCCCCTTCCACCAGCCTGGGCTTCGAAAGAGGCACCAATCTGCCAAAAATCAGATGCAGGGGTGAACATGTCCCACCACGTGGGCCATCTCCGGGACAGACAGCTGTCATGGGGGAACCAGACGGTGCCTCCTTCTGCAGTGCGTGGCTCTGTTGTACCCCCCCGCACCAAATCTGCCCGGAATGAGCTTTTCTGGTGCTTCTGTCCCCAAACCTCCCTGGAAATCCCAGTCCTGATCCTCAGCCCTGCCTTTCCCGGAGAAAACACCCCCCCCTGCCTTGGCACACAGTGGTTCATTAGGAAACCCATAATTGAATTCCCTGACCATTCAGTTCTAAAACCCCTTTGATCAAGAATTAGTTAATTACGTTGGGCCCCCGTATATTCCTTGTTACGAATTTTGCCCATGTCCCCCAGATATGCCATTGCTGGCTCCGCTGGCATTGTGTCCTTTGAAATGCGTTCATGAGCCTTTGAAGCTCTCCCCCCTTAATGATGCATTGTTCGTTAATAAGTTGCCTGTAACACTTCCCCATTAGGAAATAGCTGCCTGCAACTCGCTTCGGCTTGAATGAGTAATAATAATCCAAGTGTAATTGATAATGTCGGCGAATAAAGGGGGGATAGGCGCTACCTGGAGAATTGGCTGGAGCGGAGTGGAGGGGGAAAGAGCGTGGTCCTTGCCTGCCTCCTCCCACCGACCTTCACCACGCTCACCCTGCCAGAAATCCGTTTGACTTTGAGATGGGGGCTGAATGAAAACTCCCGGCGGGCAGATAAGAGCCGGCGAGAGATCGCAGGTAGGGAGTCTCGGCGCGGGGGGCCGCCTCTGCCTCCAGCCGGGGAGTTGAGGGGAGGGGGGGAAGCGGGAGAAACATGATGGGTTCCTGGGGAAGGTGAGAGGAGATAAGGAGCATCTGGAAGCATGGCAGGAGAGGAGGCAGATGGGGAGATAACGCTGAGATGGGGAGATTATGCCTTGCTTGTCTCAGGAAGGGGAGGGGTATTAATGGAGCAGGTCATGGGCTCCGCTGAGCAAAGGTGGTGGAGCCCCTTCGTTCTTCTCCTTTAGTGCTGGAGACCAGTGGCGTCCTCTCCAGGCAGCAGCATCACAAAAGGCCTGTCCCAGCCTCTCCAAAAAATGTCCTTTTCCCCAAGGTTTTGGCCCCTGGCCCCATACCAGAGCAGATGCACCATGGTGTGGGTCTTTGCCCAAATGACATCCTCAGCTGCTCCGCTGCGGTGGCCGGCGGTCACAGCACTCCCCAGCACTCGCAGCTGCCTGCCGCATGGGTTTTGCCCTTATTTTTCAAATAATTGCAGGGGGGTTTTGCCCCCTCAAAAAACAACCAGGTCTCAGCTCTGCATCCAGGTGGGAATAGAGCCAAGGAGAGACTTCCCTGCGGTCTCTGTGTGGGTGTCTTGTCCTGGCTGGGAGGGCACCTGTAGGATCACGCTCCTGCCAAGGAAAGCTTTCCTCTAGCCCTGTATCCCTTCTTTATCCCAAAAAAATTCCAAAAACCTGGGGCCAAAAAAAAAAAAAAAAAAAAAAAGCCAAAAACCACCTATAGGAATCTTGCAAGCGGGATGGGAATACCCGCCGAGCCGAGCAGGAACGTGTGGGGAGCAGTAACACTGTGGGGCAGAAGCTCTTGGTCCAGCAGTAAGGAGGTGGAAGGGATGCTCTGACCGCCTCTTCCTGCCTGCTCCCCCCTGAACCCCGCTGCGCTTTCCCCTTCGCAGGGCAGAAAGGAGCCCGTGTGCAGCTGCGGCCCCAGCCCAGCATGTCCCTCTGGCCAGGGAGGAGGTCGGCAGCCAAGCACCTCCGGGCACGCGCGGCTCTGGTGGAATTCGTTTTCCAGAGCATGCAGAAAGAGACCCAGAAACTGAGCTCGGCTCGGTCGCACGAATTGACCGGGTAGAAGGTAATCGGTGGTGAGACCTCTCGGAGCCTTTCCTTCCAGCACCCTTCGCTGGAGGTGTTCAGCCCTGCCCGTCACTTAAAAACTGACCTAAAATCAAGAAAGTTTAAACAAAAGGGCTAGATATCCCCCCTTCCTTCTCCATCCAAACGCAAAGCAATAAATTTCGGACTGATGAAAGCATCGTTTTGCTTTAACTCCCACCAAAATATCCTTAAATCACTCTGTTTTGCTTTGACCTCCTCCTCAAGCCCCCCTCAAGCACCGCTTCCGCCGTTGCTCCCCTTCACACATCGCTCCGCTGGCGGGTCGCTCTGGCTTGGAAACTGCTCCTCTTGCACATCGCTTCCGAGGTCTCATCTCTTCCATTTGCTTCTATTGCCCTCTGCTGGGGACAGCCAAAGGCAAGGCTGATCCCCTGGGCAGCACCTTCCCCCTCTTCATCTCCCTCTGTGATTTCAGGGGAGCTGCAGAGCCCCAAGTTGGGGTGCCAACGTCTCCCCGCAGCAGCGGTTCCCCCTGTCACCTGTCCCAGAGAAGCAGCTCTTGCCCATCATGTTGCACACCCCACTGGTGGGCATGGCCAACCCGGTGCACGGCCAGCACATCACGCATGACCCTCAGCAGGCAGCGGAGGGGTCTCCAGGGTGTATGTGTGGGTACACAGATTCGTGTGAGAAACGACGCAGCTCGGCTCTTGTGTACAGCTCAAAAGCTCTGCGCACCTCAAACTGGGACGGACTTTATCCACATGCTCAAACCAGGATGGACAGAGCCTGTCTCCACCATCTCCTCCTGAAATGCTTTGCTCCATGCAACCTTTGCATTTCAAGCTGTGTCTACAGGGGATGCACAGGGTGGTTCACAAATAAAACGGAAGAAGGGAGGATGTCTGGAAGGGCTGCATAGGCAAAACCAAAGCATGTGCCATAAAATCATAGAACCACAGAATTGTTTAGGTTGGAAGGGACCTTAAAGATCACCCAGTTCCAACCCCCTGCCATGGGCAGGGACACCTCCCACCAGCCCAGGTTGCTCCAAGCCCCGTTCAACCTGGCCTTGAACACCTCCAGGGATGGGGCAGCCACAGCTTCTCTGGGCAACCCAGGCCAGGGGCTCACCACCCTTAAAGTGAAAAATTTCTCCCTAATATCTCATCTCAATCTCCCCTCCTCCAGTTTGAAGCCATTCCCCCTTGTCCTATCACTACATGCCCTTGTAAAAAGTCCCTCCCCAGCTCTCCTGTAGCCCCTTTAGGGACTGCAAGGGGCTCTAAGGTCTCCCCGGAGCCTTCTCTTCTCCAGGCTGAACACCCCCAACCCTCTCAGCCTGTGAGGACCTTCAGAGACTGCCCAGGTGTGGTCCAAGGAAGCTGCTGAATCTACAGGGTCTTTGGTTTCAGCAAGAAGGGCTCCAAAGGAACCAAACGGCGATGAAGTGCCGCACTGAAGTGACATTAAAGACCTTTGGGGGGCGAGGGGGAAGGGGCCCGCATCGAGTTGGCTGCTGCCTCAAAACTGAAGAGTGCCGACAATGCCATGAGAAGATCCACAAAAACCTCAAGGACCGCTTGTGGGCAGCACGAAAGCTCAGGCCCTGCCCGCAGCAGGATTTCTGCTGCCACCCGGGCCAACCGTGTCCCTCCCGCCATGGTGAGAGCTCCGGCCAAGCCCTTGCTGCGGCTGCCATGCCAGCAAGCTCACACCGTTAGGGCCTGGAAGCAATTTTTGGGGGGGTGGGTAAAGCTGAGCGCGAATGTCCCACTGAGGCAGGGCAGCAATCTCTCCCGGCCCAGGAGGAAACCCGAAGATACCGATGCTCTGTCACAGAGATAACCATCCCCCACGCTGGGCCGCCACCAGCCGGCTCAGAAAAGGAACAAATTGGCAGCATTCAGAGGAATATTCTTCATTTCCAAGCATATCATTGCTGTCCTCTGGCAAAAAAAGCCCACCCCCCACGCCCAGCTTTTTAGCAGCTTTTGCATTTCATCGGGTTGAATCCAAGGTGGGAAAAAGGGAGGGAAGAGACTGGAGACCAGTTTCCTTGGAGAATTGGGGGGGGATTTCGGCAGCAGGAGCAGGTTGAGACTCTCCCACGCGGCAAGGGGAAGAGTGGGGGTCTGCACCCAGAGATGGAAAAGAAGGGATGGGCCACCAAGGATGGAGAAAGGAAAGCCACCATCCCACCAGCCCTCACAGAGGTTGTCCTGGGGTCCCCCCCGGGGACAGCCAGCTTCAAGGGGGACTTTTTTTCCTCCTTCAAAGCAGTGCCACCTCCCACCATCCCCCAGTCCCGCCTGGACCAGCTTCTCCCCAGCAGCTGGAGAAAAAGTTTGGAGGACAGTGGCGCAGGGAGGAAAAGAGGAGGTGGGGGGGAAACCAGCAGTGGGTCTTTGGGGCACCAAGGGGACAGAAATGGAGGTGGCTTCAAGATTTCAAAGCAAACCTATGCCCCTCGGTCACCGTCGGCGCTGGACGGAGGGGATGCAGATGCCCACCCAGTGGTCTCTGCTTCCAGAAGTCCTCGCGTACCCGCCAGATTAGAGATGATGGAGGAGAGGAACGCCTTATACCAATTAATTCCCAAAGTGTAATTAACATCTGGGCCAGTTCCATGTGATCCCCAGCTGCTAATGAAGCATGGCACCACTTTAATTCCTGCTACGCCGCACCATCTTCTTATTAAATCCAGGAGCAGGTTCCATCACATTTCCCTTAAAGGGAAAAAGGGAAGAGAGAGAAATGGAGCCGAATTTGTCTCAATGAAATATGATAGATTAGAGTTCGCCAGATAAAGAAAGTAGGAGCGGCGGGGGGGCGGGGGGAGGGCACGAAATGTGAAATTTCGTAGGTGCCTACGCGGGCATCTGTATATTCTCTCTCGCAATGACCTCCTTACGCCCCATCCATCAGCCCGGGGTTGGCTTATTCTAACTAGCCAAGTCTTTTCTCGTGTCTAACAGGCCCATCAGACACAATCTGCATGCCAATTACCAGAGCAGACCCCCTGATACTGAAAAATGGAAATTAGCTGTCAAGCAAGAAACCGGCGGCAGCAGCCTGGGTTTGGATTGCCTGCGCTCCCCCCACACTGCTCATCTCCATACGTGCTCCCCTCTGCCCGCAGCCGTGGCAAGGGAGCCCCCGATGGAAAAAGTAATCTACAATAATAATAAAAAAAAAATAATTAAAAAAAACCCCAACCAACGAGCGTATTTTATTGTTATTCGCGTCCGTTGCCAATGTTCAGGGCACAATGCAAAATTCAGCAGCGGGTAAGAGCCAGTCAGAGGAGGAGGAGGCGGGGAAAGATTTGGGATAATTGCATTTTCCTGGTGGGATCAAATGGTGTAAGGGGATGGAAGGACGTGGGGTGAAGCATAAGGGCAAACCAGACCTGGGTCTGGTCCCTGCGATGCTGCGGGGTGGATGTACGCCAGCAGCCACGGGGCTGTAGCATCCCAAAATCTGCCCGCTGCGGCTCCCGCATGTGCTGTAGGGTGGAGACGAACCCCACCGCAGGGGATGCAGGAGGGGGAAACACGCTGCCCGGGCAGAAATTCCCCAAAAATCAGGGTGGGAGATGGTTGGCAAACACACCCACCAGAGTACACCTACCTGCAGGAGATTTTCCTTCCAAAAACAGGGACAGCAAGAGGCTGCCTTGCAAAAATGGGTGGCCAGGCCACGCTGGAGCCGGTGCCTCGTGCAGGCAGGAGCTGGGAGCCCTCGGAGAGCTTTGCCGCAAGCCGGGGGGGGAGAAGGGGAGCTGGAGCTGGGTAATGGTCCTGAAGAAATATTTTAGGGAAAAAATGCACCGAGACCCAACCGTAATGCTGAATTGCCCGCATCCTGCTGACCCGTGATGGAGGAGAAAGGACTGAAGTTGGTGAATGGGATGCACCACTCTTTGCAGCACAGGGCTGAAATGGGGCAGGGGGCTAAGTTTCTTTTTGGCGGGGGGGTGAACTGCAGGGTCACGGCAAGAAGAGGAGGAGGAGGGCGACCATCTTCAGCCCACCTTTGTGCCAGGGGAAGCCTGTGGGGCCAGAGCTGCCCCTCTCGGCAGCCCCTTCCCACTCCCCGCCGGCAGCTGTGGTCCCGGAGGGGGGGGTTGCGGCGTCGCAGCTTGACAAGCATCACTTAACCTGCCTCCCTGCTCCATAATAACCTCATACATCAAGCGGGGAGAGACTGGGGAGCATGGCTAGAAGGGTTCTGCTTCTACATCCAGCGTCATTACGCCAAGGCCCCTCGGCTCGGTATGCAAACAGGCTGGGGGTCCCCGGGGTGCCCAGGAGGAGAGTGTCCCCTGCACAGCGGACATCAGTTATTCCTGCGCCTGGGCACGCAGCCACGGCACGAGTCCAGCCTGACATCTAGCGGCACCGGGCAAAACGGGGCGCTCCAGCTGGCGGTAAACTGGGCTGACTGTGAGCCTGAGGGTCCCCCTCTGCTTCCCGCACCTCTTCCTGCCCTTCGAGATCGTTCAGCATCCCAGGGTGGCTTTCAGAGGCACTTGAAGTCTCTGTCCACATCCAGCCTCTTCTTCCCCTTCCAGCTGCCCAGCTTGACGTGGCGCTTAGCCCCATTTTAAGTGGCCTCGAACCTACAAGGGCCACCCTGAACGTGACACGCTGTGCTGCCAGCGTCCCCAGCATCCCCCATGGAGATTGTGGGATCCCTGCTTCTTGTCTCCACTTTCCCCTCCATCCCATTGCCCCATGCATCATGAGAGGGACACGCTCCTCCAGCAAAAGGACACCTGCTGCCTGCTCAAGCTCCCCGTGGAGGGTCTCGATGCACATGGCATGGATGCAAACCTCACCCCTTCTCCCCAGCCACCAGCAGCCCCTTCTCCTGGAGCTGCCACAGGGCAGCCACGCAGCGAGCAGGGACTCCCCACTCTCACAACAGACTGAGCCACCCCCAACCAGCACCAAAAACTGGAATCCTGGGGACGGGTGGTCCCACCGCTCCACCGGAGTGGCTAAACGCTGGGGCACAAGCTCCAGCTTCGGGATGGCTTTTTCCCCAGAGAGGAGCAGTGGGGTGGAGGGGAGGAAGGAGACGACAGCAGAGATGGAGGCAATCGGGGCTGGTGGAGGGTGTTTTGCTTGGAGGAGGAAGAGAAGGAGGCTCATCTCCACAGCGGGGGAGGATAACTGGCACGCAGGCGCCGGGAAGAAGCAGGACAGGCTGAGCTAAGTGACTCAATTGCTTTATTGACAGCCTCCGGCAGCCCGGTCAAGGGGCTGCCTCACTCGGCAATGCTGCGGAAGGACTGGACGGCGGGGCTGGCGGCTCCCCACTCCACGGGTTTGCGGTACTCGCCCTTGGGCAGCAGGTACTGCCTGCCCCGATAGTTGGGATGCTCGTAGAAAATCCAGGTGCCCTCCAGCACTCTGCAGGCATGGACCTCACGCATGTGCCACTCCTCCATGATGGAAGGGCAGTCTTCGGTGGCTTCAAACATCTGCCCGCCAAAATCTCCCTTCTCAAATACNGGGACTAACACTTCCCTGGCTCTGACACTCCAGCGGGTAGGAGCAGCGCCGAGACTCAGACCAGGTACAAACCACCCTCCCCAGCACACCAGGACAGGGCTGAAAGGCTCACATCAGCCCCTGAAAAGCACAGCCAGGGTAACTCTTGGCCCAACATCATGTGCAAAGAGGGCATCAAAGCACTGAGCTGGAGCAGAGCAGCTCAAACCCCCCACCGCAGCCCCAGTTTCACTGGGAAGGAAGGCTGCAGGGAGGGATGAGACCATGTCAGCAAGCGCTGGGCTCTCTCCACCAGGCAGCCCGCCCGTCCCGCTGCTGGTTTGAACCCTTCAACCACTCCACGCGAGCATCAGAAGGAGAGACAGACCCCCCTCCAACTCCCCGCTCCTCCGGGCGACAAGAAGTTTAATGAGCTGGTGACCCCAGCTGGGTTGTATTACAGGCAAACACAGCACGGGTATTTTCCACTGTGATTTGAAGCACTGCGTCGCCTGAAGGCACTGCGGCAGTTTTAATCTGCAGCTGCCTGGACACCCTCTTCCCCCGCCTCCCTGAGTCCGCTCTCGTTGCCGGTCCCAGCCGAGCTCCGCAGGGTCTCTGAGCTCTGTGCGCTGCTGCTGCAGCTTCTCCGGGGCACTCAGACCCGATGCCTACGAGCAGCGGGTCCCCGTGCAACCTCCCCAAGCGCAGGAGGCGAAACCAGGCACCAGGTGGACATGCAGGATCAAGCCTCCACATTTCATCCTACTGGAGGAAGCAGCATTGCTGTTCCATCTCCCGTGTGTTTTGGCTCCATCCCTTACACTGGAAACTCTCCCTGCCCTGTGCAAAGGGATTTAGACCTCGCTCAAACCCAGAACAGATACAAAGCAGCGTTAGAACTCCGGACATTAAAGCAAAAGGCCTTCTCAGCTGTGAGACCTGCTCCACACGACAGGAGACCACGGCTATGCTACTCAAGTCAGCGATCCACACATCCCCACCAACGTCCACCCCACTGCCGGCAAAGACACAGCAGCACTCAGCATCTCAACCCCTATCCACGCTCCACCTTTGCCAGTTTTAAAGGGTGCTTCTCCCATTCAGCTTCCCAAAGGGATCATTCCCTCTATTCCTTTCTCCTCCCCCCCTCACTCAGTGCTTCCACAGGGTGTAAACACTGCTCCCTGTCAACTCGCATTTATCCCATCTCCTGCTGGTGGAAGGACAGGTGATGCTGGAGGCTGCAGAAGTATCTCCCCGTCATCAGTCAGGAGGGGATGAGCGCGGTTCCCGTGTGGCAGCGGGGAGACACACATCACCCTCTGCTCTCCTAACACCAGGAGACACCGAGCTGCTCCAAACGTGCCCAAGGAGGGCTTCAGGCATTCCTCCCATGCCTGGTCACTCTAGGTCTGCTCCTGGGGCGGTCCTCCCTATGCCCAGAGGGACTTGGTGATACCAAGATTGGGTTCCCTGTATGAGAAGGGAGACCTAGCTTGCTAGAGAGGCTCTAGGTGCTCCTGAAAAATCTCCATCCCACTGCTACAAGCCACGTGTCCACTGTCAGATTTGGATCAGTTGGCAGCACACAACGCGGGGAAAGCGAGAGGCAAACCTCGGAGCAACCTGCCCAGACACTGAAGTCCTTGGAGGAACAGGTAGATAAAACTGTGCTGCTGTTCCTCTGGAAACTCACCTACAAATGACTCAGAAGGATCTACTTTTTCCCATCGCAATCGAGGGTGGAAGAGATTTACCTTCTCCACTCACCAAACACCTTGCCGTTCCTGGAGCATGACTGCAAGAGCAAACCCCATTTAGCCATCCTCTCCAAGGGAGCTCCCGTGGCTTCCCTGGAAGGTGGTGGCCACCCACAAGCACGCTAAAACCCTTTAATGATAGGTGTGTAAATTAAAATGTCCCTTGGGAAGAGGTCGCACTTACTATCTGGACGGTTTTGCAGGAGCCGAGGCGGTCGTTGAGGCCCATCCAGTGGTGGTAGTCAGGATACTCCCCATGCGTCAGAACGTACATGTTCCCGGTAAAGTTGGGCCTCTCATAGGCCACCCAGGTGCCTCCATCCACACGAATGGAGTTGCAGCGGCTCAGGTAGGTGTGAAAATCGGGGCAGTCGCTGTTGCATTCGTAGCTGCGGCCTAGGAAATTCTTGTCTTCATAGAAGGTGACCTGAAACACAAGCAGAAGGAAAGCAGGGAGGTTCCTCGTCCCCCAGCACAGGCCTGCAGCCATATTCTAGCCGCATCACAGTGTGAAATAGCTGAAAACAGAGCCCTTGAGATGTCAAAAAGTCATCAAACCCAACCATTGAGCAGGATCAACCACATCCCAACTAACCCTGGCAGCCAATTCACCAGTCTGGCCCCAACACCTCCAGCTGCCACCAGTGTCTTGCCCTTACCAGCACCTAGTTGTGTCCCAATCCAACCCAAATGTCCCTTGGTGAAGTCCCTGTCCTCTCCGCAGCAAAACACTATTAATACATTTCCCTCCCACCTTCTCCAGATTAGTAGTTATTAAATTATGGCCAAGGGAGCCATAAGTAGTCAATGGACTGTACCACAAAGAGTTCCATTTATATTGGCTCACAGTGTTTGCAATTAGACCTTTACTGATAAGGTGGTGGGGTGAGGTCTATCTCCTCCTCAGTCATGTCTTCCAGCCCTGCGATGGTTCTCCTTGGATCAACCAACTTTATCAGGTCCACAGTTTGCTTTCTCAAAAGTCAACGCCAAAAGCTGGGCATCACGTGAGCTTTATCAGTGCCAAGAAAAACTAAAGGAGCGCTCCACATCCGTGGTGGATAGCACGGTTCTACCGGCATCCCAGTACTGTGTTTGCAGTTGGCTTCTTCTGCTTTGGTTGCTGCAAGTTTGAGATACGGCTGACAGATTTCCGATCTGTCACCACAATTCTTTCCCAAGAGCTGCTCTACAGCCACGTAGCTGACTGCAAAGCACTTTGCTTAGGGTCCCTTTTTCCCTACTTGATCACAACCCATTTTGCAATGATCTTGAGAGCTGGTGACCCATTCCTCTTGCCCAAGGTATCACCAACCCAGCCAGGCCTGGAGAGGCGACGCGTGCTTTCTCCAAGAAGCCCTTCATGGAAACATTGCCAAGCCCTAGACTCACACTAGTCCTTTGTACAGCCCCATTTTTAGATCCTCCCAGATGACAATTATTCATCAAGAGCTGCTCTTTGAAATAAGGGTTCCCAAATCATGATGTCTATTTTGACTATATCCCTTGTGAAGTCAGACCATGCCAAAAATTACATTAGTTTGACATGGAATTGGTCTCAGCAGATCCCTTTCAGCTGCACCCGGTCACCAGCCCATCTTCCACGTTAATAGGAGTTTGATGACTTACTCCAGTGTCTTCTAGAGCCTTGTGGTGAATCAACTGATGTGCAAGCTGGTTGATCCAATGCAGTGCACACTCGAGACAATATTTCACCTTCTCCAGCCTTCCAGTCCAGCATCAGCCCCATACATGCTGCCGGGTTACTTGGTAGCATCTGAGATTGCCTCAGCCAATTCCTCCAGATGTTCTGGAGAGAATTTTTCTGGCCACAGCAATTAAAACATCTAACATGCAGAACTCCGTAATCCATTTTCCCCATCGTTTTTCCATCGCTTGGGTATTAAGACACACAGTCACCCTCTGCTCCTGGCTGCTTGTACTTCACCTAAGTGCTTTGGCTACTGGTATTGATCTAACATCACCGCTGTTAAAAATACTGTTCATTGTCCCAGTTTCAACCCAGGAGATAGATACAAATCTAGGACAACCCAACTTACTTTTTTTTTTTTTTCCCATTCACTTTGTGTTAAAAAATAAGTTAGCCACAGTTTTCCTAAAGCTGGTTGGTCAGTGTGTCCCACCAGCCTGACCAAGCATGTGGGGAGTCAGACTAATCATGCCAGGGGATTTATGGCCTTGGTCTTGTGGCCTGTTAGTAGACCTTTATCAGGATAATGTTATTTCCCTCTCATTTTCCTCTTACTTTCAAGAGACTGATCTCCCATTACAAAGCAGTCGGCGCATACAAAACAACCTGGCCCCACCTCCTGAGCAAGCTCTTCCCATCTTCAGTGCAATGGAGAGTTGGGAGATCACCACCATCTTTCCAGCAAGCGAATAAAACTTGTACAAAGTGTGCGCTAAAAAGTCCTATTCCTGTTTTCGCACACTGCCACCATTGGGTAGTTAACCACGCTGGTCCGCCCTTGCCAGCCACAACCCTGCTATTGTTTTACAGCTCCTGCTTCTGGATCTTTGTCCCTAGAGGCAGCACCTTGTCCCTCAAACCAGGACACACCTGAAAAACCTGCCAGCACAAGCCCAGAGGCAACAATGAAAGCCCTGTTCACAGGTCTGGCAATCACCACCAGTAGTCCTCTCCTTGAAGCCAGTGGTTGAGGAAGCCACAGTATCCCAGTAATACCCTCTGCAGAGATGCATCTCTTCGCGGCTTGTCCCTTCTCTTGGACAGCTGATGAGCTCTCCCCTTCTTCAACCTCACTCCCAGAGCTCTCTGCAGCCCCTTCTGATCTGCAGTCCCGCTCCTGTCCACACAGGGAGCATCCAGCACGCTCCGTGATGAACTCTGCCCAACAGCTGTAAGACCACAGGTCTGGTCTCCATGCAGGGAGCACCTCACTCGGGCAGAGGGACGCCTCCTCCTGCTTCCCAGCAGGGCAGTTGGCAGCGGGAAAGGAACGGGACCTCTGGTCCTGGCTCCGTGTGAGCTGTCTTGACTCTGTGGCTGGCATCCAGCAGAAGCAGCTCCTCTTGCGATGCCCTACCACAGCAACTGTGCGCAAAGTTGGTTAAGTTGGCCTTGAATTTTCTAACAGAAAAGCTTATTCGATGTTCCTCCCCCACCCAGTCTAACACAACTGAGCTTCAATTTGGCAAAGCTACCTGGCGTTCCTAGGAGGGTATTTTCCCTGTACTTATAAAGCTGCATAGCCAAAGAAATCCAAGAGCACGTTAAGAGTATGGCCATTCCCACAGAACAGTGACCAACCAAGTGCTGTTCATTGCTTTATTCTGAGCCCATTTATAAGACGACTTAAGGAGAGGGCTCCTGCCCACCCGTTCTCCACCACAGCTCTTTGCACACACCCTCAATGCAGTTCAGACCTTCACACTCAGCGCTTCTCAGCTTTCCTCCAACAATTCAGGCACAAACAGACCAGACTGACGTTTCTCACCCGTAGGATAATGACAGGTGAATTACAGATTTCAATTCCAGATTTGTCGGTTCGTTTCAGACACATCTTACTCCGTCGCAAATCGCCTTCCCTCAGTAAAGCCATCAAGTTGCTCTGCTTACAGCACTAACCCATTAACCACTCACTGCCCAAACTTTGCTTTTTTGGGGCTTACCTAGCAGATGGAAGATCTGCTATGGCAAGAACTGTAAAACTCTTACTTCCCTGGCCACCTCATAGCAGTTATCATATTTCTTCCCAACAGCAGCTCTGTTAGAAGGAAACTCATGAACAATAATCGTAAGCAATAATCAGTACTGCCCACTGCTTTCTAAGCACAGGGGCAGCAATTCCTTTCTAGGGCAGACCGCTTGCTTCGGTTGTGAGAAATAGCGTTTAATTCTCTCCTTTGCCCTTTTCTTCTCCCTGGAATGTGCTAGGCAAGAGCACGGCACAGAGGAAAGATGAGATCTGCACTCCGTCACTGACTTAACTCCTCTTGGCCATTTTGCTGCACCACAGCAGCACATAATCAACAAATTCCCTGCAGCAGGCTCACAGGGGACACGGCTTTCAGCAGGGGTAAAGGCAGTATATGTTTAAGTCTCTTTAAGCAGATAGGAGACGAGCACGAATCAATCACGTTTCCCCAGCACCTTCTTTAGGCACAGGCACACCACTGCAATCTGACAGCCACCAGGTTAGAGGGAAGCAGCACACCACCCTCGGTTCCTAAAGATTGCTCAGAAATAGCCAAATCACTTTGAGCCAAGATCACAGGCGAAAGGTATGGAGAAGCCGAGACTGAATCCAGATCTTCCACAGCACCAGCCAGCACCTACAAAACCACTCTGCTTCTGAGCTCTCTGCCCCCTTGGGTCTTATGGTCTCCACAGGTTAAAAGGAATGTAACCCAAAAGCAAAACTAATAAAATGGAAAGGTGCACATCTGTCCACAGCCTCTTAACAGTTGCTTAGCACTCCACAGGAGAAACTGGCCACTAGCCCAAAGTTCTCGCCTTCCTTTCCCAGCTGTTTATCCCTGCCCAGTCCCAACCCTGCAACATGGTCTGCGTGACCAACCAGCTCAGCTCTGCTAACTTCATGACTGAAGACCACAGTGTTAGAGCTGGATCCTCATCTGATGCGCGTCACTCTAGCTGAAGTCCAGCTTCCTGATCTACCTCCTTCTCCAATTTAAATTCATCTCTGCCGATTCCACCCAATCACAAGGCCAGTTAGCATCTCACTGTTGCCTTGGGTGCTACGGTCATCCTCCAGGCGTCTTTCTGCCACAGCAAACCCTTTGCTCCACCACGGAAGGGGGATGCGGCGGCTGCCACTGGCGTTGGGACTCATCTCCTCCCAAGGAAGCCTTCCACGAGACTCTGCTCTGCAAACGCGGCTCATCACGTTTGCTGCTGATACAGCAGCCTCCACCATCAATTTACAAGGCATCACATCCTGCTGCATTTTAGAACATCCCTTCACCGGTCACTGTGTTCGACTCCATCCTCTGGCAGAGCCACACCTAGACGAAACAGCCAAGATCTGGGAAAAGACTAGGGAGGGCTCAGCTCCAGCTTCCCTCCATTTGGGGAGGGATTTCAAGCACCTCCTCTTGTCGACAGACTGACAGAGGGGGAAGCTGTCGGCAGAACAGAAAAACCAAAGTTTCTCCATAACTTACCCCGGATAAATTCTGTACTCCTAGCCACAATCACGTATAGGCTGCAAATAAACTTACCTTGGTTCCAGCTCTGGACATTTTCCGTTCCAGCCAAGATCCCCGGTGCTGGAGGAACGTCAGAAGCTGTTACAAACAGCCAGGATCCGAGGCACCCTTTTTATAACGGGCTCGTTTTAAACCAGACAGCCGCTTTGTCATGAGAATAGGATCCAAAAATTGAGTCAGTGATTCTGAGGCTATAGACGGTTTCCAGAAAAGCAAACAGGATTATGGAATAAAGGAAGGCTTCGCCATCCTCCCTTTGTTACCATTTGCTGAGTCAGAACACCAAAACTCTGCCAAACGCACTCAAAACACACAGCCCCCTGCCAAGTCCTGGAGGATGGGGGGCAATTTGGCTGCTCTCTCCCTTTCAAGCACGTTCAACAAGACATCCTCGTCAGCTCTAAAAGGCCCATCCCCATTTCTAAGGAAGAGACCCGATATTTATCAGAGAACATTTCCATGCGGCGAAGGATGCAGCTAGGAAACGGTGAACATATGGGCAGACACCATGGGCTTGCAAAGAACAGCCTCCATGTAGAGGCTCTGCTCCAAAAGCCCCCAATGGAAACATCTGTGCAGCAAAGAGGCTGCGTTATTTTTATAGCATGCCCTCAGCTCCAGCTATATCGCTCCAAATGGTGCCTGACAGAGGAAAAGAAGTACGGCTGGCCGCACACCCCCAAACTGAGCGATTCCACACATCGAATAGTACAGAACGGTGCTCAGATTTCTGACAAAATCTGCCAGCGTCACAAATTCAACTCAAAAACTCTTTACACCGCTGTCTGCAGTTTGAGCAAAAGTATTTCTTTTAGCCACACTCTGGCCCACTGAGCAGGGAGGGCAAGGATTGCTGGCTTATGAACACCACCACCACCCCCCCCGCCACTGCATTATGAAAAACCACCTCTGCAGCTATTCACTGCACCAGCCCAAAGGCTTAGTGAAACAAAAGGCCACGAATTTGGCACAGCAGCGCCTGAAACACACAGCCCCTATTGCAAATCTGTCAGGACAAGCAGTCTCGCAACAGCAGCTCTGCGTGCCACCCCAAGTACACTGCCACAGCTCCACTAACCGCAGTCAGATATGACAGTCTGAGACAGACATGCTCAGCAGCATCTCGTCCTCTTCCTATTTCAGGCATCTTGAATCGCCTAGCGCTACTGCTTACAGCTCTTCCTGCTAGAAACTGTGAGGCCACTTACAAGTATTTTTTATCCAAATGCTGTCTTATGAAGATTAGAGTCCAACCACAACCCAACTCCTATCAAGAGGCACCTCAGTAGGTTCACTAAGACATCTCAAAGCTCCACTGCAGTCGCTTTGAACACCCCTCCTTTAAAAGTTGGTTCAATATAATAATCTCGCCTTCTATTGCATCACCTGCCTCCCCCGCAGCCAAGAGAGACCTTCAGAAAAATTCTAGCATCACAACTGCCATGTACACCAGAGCACTAAACGCCCCTGCCTTCCTCTTGCTCTCAGGTTGGATAGCTCTTCAGAAGGCACATACAGCTGCTGCATTCTGTCATCCATGCCATGCCTTTGCCTATTTTGCCCAACTAATTTAGGTGCTCAGCTACGAGCACATCTCCTCAAGACAGGTTCCACTAGCACATGAGAACTGTACTCATCCAAGTTGATTATTTTTACAAGAAATATTAAAGGTAGGAAAGAGCATTTGTATTAAAATGCTGTGCTAGGGCAGCCTTCAAACCCTTTGGTTCCATTGCTGTTAATAAATTAGTGCTATTCTCTCAACTGACAGGTTCACATTTCATTAAGCAGCAAAGATGCGTCCCTCTAACACCCACTGTACAGGCGAAACCGCTACCCCAGGACATATGCCAGGCTTATCTGAGAACTCTGTTTTATTGACATTTGTCAAAACAATGCAAACGTGTAAGAAAGTTAATTCCATAAATCACATTGCTTAAGTACCATCTTCATATAAAAAAATCCACTGAATTTCATTCATTTAAAAAAAAAATCAAACATTTCTTTTTCACATTTATAAAAACAGCGCAGCCAGCTCGTACCATAAAGATGCACGCGATGCCCAGGGCCCTGCGTCCACCTCCGCACCAGGAAGGGCTGCTTTGCTGCATGCTGTCACACCACAGATGCCAATCACGACGACAGCCTCCCCACTAAAGGATCTGCAACAAGGCATACTTCATCGTCCTCTACTGATATGCACCTTCTCGGTTATCAACAGAATAGTTACAGTACATTCCTGGGAAATCGGCAGTGATTAGAAATCCTGAAGCAGACAGACAGTCCAATCCATGCCGAGGATGGGCGTCAGGTCCACATCAAGTGTTTTTGGGCAGGACGGCTGTAAAGTCTTAATGAGAACTGTTTTCAGTGTATCGCTGCCCGTTCCCAGAACTCTGTAACAAAATAAGAGGAGGAAATTTTACTCCCAACAGTTCTTTAAAAAGCAACTCAAAGACCAAAGAAAAGGAAAAAAACCAACAACTTTCTAATGGTTTGAAACATGCAATGGCAGAAAAACACAATAAGGATTTGTCTCCAGCTCCTAACCTACTTCTACTTGGGAAGGGAAAGACACTACAAAGTAAGAATTATTTAAAGTCTCAATTCTCTTAAGCAAAAAGCGAGACAAGTAAGTACAGAAATTAATGCACACAGCCTCTTTGAAAGAGCAGCTGTTCAAGTAAGTTTTTACATCAGATTATGTACAATATGCCTATCTGCCTTTACAGACGCACACAGATTCCCTGACAAATCAAACAGAACACCTGCAGAGAACAAGGGAGGTGCTGAGTACACAGGGAAGAGGTTGAAATTGAAAAGCAGTTTTGACTGCAAAATAAGAACGAAAAGGAAATGCAAGGCTCTTGGGAGAATGACCACTGAACAGCCTCCTACATCTTCCACCTCTGCCTTGGTTGTGCACACAAACATAGGAGAATTCTTCTAGATAGAGAACAATCAAGAGAAACGTGCCCTCTTCTCACCCTTCCTTTCCTTTATGCTGCACAGGAACACGATGCTATCCTGCTGCCTGCTTGGAGCCTACTGCAGGAGGGACAAGGCTATCCAGCTGCTGACGGTTCCCTGTCTGAACCAGCCATTCGTAGAATTTGTTTTCTACCAACATCTGGAACTTTTTCCTCTGATCCCTGAAACCAAAAGGAGATCAGCAGGGAAGTATGCAAAGGTGACATTTATTTATAGTATTATACTTCTAAACCTCATCTTCACTACCAAAACAAGCCTCCATATATATCAGCTAAGAGCTGGGCTTGGTTCATGAACTGCCCATACCAGGAAGAGAAGGTTTTTACCAAGTAAATATTGCTATAATGAACCCTAAAGGCAGAACTTGGTAGAGTTAGAGAAGTTATGCAAACTTCCCCAGCCCACTGGCACAGCAACCCTGCTCCCCAGGGCTTCCTCTGCTTTACTTTCAGAGCACAGATTAAACCTGTCTGAAAAGGGAGAAAAAGAAGATTAGTAACCACCATTTAAGCACTGAAGACACAAAATTGTGTTCTGACAGCATCTGAAAGAGAGAGGATGGAGATCAGGAAAAAAATGTGCATAGAAACAACACTCCTCAAATAATTCCCTTTACTGGTAAATAACTTTTGGGATGTTTTTTGTAAGACCAGCAATAACAGGGTATGTCACTTAACTCGGGCTGTCTCTGCCACTGGTGGATGTCCAAGAGCAGTGCAGGCTCACAGCAGTATTTCTCCAGAAGAGCATCCCAGCCATCTGGGATCAGCTCAGCTCCACAATTTCTTAAGCCAAAGGTGGCATGAGTATTGAGTAACTCCTGCTGCACTTTTTTTTTTTTTTATGAGCTTATGCAAATTCCTTTCAGAACCCACGTAAAACATGAACATTTTCACCATCCTGTGGACAGTTTACGTGGTTTTGCTTTGAACCCGTTCCTAATTTGAAGTGCTGATCCCATCCTGTACTGGGGAAAGCAGCAAACCAGCCCTGTTCATTTTTGTGCCACTCAGTTTTAGAAGGGCGCGGTGTACCCAGAACCTTTTTTAAAGTTAAAGGCTCTTCTTTGTTCTATCACTTCCACTTGAGACGTTCCCCAGAAAGCAGGGTTCTAGGACAGAAACTAACCTAAATTCCTCCGCAGTGAACACAAAGGCAGCCACTTCTTTCTTCCCTTATGGTTTTATCTTCTCCAAGTGCTTTTTATATACCTTGATCTGCTACTGACCCTGAAAGACTTTGTGTCTGATATGCTCGGAAAATGAATAAACAGGATTTTATGCTTTTGCAAGTTGTTCCTCAAGCTGTCTTACTGGTCCTGTCTTACGGGGTTTTTACTTTCAGCCTGGCAGGATTTACATTCTTTTTTTGCCCCACTTTCCTTATTCAGACAACTTTGACTTCTTGAAAGACGTCGTCTTATTTCTAACAGTGTCTTTCACCTCCCAGTTCAAGCACAGCAGCTTTCTTCTTTCTACATGTCTGATATCCTGTTTGCTCTAAGCTTCCTAGTTGTCTCCCTCGTTGTTTCTCTGCCTGCAGGAGACAGACACATTTTACACTGTCAGCTGCCCAGTTTCTTTTCAGCAAGCTTCTAAACCTACCACAGTTTTCCCCCTTTTATGAAATAAGTCGCTCCAGTACCGAGCTCTTGCCTCCCCTGACTGCTCTAGAGGATATTAAATCTAAGCACATCATCCGTAATACCTCACATTTCTTTAACAGTAAGATTTTGACAGGGTAAACACCTTCACAAAACCCTGGGGTGGGAAGCAGCAGCCCTGGGAGGACAACGGCTGGAGGGGGAAGAAGCACCTAGATGAAGCTGATAGACATAACGGATGACTCTAGCACAAGGGCTGAAGTTACCACTTTCCTCTCTGCCGCCCTTCAAGACTCAACGACTGAGAGCTTTGAAGGTTTTTACAGTTCTGCCACCACTACTGGGTCACTACTGCTCAGCCACCCTCGCACCTGTAACAAAACCCTGCCCCAGAATCCTTTCTCTCTCCCAGTCTAGAGCTCTTTCAAACCACAGGCTCCTCTGCGCTCGGCACAGAGGCGCCTGGATCTCAGAAAGGAACAAGAGAGGCAGAGGGAGCCCCTCCAAAACAATGATCGATCAAATAGACTAGAACTCCTCAGCCTGGTATGATGGGAAGTGTTGACAGTTTAACCCAAGAGGAGGTTTGCATATTCTGTGTCCCCCAGAGGACAAACCCCTCTGAGATCGCTGTTTATCAGCACCCAGTTACACACCCATTACAAGTCATTGACTGAGCACAGAACAGAAAGAAAATCTATACAGTTCAAGCGCAGCTCAGGGAACACCACTTGTTCTCATCTCTTCAAGCCTTTACAATTGAATATCTGGGTTTCTATCCCCATTCTGGATTTGCAAAGGATGCCAGGTCCTTCAGGTTGCTGCACCAAAAAGATTCATAAAAAGATAAAAGCAGCTAAACTGAAGGCGGCAGAGATTTGTACCCTGGCTGGCTGCAGAAGAAAACACGCTGACAAAGGAAGCAAAGCAAACTTTTTCAGAACTCTGCAATAGGTGCTGGGAAAGCAAACAAGAGGCACAGCAGTACATAACATGGGCTAGGATAGGCCTAGGTAGCACAGTAAAAGTTGGGCAGAGGATTCGATGTGATATGATAAAGAGGACTTTAAAAGCTACTGTCCATGAGGTGATCTGTTGGAATGGTTCACATGCACGTTCTTAGCTCACCTCAACACCAGATGGGACAGTATTTTAAAGCTTCAATCTCAGTGTAAAGGTTGGGCTAAGAGCGACCACCAATCAGCTGCAGGCCAATAATTAGTTGAGCTGTTGTTCAGGCTACGCCCCCCGATCTCACCCAGGGCAGCACGCAACACTGGAAGCAGAACAGAGACAACAGAGAGACAGTGCCCAGCGTGAAGTAAGTTGTAAACTCTTCCTGCCAGGGTGGACCCCTTACCTCAGCCCTCGGCAGTACCCAGGCATGGTTTTTCTTGAGTCGCACAAGCCAGGAAAATGCAATCGCGACAAAGCACCTCCTTCAGAGTTATAATTGTGAACATTATTCTTCTCACTATATTAATAGCAAAGACCAGGATCCCAAGATTGCTAATTACTCATACTCTAGAAATGGCATGCAAGACAAGGCTCATGCAAACCAACCCATTATTAAAGCCTTTTTGTTGAACCACATCAAAAGAATCTCCTATTTGTATGTCTGAGCTGAGCTGCGATGCAGCTCACACGTTCCTGTTCGGATGCAGCACTCACTTGGTCAGGCCTGCCTCCTTCACGGTTTTCTGCCAGATCTGCACCTTCTGCTCTCGCTGACTCAGTGCCTTCTGATACACGTAGGGAAGCCCACCCGGCGTCTCCATGGTGTCTCCTTCCATCTCAAAAGGAATCACAAAGGTGTAGAAGTCCGAGGGCGGCAGGAGGCGGAAGACACTCGTGTCACCGCTCTCCTTGCACACCAGCATGGGGCTGTCCCAGTAGTTTGGCAGGGTGGCCAAGCCCACCTGCGCCATGTGGTCTTCAAGCATGGGATAATGGGTGTGGAAAGGGGCAAAGCTCACCGCTTGGTTGCCCAAGAGGATGAGAGGCTGGGTAGGTGTGAGAATGTAAAAGGTACAGCCAGCGGTGGAAGAAAGGCACAAACGATGGCAAACCACAATGACTTTGACGTTGTCACAGCTGTGGACGTGAACAGACGTCTGAACGGGGCCAAGGACAAAAGTGCTGTTCCGGCACTTCTCAATGGTCACGGATCTGCGATAGAACAAGATGGTGAGGAGACAGTGAGCAGAAAAGACCGAAACCAGGACTTTTTCACTGTTTAGCCTATCTAAAAAGAACTTAGTGCTTGCTGAAAAGACATCTAACTTTGCCTTAAGTGAACAAAAACTCACCGGAGAGGAGAGAGAACATAAATGAAAGACTCGTTGCAGCGATGAATTCTTACGTGAGCCCCCACCAGGGTGTCCGAGCTCTTGGCCAGCGTCTGCTTGTACACCTGGCTCATTATCACCACGGGGAACACCTCAGGCACCACACGAGTATTGCAGGCAATCTTTGCTCTCCTGGTTGTTCCTTCAACTGCAAAATAAAGTTAACCAACACATTTAAAATGAAGAAAAAATAAAGCACAAAAAGGCTATACCCAATTCCTACACAGACACAATGGTTCACCGTCCACATCACTCAGCAATCCCTCAAGAAAATAATCAGTGCAAAACTTCTAGGACAGTGCCATCAAACTGCATCACTTCACGCACCAGTCATACCAACCACCAGTGCCTACCGGGCAGGTCAGCAGTACATAGCAGTCAGAAGCTCAGGCACATTGAAAGATCAAAACCACTTCAAGATTATTCAGGGGCAGCTAAAGCCTCCTATAAGCCACAGGCAGCCCCGACCTAGGCATCTCCATTTCCAGAATTCTGTTCCTGAACACAAGACTTAGCTTGGCAGGAAGGTCTGCAGGGTAAGTTTTACACCGAAAGCAGGAACTGTACGTTTTAATACAGTGAAATGCTCCCTCTACCGTACAACCCTTGAGCAACCTCACTGTCCTCCCTAACGCACTGTCACTCTTACGATTGTGCAGTCAGAGGAAACAAAACATTAACCTGCGTTTTTTTCTCCTGAGGTTTTTCTCCTTGGCTCCACTGCCATGTCCTTGCAGGTGAAGGAATGCAATTCAAGGCAAGGAAACCTAGACCAGTGCCCAGCTTTGCCACAAACACATTGCATTATCTATTCTCTGTGTCCAGCTGTACTTGGATAACGAGGACAGTGATGCTGACCTCACTCAGAGAGGCCTTTGAAAAGAAAGTCTTTAATGTTTGCTCACAAAAGTGCTCCAAGGACCAGAAAAATACACACAGATATCATGCAGCACCTTCTAGTCCCTCAGACTTGCCTCTAAACAGTCACTTTCCCTATCTCCACTGACAGTAGGAGGAAAAGGAGGCAAGCCCCCACGCCACTGCCAGATCCCTGGCCAGCAAGAGAAGCTGAGACTGGGTAATTATTTGTAAAAATAAAGGCAAGGCCTGTAGCTACCTTGCTGCGCCCAGGCGAGTTTCTTCCCAGACTTGAGGCAGGCAGTCATTCCAAAAGGGTTTGTCGTCAGGCAAGACCGCAGCCAGCTCTCTAGCTTGGGGAAAGAGAAGGCTCTGGAGACCTCTGAGTAGCCGTTCTGCCCGTGACAGGGCTGCCAGAGGGCAAGCTCGTGCAGAGGATGGACTGTCCTGGATTTGTTCACGGTCCCTTCAATAAGAAAGCTAAGGGCACAGATGGCTTCATAGGACACCAAGCTACTGTGGGTGGAATGGGAGGAGGCAGTGAGCTGCTCCGGCTCCAGCAGCAGTTCCAGCATATCCGAGAGGTGGCTCTGCACGAAGGCACGGTGGTCCTGATCATTCCAGTTCTTAGTGGGCAGAAAAACACACAAGAAGGAAGTGAATTCTCACAGAGCTGACAAGCTCCATCAACTTTATAAAATGCATCCTCGCTTACACTCGTTCTAAAATAGGGAAAATGTCAAATACGGTGCTCTCTCCTGCTCACTGTTTCTGCTGCTCTGCTCTTCCAAAACACAGAAAGCAATCTCCCCTCAAAAAGAAAAAAAAAATACATTTTATTCTAACTCCAAGTACCAAACATTTCGTTCTAGAAAGCAGAAACAGACTGTCTACAATCCTTCCCACACAAATTCAGCCAGCTGCTGCTGGCAATTGAAAGCAGGAAACAAATCAATAACTGACAGTCAAGGTCTTGCAACTGTTCTATTAGAAAAACGTTGCATCTGTTCCAGACCTTCAGATATGATTCAGTGCTGCCTTCCAAGGCGCTGTGGGGAAAAAAGCAGAGGGTCATTTCTTCGCAAGCGAGCAGACCAATAAACCAAACGACCTCTGAAAGAATCATTAGTTCAAATTCTAAAGGGCTCCACACCAAAAAAAAAAAAAAAAAAAAAAAAAGGGCAGGAGACTAAATTATGGCAGACATTAATAAAGACAACCTTTGCTGGACGGCTAACTGCAGAACAAGCAACACATGGCTTTGATTGCACATTTTCCCCACGATCCACGAGGGCTGTAGCCAAAAGGGTGTAACAGGCAGCTGTGAGCATCTTGTCCAGCTGCTGGAGATCCCTGCACTGTGACAGAGACCCTCTCGCACCAGATAAGCCTCACCACACCATTTCAAAAGGGGGCACCATTCACACCAGGCATTGCTGAAACTGGGGGAATCTCACCCGATCACACAGAAAAAAGTAACACCAGTGAAGACAACCCCAACCTTGTTGGGACCAAAACCTCTAGGAGGGATACAATGGCAGTCAAGACGCACCTCCTTCCAGTCCAGAGTTTTATGTAATGGCTAAGCAGCAGTTAAAAGAAAACATTAACTTTTAAATAACACTGGATGCTCCACAACCACCCAGCTCACAGCCCTGTATCAGTTCCTCTCATCTCAGAAGGACCTGGGGGTGTTGGTGGATGAGAAGCTCCACATGAGCCAGCAATGTGCGCTGGCATCCCAGAAAGCCACCCGCATCCTGGGCTGCATCCCCAGCAGTGTGGCCAGCAGGGCAAGGGAGGGGATTCTGCCCCTCTGCTCTGCTCTTGTGGGCTCCCTGCAGTGCTGCCTCCAGCTCTGGGGCCCCCAACATCAGAAGAACATGGACCTGGTGGAGCAGGGCCAGAGGAGGCCACAGAGATGCTCCGAGGGCTGAAGCCCCTCTGCTGGGAGGACAGGCTGAGAGAGTTGGGAGTGTTCAGCCTGGAGAAGAGAAAGCTCCAGGGAGACCTCAGAGCCCCTTCCAAGCCCAAAAGGGGCTACAGGAGAGCTGGGGAGGGACTCTTGATCAGGGAGGGGAGCGACAGGACAAGGGGGAACAGTTTTAAACTGGAAGAGGGGAGATTTAGATGAGATATTAGGAAGAAATTCTTTACTCTGAGGGTGGTGAGGCACTGGCCCAGGTCGCCCAGAGAAGCTGTGGCTGCCCCATCCCTGGAGGTGTTCAAGGCCAGGTTGGATGGGGTTTGGAGCAACCTGGGCTGGTGGGAGGTGTCCCTGCCCATGGCAGGGGATTGGAACTAGATGATCTTTAAGGTCCCTTCCAATCCAAACCACTCTGTGATTCTATGTTTTCCCATTTGTTCAATCGTTCAGTATAAAGTCACCCAGTCCCTATTTTTAACCATTTTAATCATTTCAGCATGTCCCAAATTACATTTCACTAACTCATAACATCATATTCATGACAGAAATCTGCTACAGTTTGCAGCCCATCTTCATAACGATGATGTCAATCTGTAATTCACTCTCAAATACAGAGCTGCACCCGATACACCCAGCTTACCTCTCTTCCTTCAAAATACTTTAGAGGGAACACTAGTATTTTCACGTGGTTGATCTACAGCGGACCAACTAACTCCCCTATCTGAAATACAGCTTAATGCAATTTTGCTAGGAAAGACCCAGGGATCCTAACAGTCTAGAGCAAACCGGGGGGAAGCAACCTCTAACGTAAGAAAAGCTTCCTGTTTGGCTAACGGAAAAAAGCAAAAAGGCAGCTGCTCCTTAAAAGGAGAATTGCCAACACTCTGAGAGAACTTCCACAGTCTGATTCTGGGAAATTCCCACAGACAACTTTTGCTGCAGAGAATGCACCAACTTCATTTCAGTTACTGTTTAGCAAAGCATCTCCAACTTTACTCTAGTTTACACTTTACCACACGCAGGGTTACACCCTCCCAGGAACAAACCAGCCACTCTTCAACCCACCTGAAGGCAGAACTTTGCAGTTTCCCACATGCCCGTGTAAGGAGAACCCTACAGCCATAAATACCTTATTCTCGCTGGCGGCTTTTCCAGTCAGGCTGGGAGACTTGGTCCTGGGGCTGGGCCATTCCTCCCCGATCAGAGACCTTCGCAGAGAGACTTTGTTCACCTGCTGGACGTACAGGAAGAGCAGGAACTGCAGAGTGTCTACCGACAGCTAACCAAAAGGGGAGAAAAAGAGGGGTTAGAATGGGCTGGGCTCTCCCCACACCGCCCGGCCCGGGATGGTCCTCCTGCCTTGCTCCGCTCCAGCTCCAGCTCGTCGGCGTTGGCGCAGGCCGCCTCCGCCTCGGCCCACTCAAGGCGGCCCGGCGGGTCCGGCCGGAGGAGGCTGTGGAAGAGCTCGAAGTAGAGCCAGGCCAGGCCGCGGCCCAGCTGCAGCTTCCCGCAGGCGATGTGCCGCCAGCGGGGCCACGACAGCCGCGGGAAGCAGCCGTCGGCCGCCCGCGCCCGGGCGTAGGCCGCCATCTTCCGCAGGTAGTGGGGGCCGAGGCGGGCGGGCGGCGGGACGGGCAGGGCCCCCACCAGGAACGGCTCCGTCTTCACCCACAGCCGCACCGGGGCCGCCGCCGCCTCCATGGCCACCGCCGCTACTGCCGCCCGCTTCCGGTGCCTGCCGAGGAGCCGCGCAGAGCAGCGGCCACACAGAGCAACGAGACGCCCCTTCCCTCACACCGTGGAGGACTCCAGACAGGCCTGCCTCTTCCCCGAGGAGCCGATTTCGATTGGCTGTTCGAGCCAACCGGGAGGCGGGAATAAACCATGCACCTTCTGATTGGCTGCCGCCGAGCGAACTCGTCCTCGAACTCGCAGAAGCGCGGCGATAGGGCAGGGAGTGGCATGACGCCCTGAGCCGCCATTGGACCGGCGAGCTGAGAGCCGACGCCCTTGCCAGGCGATTGGCCGGCGGCGTCGAGCCGGTGGTGAAGTGTGCGCCGCCGATAGGCCGGCGGCGCGCCGCGCGCGGGGCTGCGCCGCGCTCCTATTGGCCGGCGGCCACCGTCGCCGGGCTCCGCTTCACGTCTAATGGTGCCCGGGCCGGGGCGGGCGGCTGCGGTGCTGCGGATCCGTCTGGAGAGCGCAGCTCCTTCTGCCCGTCACCCTCATCCCGGGCAGGCCCGGCCGCCGCGCCATGGCCCCCGGCTGGCTCGGCCGCCTCTGTCTCCTGCTGCTCTGCCTCTGCGGGGAGGCCGCCGCCGGGTGAGTGCGCCGCCGGGCCTGCTTCCCCCCGCGCCGCCTCAGCGCCGGGCCTACCCCCCCACCACCCCGGGTTCGGCGCTGACGGGGTTTCCCCTCTCTCTCTCTTCCACTCCTTCATGGCAGGAGGGACTTCTACAAGATCCTGGGGGTGTCCCGTGGCGCCTCCATCAAGGACATCAAGAAGGCCTACCGGAAACTGGCGCTGCAGCTCCATCCCGACAGGAACCCCGACGACCCCCGGGCGCAGGAGAAGTTTCAGGACCTGGGGGCTGCCTACGAGGTGAGGCTGGGTGTTCCCTGCCCCGCGCCTGTCCCTGACCGCTACCTGTGTTGTAGGGCAGGGTGTAGTGAGGGCTGGTGTAGCTGCTGGGGAAGGAGAGGGGTGAAGTTGTGTGCCCTGTTTTAAGGAACTCTGGGAACCTTCAGTCCTTCCAGCCCTTCCTAGACTGTGAAGGAGGGGGAGGGTTCATGGTAAAACATACTGGGAGCATGAAGGTGAGTTTGGCCAACGAGTAGTTTCATGAGGCTTAGAACCATAGAATGGTTAGAGTTGGAAGGGACCTTAAAGATCACCCAGTTCCAGCCCCCTGCCATGGGCAGGGACACCTCCCACCAGCCCAGGTTGCTCCAAGCCCTGTCCAACCTGGCCTTGAACACCTCCAAGGATGGGGCAGCCACAGCTTCTCTGGGTGACCTGGGCCAGTGCCTCACCACCCTCAGAGTAAAGAATTTCTTCCTAATATCTCATCTAAATCTCCCCTCTTCCAGTTTAAAACTGTTCCCCCTCGTCCTATCGCTCCACTCCCTGGTCCCTCCCCAGCTTTAGCCCCTTTAGGTACTGGAAGGGGCTCTGAGGTCTCCCTGGAGCCTTCTCTTCTCCAAGTCTATAGGCTTCATCCCATAATATTCAGGGGAAGGAGAAAGGAGGGCTTCTAGGAAATGTGGAGGCCCTTTTATAACGTGCAGGTGCAATCCATCCTCCCCCTATTACTGAATTGAATTTCAGATGTTCTACCAAATAAAAAACAAAAGTAGAGAAGCTGCTGGCTTGATTAGAGAGCTCCTTCTGTTGGAGGACAATAAAAGATCTTAGCTCACTTAGCCAGGAGAAAGTGAAGGCAGAAGGCTAAAGTTATTTGGTATTTATTAATAGTTCTTTGAAGAAGAAATAAGATTGCATCAGCTATAAGTATTGGCACAGGAGCAACTGTGTGAATGTGTAGGGCCTGACTGCGAGTAAGTCTGAGCTGATAGGACGTAAGAGGTGGTTGGCTTGCTTTTTGGAAGACATTAAGGTGGCAAAAATAATTGTAGGTCATACATGCATGATGATTCCTGTTGTTTCCATGATAATATAGTAGCATACAAATGATACCTGACATGAATAGTACAGTGAATTGCATGTAGATTAATTTATTAGCCAAATGTTTTAAGTCAAAGTCTACTTTCTCTGCCATGTACGTACATGTTAACGCAATTTAGGCAGGGTGATAGGATCTGTTCTTCTATGTTCTCTGTCCTTTTTGTCTCCCTTCTGTTGGTTTCCATCTGCTCCTGTTGTCCCCCATGGAGGAGAGGGTCCCCAAGGAAGATGGTGTTGACCAGCCAGAATTCATAGCAGCCGTTCCACCAGGACCTTGCCTACACCAACGGGCTGTTTGGGTGGGAGGTTTGTGTCCTCTATGAGGAGTCGAGCTTCAGAAGAAAAGGGTGTGTGTTCCCACTGCAGTCTGGTGGTGCTGCTCAGCCCACAGCTGTAGCCTGACTCCTGCTTCCATCCCTGATGCTCCTCTGCTCTTCAGATATGCAAATATAAAATGAATGAGGAAGTGAAAGAAACAGCTTGAATGCATTCCTCTTTGGTCAGGAAAAAAAAACCACATTGACTTCATTTTTGTATCAGAAGTGGGACCTCTTTTTAGTTCAGACTTACCTATTCTTAAATAGGCTGAACTATCACAGGGAAAACAGTGAAAGTATAGAATTTTTTTATGGAAAAAAGTATTTGTTGCCTGTCATTTGCAGCGTCTGAAGGCTGATACGTGTGGTTTACTTTGAAGCTGTGAGTTTGTCATTTCTGTGAGTTGGGATCTTGTCACGTTTGGCAGTACTTCATGCATGAGAAGCATTTCTCTACTTCTTCCCCAAGTCCCAGTTTATTTAAGTCTTTGCCATGGTAAGAGTTGAGAGTACTTTTTCTATTAAAAACATTGGGGAGAAAATGGTTGTAAAGTCAAATCAGCAGGGGATGTGGTGGCAGGAGTAGCTGAATATTAACTTTTATGAGCAGTGACTGAGTCTGCCTACCCCTAACCAAGTTGTTATTAAAGCACAACGGTGTCCTTGTTCAACATAAAGTGTGGAGTTCTAGTGCTAATGCAGACAGTATGAATGCAATGAGCTTTTGCTGGGTGCTGGTGAAAACCGAACTTGCAAACCTCCCTTCAGAGTCTTCATTTGAGTGCTTCTTGTTGAAGAGATACATCAGAATATTGAAATCCAGTATTGACGGACATGGCTTTTAAAATACGTTTGGAAGAAGTAACATTTTGATGTCCTGCAAGGTCTTTGTCTCCTTGTTCAGCCAGTACAGCTTGCAAATCCCTCTGCTAAACTATCTACAAGATGCAGCGTGTCGATTTGATTGTTTGGGGCAAAAGGAAGCTAGAGTTATGTTTCCCTTATAACCTAAACCAGGATGCTTTTTGCCACAAAGCAACAGCCTCTGTTAGTAGGACTGCTGCTCAGGGTTTGGCTAGCTGACTATCTGTAACAAAGTCTTAAAAAAAATAAATAAAAAAAAATGTGGGGAAAGTAGGTTAATTAAACTACTTGGTCTCCTTCATTTTAACAGCCTAAGTGATTTCCACCCTGCAGCTGTGTGGTCTGAACACAGTTGTTTCAATTAGAAAGGAGGGTGTTGCCATGTGAGGGAACTGAGACTCCTCTAAGTATAGCCATTAGTCTCAGTATGGTTTGGGGTTGGAGTTTCCACAGGGTTTTTTCTAAGCTTACCCAAGGTGGTTGCTCTGCTTTTAGGGCAGCCTAACATAACAAACAAGAACTCTCTTCACAGTAGTTGGAGTTGTGTTCTCCAACAGCCTGCAGAAAGAAGGAAAACAAATGGAAAGGCAAATATTTTGTGTTCTTAATTTCTCCTTTATCACTCATGGTATTGTCAGTGCTGTGTGATACTCTACCAGAAGAATTTTGCTCTGACACCAACAGATCACAAAATGGAAAGCTTATCCGGGTTTTAGGAAGTGTGTGTTTTAATGCAAAAATCTGAAGTGACAAAGGGAGAATTGAACTCTTGCCTACTAGATGGAGCGAGTTAAAAATTACTGTTGTTCCCCCCCCTGCTGCTAGCATTTGTCATTGGTTACAATTTCAGGCTGGTTTTCATCATTTAGCCAGCTTCTCCGCCTGTTTAGTTCCTTCTCCGCTTGGTTTCACTCCTTTCTAGCCTTCTGAAAGCTAATCTGGGAACTTTAACCTTCCCAAATATGATCAACAGGCGAGGGAAGAGTAAATGTGACTGGAAACTTCTGCATCTTTGGGGGACTAAAGAGTAAAGATCAATACTTAGGAATTAGAATTGAAGCTTTACGGTCTCGACAGTCATATGTGTTGGGATGTGTTATTCTGCCTCAGTACCAAAGTTACTTCTAACTTTTGCTGCCCTTAGGAATGAGGGCCAGCATTCAAACTGGTGCAGAGTTACCATGTTTGGCAAAGTTGCCCTCATTGCAGATTGTTATGAAATAGTACCTGGAGAAATAAACATTGTGTTCTGGAAGAGAAAACTGAGAAACAGGGGTGGTATTCTGTGACTTTTACTTATTTATTTTTTTTCAGTGTGTTCTGGTTTGTAGGAACTGATTTGAATTATTCTGTCTGATTATTTTTTAATCCTTAAGATAAACTCAGTATTATATTTTCTGTGTTGCTTCTGCTGTTTTAATAAACTAACCATAATTTTTATGGGGTTAACTGAAACGTTTAACTTTTCTAGTCCAATACGCAAGTTCTAGCCAGTGCTTCTGTAATGTAAAGCATTGCTGCTTCTCCCCCAGTGAAGGGTGCTGGTGAGCTTCCTTTCAGAGCTATGTTTAACCCAGTTGAGCTGTGGATGAATGTCTTGTTGGCTTGCATCCCTTTGCCAGGTGCTGTCAGATGAGGAGAAGAGGAAGCAGTACGATGCATACGGCGAGGAGGGATTGAAGGATGGGCACCAGAGCTCCCATGGAGACATCTTCTCGCAGTAAGGAGATTTTTTTTTTGCCACTTGAGGCTATTCCGTAGTTGGAGCTCTAATTTTGTGATGCTTGTGTGTGTGTTTGACAAGGCAAATCCTATGTTAAGGTCTTTTACCCAGTCAGGAGGCACTGATCTGAAGTAACAGTTAAGAATTTGAAGAAATACATTTACAGTGGATATCCCAGGTGCAGCGTTCAGTTGTCTGTCTTGCATCAGTCCTTGCTTCAAGAGCAGTGAGTCGAACCAGCAGTGTCTTCCCACGTGGGCAGCTCTTGCTCACTTGGCAAGCTGCGTCACCAGTGTGGGTGGTTTGTAAGGTGCTGCAGTAAACATGTTTTTTGTGTTACCTGATATGTGATTGATGTTTAACCTGTTGTCACAGATCATACGTGCATTTTGGGGGGTCTCTTCTTTTGCAAAGTAATGCTGTAGTGACTTATGCTACGTTTCAGAGCAACTGTAGAACTTGGATCATTAAAATCTGAAGGCACTTGCATGTTGTTCAGGCAGAACCTGATTTTCTGTTTGTTTAAGCCCCCTTTGGTTCTGCTAGGCACAAACTTGCTAAAACAATTCCTGATGTTGCTTATCTCATGTAATCCTTCTGGGTGAGGACTCGCACTGGCTGCTGGCCTGTTTTGAGGAAAAATATGCAGACTTCCTAGGAAGGTTTTTTTTTCTTATCCCTCTTGTCCTCAAACTACTGAAAACCAACCTGCTAGCACTGACTTGCAGTGCCAGAGATGGAGCATTACTCAGAGTTTGCACCTTGTGGTGATGGTGGCTGAGCAGCAGCGCAGTACGGAGACAACTTCCCTTAGGCAGTGGTCAGGTTTTGAGGTGTTGGCATTCAACTCCTGCTCCAAAACTTGTTTTCGTTAGTACAGAAAACTCTTCCCAAATGACCACAGGCATTAGCTTGTGTCCTGGAGGAGCAAAGATAGGTATCTGGCTTTATCGTGGCGCTTTTGCACTGTGAGGAGGCTGTTTTCTAGCAGGCCAGAAGTGTTTGCCAAGCAGCATGTTGGTGCTGCCTTGTGTGGCTTTCTTCATCAAAGCCTTGTCTGATCAGAATTCCTTCCTGAACTAATTGATGGGCTTTATTCCAGCTTCTTTGGGGACTTCGGATTCATGTTTGGAGGTAACCCTCGCCAACAAGACAGGAACATTCCCCGAGGAAGTGACATTATCGTGGACCTGGAGGTCACGCTGGAAGAGGTGTATTCAGGAAACTTCGTAGAAGTAAGTTGGACTGCTTGCCTGTGGGTCTCTCAAGTGTGTTGTTCTCCGGTTTGAGAAGCCTGGCCTGGTCGCTGCTCAGAATGATATCTTCTCCCAAAGAATAGAACTAAAATAGATGCTCGTTTGCTCAGTATCTGGCAGTGACAGTGGAGGATGTTGTGATGCTCTTTGCTCGTAGTTAACTGAAGAAACAATACATTTATTCATCTTTGTCATCTGGCAATTCCTCTATAAAGGGGTGCTTCTTGTGATAATAGCTGATTTATTGTCTGTCAGTGACTAGCTGTAGCTTTTTTATTGTGGTAGCCCATTTGGAAAAGGTGTGAGAAGTCTCTCTAGAATTTGGTGTTATTTGAGGACCCTTTCCTAAGCCTCAAATTCATTTTGCAGTTCTTACAAAACCTTGTTGAGGATTTTTCATAGCCTCTTTATACGGCCAAACATGTCACTGCAAATTTCTGATTACATACTTGGCAAATGTATGGTGGCCTCTTAATTTATTTTTCTTCTAAGCAAGCTATATTTCTGGTGCCGACGATCCCTGCTATTCTGCATGTTAGAACTCGTGTTGATTGAGTCTGTGTTGTGAGTGTCTGGGTAAATGAGGAACTCCAGATAATCTTGTCCATTGTGTGGAATGAGGAAGCTGTTGTAACCAGAGGTGTCAGATGTTTCATCCTAGTGTTACCTTTCCTATTTAGAAAGGCGTGCCAGAAAAAGAAAGAAAATGGTAGCAGTGGTGTTGGACAGGGGTTTTTCTGATATTTTGGTATTTAATGTGTGGTCAGCAAGAGGTGTAAGGCAAAAACTTATCGGGCATCTTTTGCCAAGACCACGTGGAGCTACTGTGGAGGCATCAGAGAGTGCATTTAAAAAAAAAAAAAAAATAACCAAACTATGTTCAGGCTGTTTGAGAACTCCAGACCCTTGTAGAGGCCCAGGAGTGCTGGACTGTGTGCTGGTGTCAACCTCTTCCTCTCTCGTGCAGGTTGTCAGGAACAAGCCAGTGGCAAGACAGGCACCTGGCAAACGGAAATGCAACTGTCGGCAGGAGATGAGGACCACCCAGTTGGGTCCTGGACGGTTCCAGATGACTCAAGAGGTTGTATGTGATGAATGTCCCAATGTCAAGTGAGTTTTAAGCTCTTTACTGCTATATAGATGTTTGTTCAAAACCTGCCACTAGGTGGAGGAAAGTGTCTGTACTACCAGTAAGACCTGAGGAATTTGGAAAATCTTAGCACAGGTTTCTCAATTCCAAGGAGCCAGTATTTATTCTTACAGTAGAGATGACAAGCTCTATTAGATGTAGAGCTCCCCAATTTGCTCTTTCAGCCTCTTATTCCTTGAATAATCGGTCATGCTACAGTGGAAATTCCACAACTAAATGTGAATAAACTAAGTCAGGGAAGCCCACAGTTTCCAGCTGGGAGCAGTTGTACGTGGAATACTGTGGTGTAGCCACACATCCAGATGCTGACTGTGCATTTAGGAGCTTAACTTTGCTTTCTCTACTAGATGAATATCAGCACATGAGAAAGCGCTCTCCCTCCAGTTTTAGATGTGAGCAAGGAGAGAGTATTTGTTAACTTGTGGGGGTCTTCACATTACCCCATTGATATAAGCAGGTGCTGCCACCTACTGTTAAAAACTTAGTGCTTGCTTGCTCTTCCCCTTCGCAGGCTTGTGAATGAAGAGCGAACACTAGAAGTGGAGATAGAGCCTGGCGTGAGGGATGGTATGGAGTATCCCTTCATTGGGGAAGGTACGTACACATGTACTGTCCTGCTGCTCAGCTTTTGCTTGCTCCTTTTCCGTGATACAAGACTGGTCTTCCTGACAGTGCAAGTGTCCAAGCCCTGCCTCGATAACTGATCAGCACGTGTGGTTTTAAGCACTGTGTTCTCTGCACGCTCCTGAAATCCAGGAGCATACTCTGCTAAGTCTGGATAACCCTCTGACTTCCACTCAGAGGTACTGGTACTGGGGGCATGCACCAAAAAACAGCTCTAAATCTGATGTTGCAGATAACTTTTGAGTAGGAACATGTGTTCCAGGCTTGAGTAAGTGAGGGAATCCCCTCTGCCCAAGGAGATGAAGTCCTTCAACAAGTAAAGGACAAGAGGTAACGGGCACAAACTTGAGCATAGGAAGTTCCATCTAAACCTGAGGAGGGACTTCTTTGCTGTGAGGGTGGCAGAGCACTGGCACAGGCTGCCCAGAGAGGTGGGGGAGTCTCCCACTCTGGAGCCATTCCAAACCCGTCTGGACGCCATCCTGTGCAACTGCTGTAGGTGCCCCTGCTCTGGCAGGGGGTGGGACTGGATGAGCTCCAGCGGTCCCTTCCAACCCTGACCATTCTGTGATTAGCATGCAGGCAAGCCTTTCATAATGGCAGAGAGGTAGGAGCGCATTGAGGCAATAATCAGAAAGTCCTGGGCTCTTTAGTAACAGATATGTGTAAGCAGGGTTTTAGTCATGTGAAGATCAACTAGTTGGGTTTTTTCCTTTCACATGTGAGCTGCAAATCTCCATTGTTTAACATGATGCTTGTTTCCTCAGTTGTTACTAACTACACCTTTAAATGGAGCTTTTCTTTCTCTTTCGCAGGTGAACCCCACGTGGATGGGGAGCCGGGTGATTTGCGCTTCCGAATAAAAGTTCTTAAGTAAGTAACTGGTCTAGTTAGACCACTCCATCTGGTTAATATAAAGAAAGCTTGCAAGCAACTTCCTGGCCAGTGTTGCCTGCTTGGCTGGTGTGGAGCTTACCCTTCAGCAGTGTTGGTGCAGCCAGGGATCTGGCTGCGTAGGATGTTTAGCATCATCATGGCTGGAGTAGCTGGCTTCACCGCTGTTAAGATGCTGCGATAATTGCACTTTTATTTCATTTGGCTTGAATTCTGGCATGTGTTAGTAGCTCCTGAGTGAATCACATGCAATATCTCCTTTTTCCTTAAATGTACTATCTCCCTATTGTAGGGAAATGCACTACTAAGAAAAATAGTTGCGTGAGTCACAACTTCTTGACACGCCTCACCACTCATTGCCCTAGAAATAGAAAGGTTATTAGTACATATCTTGCACAGGAAATCGAAGCTAAATTTCATTCATTCTTCACTTCCTCTCCGATTTGTGAATTCTCCAATTCACAACAGAGGGGAGGAAGGTAAAGGACCTATTTTCCCCTGTGGGGAAGGAGAAAAGTTCCAACGTCTTTTATTTCCACAGGCACCCAGTCTTTGAAAGAAGAGGAGATGACTTGTATACAAATGTGACAATCTCGCTGGTCGAGGCACTTACGGGCTTTGAAATGGATATCGCCCACTTGGATGGGCACAAGGTGAGGCAGGGGTTTTCTTTCTTGCTGCGTGTAAACACAATTTAACTGTAGGTCTCCCGTGCTGAGGGTTAGCTTGCTCGGGGTCTGTACAGCTGCTGGGTTGTATACAGTATCCCCTCTGCTAGAGACTTCCAGGCCAGTTCCTGTGGAGTCAAAACAGGCTCTGCACAAGGGGTGCACAGTGTGGGTCTCGGTTTCAGGCTGTCACAGCAGTTACTATGTCTGGTGTTAGTTCTGGCACGTGTTATGGCAGTAATACTGCTTGGACCCCTTGAATATCACTGACTTTGGCAAGGAATTGATACCAGTTGAAGCTTTTCAGTGGGTTGGAAAGGGTATTGGGGTACATGCGCAGAACACTAGTAACGTTCTGAAATTTCTCTTGTCTCTAGGTTCACGTTGCTCGGGATAAAATTACAAAACCTGGGGCCAAACTGTGGAAGAAAGGAGAAGGGCTTCCAAATTTTGATAACAATAATATCAAAGGCTCACTAATAATAACATTTGATGTGGAGTTCCCCAAAGAGCAACTGACAAACGAACAGCGGGAAGGTGCGTGTTTTAAAGCTCTGTTGTGTCAGCAGGCTGCACAAAGCTCTTGCCAAAGCTGATAAGAACTTGGCACGTCTGAACCCGTGGCCTGTAGTGGTCAGGAGGGGCTCTTCTTTCCCTGTGCCCCTTGTACAACATGACACAGTTGGCCGATGCCCTGTGATTAACTTCCATTTCCCTTTGAAGCGAGCGAGGTTGGCTGCTGCAGTTGTAGGGAACCAGATTAGGTTGGGATGTGCCACTGTGGGGATGTAGCACTTGGCAAGTTTGCGGGTGCTTTGTTTTGTAGCTGGCCATCTGTCTGAGCTGAAAGACTCACTGGGCTTAGCCTCTGTCTGCTTTGCCTTCGCTGGAATGGGATCACAAACTGCTTTCCAGCCCCTGTTTTCACTTTCTTGGAGGCAAGACTTGTGAAAATCCCTCTAGTGTCAAGGGTAAAGAGTGTCATGCAGCATCAGGAGAAGAACTGTTCCTCTCCATGTCTCCTACCCCAAATGCTTTGTGGCTGTACAGGGAAGAAGGGTGCCATGCAGATGTCTGGCAGGAGAGATCTGCTTTTCAGTTTCCATGCTCAAATGGAAACTTGATAAAACATGTAGAAAGCCTAAAATTGACAGGAGGGCAAATACTGTAATCCCAGCTGGAAATTCCTCTTTGTTTCAGCAGCCTCTGTGATAGGTTCTGCTGCTCAGCGCAAGGCATCAGAGTAGGCATCAAGGGCCACGTCCTCTGCTATGGGGCAAAGAAATTCCTGGCATGTGCCAGTACAGCTCTTCAGAAAACTCCCATCCCCAGAACTTCTTCCTGCTGATCAGGGCTATTGTATTTTCTTCTGCTGAAGGTGCCCTTTTAGTGGATTCTGGCAGCTGTCCTGGTAGAACAAAGCAAACACGCAGCTTTTCTGGACCACTCAAGCCTGTAGAGGGATTCCAAGCCCTGGGTGGGCTTTTCCCAGCCCTGTGGCACTCACTGCTGCGTTGGTGACACTGGTAGCTGCAGCTCCAGGGCTGACTGATGTTCCGTGCCTCTTCCTGCAACTGTTTCGGCTGTGAGGTCTGTGCCTCTGGGCTGTGCTTTGAGTGAACCTGTTTGGTGTTTTGACCCCTGTGCTTTCTTGTTTGTCACAAGCGTGTTGTGCCTAGTGAACGCATCAGGGGGAAGTTTCATTCCAGGCTCTGCTGCCCTTGAAGCTTTGTAAGGCGACAGCTCCTCTTGAACAGACGTGAGGTTTTTCCAGCTGTTGCTTGTGGCAGTTTGTGAAGAGACTGGGCAAAGAGCAGCGAGAGAAGCCTGCGTGTTTCTCAAAATTGCTTGCACACCTTTATGGATATCCCGAGAACAGAGAGGTGGTGGTACTGGCATGAGTGTGTTCAGGCACGTGGCCTTTGGGTGTTTCACTCCCTCCTAAAGCAATTCCACGCTTCCCAGGGGAAGATGACTGGGTTAGGCAGTCAGATGCATTTCTGTGTGCTAAAATATCTCCAAACATCCAGTGATTTAAGGAGTTTTATGAGGGAATAGGTCTATCCATGTTGTGTGGCAGCACTTCAGTGTACACATTCAAAGGAAGACTGGAGGCTTCAGAATTCAAAACATCCCTTTTTTCTTATTGTTGGCGGTGGTCCTAACTTCTTATCTCATAACCATATGTACGGCTCCTGGGACAGTCAGAAGATACGCAGACTCAGAGAGCACCGCTCTGGTCAGTGTAAGCTTTGGAGTCAGAGAAATAATATGCTTTCTTTCCTGCCAGTGTGACATCAGGGAGTTTATTGCCTGTTGATAAGAGGTGACTTGCTCTTTGACGTATCTCTCGTTCATCTCTACTGACACTTGTTTATTGGGTTTTTTGGAGCTTTGGGTCCCATGTTTTAATGCTGGAGTGCTCAGAGAGCAACAGCAGGCAGGAAAGTGCCCGGGTTGTGTTGTAACCTGTCACGTGTCGGTGGTGTCAGAAAATCTCAAAGTTGGCTCTATTAAAAAAAAAAAAAAATGCCTGAGGTGCAGTAGCACCAAATGTCAGGATTCCTGACTGGAATTCCTGATTAAACATCAGTTATGTGTTGAAATATCCTGTGCACTAATGAGGGGCCAGCCTAGAGCTCACTAGCAGGAAACGAGGTGTGGGAATGGTGCTAATCCCACTTTTTTTTCAGGGTTACTGGAGCACACCTTTCCCCAGATATGTCCTTCCTTTCAAAGAACTACACATCCAGGAGGCACATCCTCTTACCCATCAGCCAGGAAGCAGCTTTGAGCCTCCTTTGGCTGTGGAGGGGAAGTGAACTTGCCTTGCACTCCGCTGGAGAATGACCTGTCCTTAATAATTAGCAGCTCCCGTAGAGGGGTTTGCTTTGCCCTGCTGTTGAGGATGTTTCTGAATGTAGAAAATAACTTGGGATTCTCTGAGCAGCAAGCAAGAGGCATGAATAGTTCTTACCTGGCAGAGAGTCATCTCTGTTCCAGTTACTACTTCCAGGATGGCTTTCCAGCATTTTAACAGAGCTACTGTGACTCTAGTGCATCAAATAGCCTGTCTTAAAGGACAGTAGGATTTGTAGCCAGAGTGATTTAAGGGTAGACATGCAGGACAAGGTTTGCAGGGAGACATACTCTCTTCTAGCTGGATTGCCTGAAAGCTTGGGGGTTTTTTCAATACAAATAAATTGGTTGATTAAATTACCAATCCTCCCTGTCCCTGCCTATGTACCTCACTTAAAGTTAACAGCTACTGCGGTATTTTCTAGGCAGCCTAATCTGATGTGTTGTACGAACATGTAAAGCATCCAGCCCCCCCTCCCATCCCAATTCTGGCTTCAGTGGAGCAGCAGAGCAAGCTGATCCGAGGCAGGACTGCAATCCTGCCCTCTGTCACGTTGAGGTGCAAGCCTTTGTGCTTTTGTTGCAAGACTGATGCTGTTCTGGGGGCATCCAACAGCAGAATTATAGCAGTTTAGCTTGGTTTTTTTTACTATTATTTGAAAGTTACCTACAGCTTGGGGAGTTTTTCTCTCCCTTTTGGGTCCTGACAGCCTCTGCTCAGGCTCAGTGGTTTCTGGTGGTGATCAGAGCAGAGATTCCACTGCACTGAGGGGCCCCGTGGCCGGGGCAGTGGGAGTTCTGGTAGTGTGTCACCAGGCTGACTTTAAATTGGAGGGGACTCCCTCTTTATCTCTGGGAAAACAGTGTGACACACCCATTCTTGCCAGTTCGCTTCCTCTGTTTTGTGCGGACTTGCCCTTTAAGTCGCAGGGAAGACCTGCCAGTGTTTCCCTGGATGTGCTGACCCCAGTAGATGAGCTATTATGGGTTTAACGGCTGACTCACTCTTTTCTTATTCTGCTCTGGTAAGAATTTGATCCTGACAGGACATTCTTTGAAATGTTTTATGAATGGGCTTTCAAGGGTGGGGAAGATGGGATCTGTGAAGTTATCTAGTCTCCTTTGTGAAGCAGTGGGTTTCAAAAAACTTAAGATTTTCAGACCTGAAGTAGCCCACAGATAATGAGTTTGCTTCTCTTATTTGCCTTCAGGGACTACTTCTAGTGGACAGTACTGTCCCCAGGCATCTCATACTGGTGTGAAAACCTCTGCTTTCTAATTACTCTTGTGAGTTTCTATAGCTGGCAAGTCCAGAAGGACTCAAACGTAGCCTTCCTCATCTTCTGCTAGCAGATTTCTCTTGGGCTGTAGAGGGAGCCTGGTGGGACGAGCTGGATGAATTCGACCCTGGAAATACTCAGAAAGCTGTTTGTTGTTGTGGTTTTACTTAAGATGATAAAATTATTGTCAGCTTCAATAGCAAAGCAGCTCTGGGAGCCAGCTGTATCCCTGTGAGGATCTAGAGGTGGTGCTCTGGGCTTTGAGTTTGTAGCAGAGGAGACTATTCTCCTTGGATGCACTGACCTTGCGTGGTCCCGAGAGTTCATGAAAGCACTGGGATGGCATCACTAACCTTGGTCCTGTTTCTCTTTGTAGGGAAGCTGAAGGAGCAGGAGTAAAGCTGGGTTTGGGGGAATTTTTCCTGTTTTGTTTTGTTTTTTTTTAATGATGCTCTTAGAGCATTAGCATATGCATTATTCAGATACGTGGGCTCAGCCTTGAAAGGTTGGTGCCACGGGGCCTGCAAGCAGATGTGTAAGTGCAGAGTTGTCCTCCTGAGCCAGATGTGTAAATGCAGAGTCGTCTCCCTGTTTGTGCTGTGCAGTAACGCTTTTCCTCTCTCTTGCAGGTCTCAAACAGTTGTTGAAACAAGGATCGGTGCAGAAGGTGTACAACGGCTTGCAGGGATATTGATGTGTGCAACAATTGGACTTAACTGAAAATGAAAAGTCAGATTTGTTTGCAGTCTTTTCTCCTGCCAACTGTAGAATGGAAAAGAGGGAGGGTGGGGCAATTGGTGAGGTATATATAATTTATTTTTTTTTCCTTCGTAATTTGTGGAAGTGCTCAGATGAGTTGGGGGAAATACTGCCCTTTTCAGGACATAACTGGTGCTGCCTATCACGTTCCACGTCCTGGAACAACAAAGAGACTCCTTGAGCAGAAAAGAAAAAAAAAAAACCAACCAACAAATGGGGAAAGGAGTTTTAAATTCCACACAGATTGGAATTTCTGGTTTTTAAATATATTTTGATGTGACTTTTCTTGACCATCTCAACATATTTTCATAGCTCCTCCTGCTTTTTATGTCCTTTGTGTCAGTCTATTCCGAGTTTCTGTTGTTTTGGGGTGGTTGGTTTTTTGTTTTTTTTTTTCTTTTTAATCCCAGTCCTTCCTGCCCTTTCCCTCTGAGTCCAGAGTGTGGTTTTGCTTCAGAGCCTGTGTTTCTGGGGCAGGAGTTCAGGTGCTGTTGGGAGCAGACTGGCAGGAAACCCTTCACGGGCTGTGTTAAGCCTCACAGATGGTTGGAAAAGCAGAGGAAAAAAGAGTCTCTTAAGGCTCCTGTGGACTGTCTTAACTACCAAGTAGTCCTCATATCCCAAAAATTAATGTTTGATTACTTTTTTTTTTTTAAATTTGAAGTCACAACAGCTTAGCAAAGACTCCTCAGACTTCCACAGTGGGATTTTGGAAAAATAACGGGAACAGCTCCTCATGGCCTTGGTTCTTCCTCGTTGCCCCCTCCCAAATGTAATGAACAGCTTGTCCGGAAAAGTTCACTTACCTCCCACGCTCTGTCCTCTGTGAGGACGGGTGAAGCTAACAGCACAGAAATAAAGGTGTTGGAGTTGGAATGGCCAAAAACTACCTGGTGATGTGTTTCAGCATCCCTTACCCTGGGCCAGCTGCAAATCATTGGACTAATGAGGAAGGGTCCCTTCAGTGATCTGAGCTGTGAGCTGCTGTAGAGGGTGAAAGCACAGCTGCTGATACCAGGAAAAGCTCTCTAGCTGTTTTATTTGAACTGAGGGCCTGGTAACCTGGCATGGGGTTACCCGTGTCTCTGTGGTGAAGACCCTGCTGCTTTAAGCATCCCCATCAGGGACTTTCATCTCCACATGTTCTTCAGGGAATGGTAGCTAAACAGTTTCTCAGAGGTGCTTTTGCCAGTCAGGCTTGTGCTTCGCCCTGGCAGGGATGTAGGCACCAAGAGAAACGAGGCAGTGGTTCGTGTAGGACGGTGTTCCGCTCCTTCCCTCGGGGCTTTTGGGGGGCTATAAAGTGGGATTCTTACTGCAGCTGCCTTGTACCTCCTCTCCTGCCTGGGAAACGGGTGGGATCTGGGTTTTTTTCTACATGGAAATGTCTGCTGGGGAGCAACAGCAGGAGACTCAAGGTCGGGTTTTTTGGGTTCGTTACTTGTTTGTTTCTCTTCATTGTGAACTTGAAGTAGCTTGGAGAGGTGGAGAGCAGCTCTGGCCCAGCCCGTGTGTGCTGCCCTTGGTCTGGCAACGTCCCACCCAACCCTTAAGCTCCAGCAGGAGCTGACGCAGCGGAAGCAGCAGCACCGGGAAGGTTTCCTGTTGGATCCTTTGTACGTTTGCCTTGGCAGAGCGAAGCGGGGGCTTCGGGAACAGCTGAGAGAGGGGGAACAAGGCAAACCTGGGATGCTGAACCCTCAGTCTCAATGCTCATCTTCCACAAAAATCCATAAGCCGTGAATCCCAGGGGAGGCTGCCACCTCAAGTGCCTGCCCGTTTGGTGACCAGCTCTTTCCAGGTGCCTGTAGGAAGCTCTGCCCCCGCAACCCTTAGCTTAGATCTCGAAGAAGCCTTGGATTTCTAAGAGACTCCTTCCGCTATCCCTGTGCGTGGGGCTGGTTTCTGTTATCTCGGCCCCTCGAGGGTTGGTTTGCTGATTGCCTTTCTACCTTCCTGGTCCACTAGTACACGGCCAGTGCTCGCCTGTAGCAATAAAGCCAAAAAAATTTCTAAACTCTAAAATCTCAACTTCTCGGCAGGAGAAGGTGGTGTAGCCTTTTACCTGTGTCCCTAGCAGCCAGCAGTGCGGTTATTTCAGGCATGAGCACTTGTTCCTTCTGCTGCCTTTCCTTTCCTTGCTAATTCTTTTCCTTCCTGTAGTTTGTGGGGGTTTTTGTTGGGTTATTTTCTTTTCCCTTTTCATTGTGGGTCTGTGCTCCTCAGAGAGGCCAGCAGCACAGCTACAATAGCTCCAAAGCCCCAGCTTTTACCAGGGTGAGAAGAAAAACAGAAAAGAAAGCCCCAAATTGTACCTTGCAGCCCCGTTTCCTTCCCTCTTCCATTTCCCCCCCCCCTCCTTGCTGTGGGCACATGCGGAGCTGCGGTCCTCCACCTTTCCCACCTTTGGACAAAGCTTCCAGGGTTTCCATGCTGTCTTCCCCAGGCAGGAGCGTGCAGTAGTGCGTGCTGGGGTCCGGGTCAAACATTTCCACTTGATTTTGGGGTTTGGTACGCTTGCCTGAGGGAAGTTGTGCTGCTTTTAGGGTCATGGGGAGGTATTTGTCCTCCAAGGGCCCCGGAGGGTCAGGGGGATGTGGAAGCTCTTTGGTGGCTGTGACATTCTGTTGTCCCCTATTGCAGTAACATTTAGCTGGTGTGAGTGAGCCATAGCGTGCATGGACACCTTTATCTCATATAAATGCTTCTTAGGAGGCTTCACATCACCCTTCTTCTTGGTTTGGGACCAAGCGAGCATCCTCAAGGTGCCCACCTCTGAACAGGCTCAATTTCCAGCCCCTTCTACACAATCCTGTTGTGCCCAAATTGGATCAAATAATAAAAAATAGTAATAATTTTTTGGTTCCCTTTTACCCTAAATCCTTGCCCAAGTCAAGGATTGTTGAGGGCTTAGATACAGGCGTGTTGTTCAGTTCTTCTAGCAAAACACTTGTCCTTGAATATATTCCAAAGAAGTCCTTGCTGTTTTGAGCAGGGGGATGTTTAGACAAGCACACGGTTCCTGCCTGATTTATTTCTGAAGTGAGTGGCTTTGATCACCTCCAGAAGCTGCGTGGGTTCCTGCAGGGCATCCTTTACCTGGATCCCTCCTGCCCCGGGAGAGGGGAAGGAGGGGATGGCATGAAGACACCGTAGTGGGTAGATGATGGGGTGAAAATGGGCTTCAGATCTGCTTTTTCAGAAAGCATTGTGTCCTGGCAGCCTTGTCCCCTCTTCCTGTCCTTCCGCAGCCTGGGCTTGCTGCATCTAGAGCCACTTTGCCCATCCCAAACCAGATATTGAAGTTTTGGGGCTGCGCACAGGAGCAGGGAGCAGTCCGGCCCGAGGGGGTGGCATGTTCCTGGTGGCATCAGCCACACAGAGGGTCACTGCTGTCTTTATTTCTCACCGTGGCAAGTGGCACTGCTTGCACAGAGCATCTCCTCCTCCCCGAGTCCGGGCAGGGGCTGAAAGTGTTCCCAAACAGTGTGGTTTTTTTCTCCATGGAAACTTCTTTGTAAGTGCAATACAGGCGTGCTTGGGTGGTTTTTTTCCAAAGATTTTGTTATTTTAAAGTACTTCTCTATATCTAAACTTTCCTGTGGAGATAGGAGGGGAGAAGTGACCGGTGCCAGGAGAAAATAGCTCTGAAGACATGTAGATTTGCAATGTTCCTGACTACATCTGCTCGAGTGGCAGAAGACCTCTGGCTGGGAAGGTGAAGTGATGGTTCATCGCTGGAGCAGTTTTGGGATTAAGAGCCCCTCTGGGCTGATGAGCAGCGGTGGAGCATCTCTCCTGGGTGGGCTCACTCAGACCCAGGTGGGTCCCCAGGGGATGTGAGGGCACAGCCCAGTTGGGTGTAGGGTGGGAGGTGTGGTGGGACTGGTGGCATCCCGCTGCCCAGAAGCCGCCCTTCAATCCCCACGGCCACATAGCCCTGTTGACTGTGGCCAGCAGCCAGCTTTCTCCTCCCACTTCCCCTGACCTGGGAGGTGAGCGGAAAGGGAGGAGGGCAGCCATAGGGCCTGGGCAACCCCTATGAGGAGGGACTCGCCAGCACAGCCCTCAAATATTTCTGGGGATCTGCCCCTTCTTGGGTGGGAGCTGCTCGAAAGCAGATACCCAACAGCCTTCACCCCCAAAATTATGTTCACACTCCCCCCTCAAAATAAAGCATCCAGGCTGGTCGGAGGCTGTGTGTGTTGCAAATCCCGTCGCCCCCACCAGGTTAAAAAGGATGTTTGAAACCCAGTGATGGCAGAAACGAAAACAGCTGGAGCTGTGACGATGTGACCGCCAGGGAATTTGGAAGAACAGGGCTTGTTTAGTCTTTAAAGCTATGATGACACCAGCACAGGCGTCAGGGGCATTTGTAAGGATAATCCCTTCCTCCTGTCCACAGAAACTTAAATCGATGTCGGGGGAAACGCTGCGTAAGGGGGATGGGTTAAAGCCTCCCAAGGTCTGTGTGCGGGTCTGTTCACCCTCTTGCAGAAAGCCAAAACAGACAAAAAAAAAAAACCCTGAGGAGCAAATTAAAACCACCCCTCAGTTGCCAGTGTACACGGTGAAGGGTTGGTGCCTGTCCCCAGCCGTGATCGAGGGTGGAAGAGCAGCCAAATTTGGGAGAGGATGGGCCAGGGATGTGGCTACCAGGCACGGGAGAGATGGTATGTGGTGGAGCGGCAGTGGGGAGGGACCCTGGCTTGCAGATGGCCACATGTCCCCAGTGTACTGCTCCAGGACGAGTGTTGGAGGCCCCGCCATGAGGTGGGTCGGGGATAAGGAAGAGAAATTTTGAGGCTGTGCTGGAGTGGGATGTGGATGTTATTGCCGTAACCCCTCAGCTCTTGGCCACCGTGCTCACATGAGGCACAGGTGCTGGTCACCACCAGGGAGGTGGCCCTGGGACGGAAGGGTGGCAGATTTGGGTGCGTTTCCCATGGGGATGGTCCGGGATGAAGCTGTTCCTTGGGATCCGTTTTGGGGGAATCCTGCAGTTTTGGGGGGATCCCTGGGGCTGGGTGCTGCCCCATCCCCTTTGTGGGTGCTGGTGGAGACCAGAGGTCAGCAGCAAATTCGGCTCCTTTCTGGAGCGCTCTCCTGCTGCGACCAACGGACACAGGGGGCCTGGGGGCAGGAAAAAGGCTTTCCAGAGCTGTTTAAAGTGGAGACTTCCTTGTCTGTCCAAAAAAGATGACGTGTTTCAGAAATGAAAAGCAAAACAAGCCCCATCGTCCCAGACCTCCCCAGGTTTCTCCTGCCGGGGTCTCTCCTGGGTGCCATCCCCAACCCTGGCATCGCTCTCCCGTGGGAACCAGAACAGGGAGCTGCAGCCCCAGGATGGGGAGGGAGGATTTTGGGATGAGAATCACTCGGGGTCTTGGGACCACATCTGCCTCCACGTGCGGGCAGTAGAGACACCCCAAGTCCAAAAACCAAAGCAGAGCTGTGAACACAGCAGTTTCTCCTCGCTGGAAGTTGTTTCCAAGCGTTTTTATCCCAAACCTACCGCCTTCGACCTTCAGCATCAGCCTCATGTCCCCCGATGCCCGCAGCGGGGACAGGCAGTGCTCAGCCCACAGCAGACCTCACTACCAAGGGCACTTCTTTAGAGGCCGAGCCATGACCTTCACGTGCCGCAGCCGCGGAGTTTTGGATCCTCTGGGCTCTTGGCTGCCATTTCCCTCTTGCAAAGGAGCCCGCTGAAGGGTGGGGAGTGCCCCGGCCCCAGGAGCCTGCTGGAGGTGGGGAGGGGTGGTGGCGGGTGGCCAGGGTGACGAGATGTGGTCTTTGGAGACCTCCTCCTCCGTTCCCTCCTTACGGACAACCGCTATGTCATCTTCCCATCCCCTTTCTGTCCTGCGTCTCATTTCCCGTCTTCCCCTCCTCTGAGCTGCGGGGAAGGGTGTTTAGGAAGGAACGAGGTGGAAGTTAATCCAGGAAAGCTCCTGCCTCCTGTGCTGTCCCCTTTTTTGGTGGCCAATGCCAGCTCCTGGCTCATCCCCTGCCCTTTCTGCCCTCGGGGCAGTGGAGATGAGGACAAGTTGTGCTAAAATCTTGCTACGGGCGAAAGGGAAACGTGGCCAAGAATTTATTATTAATATAACCAAAGTCTAAACGGTCAAAGGGCAGGTTTTAGATCAGCTCAAGGTTGCAGAAAAGGAAAATAAAGCGGTGAAAGCTGGTGTAGAGCTCTCATAATGCATAATGGTGGTCCTCGGGGACGGGTTCTCACCTTGGGGTCCCCAGCACATCGCCCCGTGCCTGCCCTGCCCCTTGCCTGGCGCTCCCCGGGCTCCTGCATCCCTCTGGGATGCGCATCCTTACAGGAGAAGGGCGAACGCGTTGGTCTGCTCGGAAAAACTGTCCCGTCACAGCAGTCTGCGCTCAGCCTCGGTGCCTCGTGCGAAGACGAGGATATGACAAATAAAAGCAGCATCGCCACTTGGTCATTGGGAAAATCGCTCGGTTGAGTCAAACCAAAGCTGCGAGTGGATTGAAATGAGCTCAGGAGGCACCAACCGCACCGGCCTTGCAAATTTGGTGCACGACCCAGGGGCCGGCGCAAGCACTGGCGACACTAATGAGCCCACCCAGCACCGGCACCAGCAGTCCCGGTGTGCCCACCCCCGTGATGGACCTGCAGCCCCACCGTCAGCGCTGCTGGTGGGGAATGAGTGCAACCGACAACCTGGGTGGGAGAGCTGACAGGTGGGTTTATTGGGTGATGTCTCAGCAGCACCCACAAAGGTGTGACATCCTCCATCCCAGGCATTTCTCCCCACTGAAACTGGGACAACGGAGCATTTCAGTGCCATCATATTAACCCTTTCTTGCTTGTTTCTCCTGCCGCTTTACTCCCCCCACACACACACCACCCCTTTTCCCCATTTTTTCCAGCTGTGCCAAGCGTTAAGTCTCAGTGCACCGTGCCAGCCCGGCGTGGGGACCGTCCCCAGGGCAGGGTNGGGGGGGGGGGGGGGGGGGGGGGGCGGTTACCCCAGCAGGGACCAGGCAGGGAAAGCCACCAGTGTCCTTTGGGAGCAAAGCCTGCGGCGCTGGGGAGATAACATCCCTTGCAGGGCACAGGCTCAGTCCTCGCCTCCACCAGGTGATGATGGGTCCGTCCCCTGCCTCCATGGGGTGACGCGGGGATGGCTGCCAGCTCCGCTAGCAGCTCCCTCCCGTGCACAAGAAGATCCCCACGGCCATGCCCAGCAAGGCAAAGGTCCCCAGGATCAGGCCTAGCACCAGCGGGGCGTGCGACCGGCTGCTCTGTTTTCCTGCAAGAGGCGAGAGGGGATGGAGGTGATGACCGGGGTCACCCTCACCATGCCACCATGTGTCGTTCCCCCCCCTCCAAGTCCCACCACAGACCTGTCGCAGAGCTCTGAGCCCGCAGGATGCCGATGCAGGTGGTGTTGAGGAAATGCTGGAGGTCCCGGGTGGTCTTGGGGTACTTCATGAGCTCCCTCTCCGCAAAGGTGGCCACTGCGTCCCCGCCAGGCCAGCGCCGCTCCCAGGTGGCATTGGGGACGTGGAAGCTGAGGAAAGCCGTCCCGTTGAGGATCACCTCGTAGAAGCTGTGGGCTGTGCCGTTGGGGAAGAGCCGGCAGCCCAGGCGGCAGCTCAGGCTCTGGGTGTCTGCGGCGACAGAGGGAGGGTCAGCATGCCCCCGCCCTCAGCAGCCCGTTGCCATCGCCGGCACCAATCCATGCACTGAGTTTGTGAGGCCTCAGCCTCGCACCGCCCGACCCACCCACAGCTTCGCTTTCGCTGGGTTTAGCAGCAGCATCCACTTTTCCAATGGTCGGGCAGCCGGGCTTGTTTTTTCCCTTCCTTATCTCTGTACAGCACAGCTTCGGGTTTATAGAGACGGGAGGTTTTTTGGCACAGAGCAAGAGATTCATCACTCTCGTGGAAGGATGCAGCACGGGGAGGTGTGTGGCCATGGGGTGAGAGGAGGTGTGGGGCTCACACCGGAGACCCCAAGGTGAGAAAATGCTCCCCAAGGGCCCGAGTAAAGAAATGCGGAGCTGGGGCAAAACTGGTTTGGGGGTAACCAAGAAAACGAAGGTAGAACACACCCTGCACAGGAACACCGGGGGAAATGGGGGCTTGCGGAGTGATGCAGGCGGGAACCTGAAACCACCACCGTCAGCATCCCATGCTTCCCGCGCAGGCTGCAGGGTGCAGGCAGGGTGAAGGCAGGGTACAGGCAGGGTGCAGGCAGGATGCAAGTGGAATGCAGGTGGGATGCAGGTGGGATGCAGGCAGAGTGAAGGCAGGATGCAGGTTGGATGCAGGTGGGATGCAGGCAGGGTGCAGGCATGGTACAGGCAGGGTGCAGGCGGGATACAGGTGGGAGATGCAGGCAGGGTGCAGGCAGGGTGCAGGCGGGATACAGGTGGGAGATGCAGGCAGGGTGTAGGCAGGGTGCAGGCAGGGTGCAGGCAGGGTTCCTACACCTCACTGTCCCCCCCAAGGCTGCAGCCCCCTGCCTTTTTCCCAAGGGGCAGTGGGAGGTTGAGCATCACCCTGTTCCCGGGGTACACTCCAGGGTAAGAAATTCCTGGCTCCGCAGAAAGGCTCCTTTTGCCCAGAAGGAGGTTTTGCACGTGGCCATTCCCCCCCCCCCCGTCCCTTTGCCCAGCTGTCCCCAATGAGCCATCCCTGTCCCCAGGCAGTGCAGGGGGGGTGTCCCCTTGCTCTGTGCCCCCCCGCTGTGTACCACTCACAGTTGATGGGTCTCTCCTTATTGAAGAGCTTCACCAGCTGGCCAAAGTAGATCAGGTAGGTGGTCACATCCTGCTGCCGCCTAGCCCACACGGCTGGGGGCTCCAGCGGCAGCACCTGGGTGACATTAAACCCCTCCAGGAGATGGCTGAGCCGCCCGTCCAGGCTGGCGTTCCCCCAGAAGATGGAGTTGCCTTTGGAGACGCGGGTGCGTTGCAGCATGGTGAAGGTGAGCGGGGCTGCAAGAGACGCCGGACCGTCACCCACCGCCCCGTCCCCTTCCTATAAGCCCGTGGGGTGTCCCCCCACGCCGACCCCAACTCTCTCCAACCCCACTGCCACCTTGTCCTTGCCTTACCCGCCTGGTCTGCCCCACAGCCCAGGGCCCCGCAGAGCAGCAGCAGCCGGAGCATCGTGGGGACAGGAATGGGGACGGGAATGGTGGCCCCACGGCCGGTCTGGTGGGGAGATACGCGTGAGGACAGGGATGGGGATGGGAATGGTGGCCTCGTGGCTGGTCTGGTGGGGAGATACGCGTGGGGACAGGGATGGGGACGGGAATGGTGGCCCCACGGCCGGTCTGGCAGGGAGTTAAGCGGGAGCGGGGAGGTGGGGCTGCGGGAGGAGGAGAGCGGGAGTCCAGCCAGGTCTCTCCCATTTCCTTAGCCCAAGCCACCCACACCCCTTCCCTGCCGGACACACTGGCCTTGCAGCACCCAGGGACTGGTGATGCAGGATGAGACCACCAGCTCACCCCTGGGGCCCACGGGACCCCCCGGCACTGCTCCAGCCAGCGGGGTAGAGAGCAGCCAGCGCCTGCCTCACTTTCCCCATCCCATGGCTGGGCGGGGACCCCATCCCCGCTCCCCTCCCGGTGATGCGGGAGGCCAGAGGGGGACACAGTGGTGGGGGACAGCTCCGGGAAGAGAAGGGAGGGATGGCGGGGGGCAGCCTGGCAGCACTGCGCTGCACCCGTGGGCAGCCAGCGCCGGTGGTCCCAGCAAGCGCCGAGCCACGGGACCCCCCCATCCCCAGAAGGATGCGACCCGCGGGGTGCAGGATGGCGGGTGGGATGGGAGGGAGAAACCCCAGGCTGGGCTGGCTCCGTGTGTTTTGTTTTTTAATGATACTTAAAATAATTAAGAGATTAATTTTAAAAATAATAAATATACAGTTTGTGTTAAAATCCGCAGCCCGTCCCGCAGGCACGGCGCGGCATGTAACGGCCCCGCACCGCCGGCCACTGGGCGGTACGGCGCGGCACTGTCGCGCCATGGCGCGATATGGCGCGCCGCGGGTCACGGCGAGGGGCGTGGCCTCACCACCGGGACTGGGAGGGGGCGTGGCCTCGGGCGACGAGGGGCGTGGCCTGGAGGTGGAGGGGGGCGTGGCCGGCGGGCGCCGGTGCCGGGAGCGCAGCGATGGCGGCGGCGGAGCTGGAGCGGCTGCGGATGGCGGGGGCCGGGATGGCCATCGCCGTCCTCACCAGCGGCGGGGACGCGCAAGGTGGGACCGGCGGGGACACACACACATACACACACACACAGAGCTTGGCCCCGGTCCCGCCCCGTGGGGGCTCCGTGGCCGCCCGGCCCCGCGGGCGCGGCGGGGCCAGAGTCCGCGGGGCCTCGGGGGAGGCGGCCCACGCTGCTGCCGCGGCGGGGGAGAGGGGACCGAGCGGGGGAGACACACCCCTGCATCTCCCGTGTTTTTCCCCCCTCCAAGCGGGGAAGGGTCGGTGCGTCCCCCCCCCATCCCCACGGAGCACCCACGGGGGAACCCCCCACGGTGGGCTCCCCCCCCACCCGGGGATAAGCAGCTATTTCTAATACGTCTCGCCCTCGGGTGGTTGCTCATCCGCAGCTGCCACCCGTGCACTGAGTTTCTCCGGTCTCTGCCTGCGTGGCCTGTCCCCCCCACCCCCACCCCCACTCGAGGCGACACTTCGAGGTCACCCATAGGATCCGGTCCCTGCGGGGCCGCCCCGACTCACATCTCGCCTTTCCAGGGATGAACGCCGCCGTCCGCGCCGTCACCCGCATGGGGATATACGTGGGAGCCAAGGTCTTCCTCATCTACGAGGTTGGGGTTACCCTCCTGCTCCCCGACACGGGTTGGGGGGGGAACCACCCCCCTCCCCGTGCTGGAGCACCCCTCACCCCTGCCCCCTGCTTCTCTGCAGGGCTATGAGGGGCTGGTGGAAGGAGGAGATAACATCAAGCAAGCCAACTGGCTCAGCGTCTCCAACATCATCCAGCTGGTGAGGGTCACTGGTGGGGCCACGGGGACCCCCCCCGTATCCCACCTCCCTGTATTTGCGCCACGAGCTGTGTCCCCCCCACACACTTTTCTCTCCCCAGGGCGGGACGGTGATTGGCAGCGCCCGCTGCAAAGCCTTCACCACCCGGGCAGGCCGGCTGCGGGCTGCCCGTAACCTGGTGGAACACGGCATCACCAACCTCTGCGTCATCGGCGGGGACGGCAGCCTGACCGGTGCCGACATCTTCCGCTCCGAATGGGGTGGGCTGCTGGAGGAGCTGGTCCGCGATGGTGGGTGAACCCCCTCCCCCCCTCCCAAAACCCTTGGGTGGGTAGAGTGAAAGCGTTCAAGAGGTGTTGAGGTCCACCCCATTGCTGTGACCCCCAAGGAGGGCTGGGCTCCTCTGCTGCGCTGCAGGACCCAGCCTGATGCCAGGGGGGATGACAGGAGCACCCTAAAATAACCGGTGGTGTTGCCGTGTCCCCCCACCTCCACCCACAGGGCAGATCAGCGAGGAGGTTGCCCGGGAGAACTGTCGCCTGAACATCGTGGGGCTGGTGGGCTCCATCGACAACGACTTCTGCGGCACTGACATGACCATTGGCACCGACTCGGCGCTGCACCGCATCATGGAGGTGATCGACGCCATCACCACCACAGCGCAGAGGTGAGTGGGCTAGGGGCTGGGTGCTGGACCACCCCGGGCATGGCACCCACCCTCCTTCTCTTCTCACTTGTGTCCTTGCAGCCACCAGCGGACGTTTGTGCTGGAGGTGATGGGCCGCCACTGCGGGTAAGCCCCCGTGGGTGGGGAAGCCCATCAGTGGGACGGGATGCCACGTTTCAGGGCCGGTTCTGGGGCTGGTACTGCCACTGCCGTGTCCCCCCAGGTACCTGGCACTGGTGTCTGGCTTGGCCTCGGGCGCCGACTGGCTCTTCATCCCCGAATCCCCTCCGGAGGACGGCTGGGAGGACCTCATGTGCGAGAGGCTCGGGGAGGTAAGTGGGGAGGGGGGGGTTCCTACAGTCTCATCCCCTTTTTGTCCCCGGAGAGTCCCCGCACGGACGCGGGCTGAGCCCCTGCGGCCGGCACCCGGCCCCTGCGAAGCTTCGGGAGCTTCTGCCATTGTTCCTGTGAAACGGGGCACTCAGCCGAGCGCAAATCCAGCCCTCGTGTGCCAGGGGCAGCGCTGGCTCAGGGGCTCGGCCACCCAGGACCTGAGCCACCAACCCCCACACCGCCCCCAGGGTTATGGCCAGTGGGGGCAAAGGATGCTCAGGCTCAGCTGCCGGTGAGTTTCGGCTAAGCTGCGGCAGCTGTTTTCCTCCTCCCGTGCCAGACGCGCAGCAGAGGGTCGCGGCTTAACATCATCATCATTGCTGAGGGCGCCATCGACCGCAACGGCAAACCCATCTCCTCCAACTACGTGAAGGACGTAAGCACCCGCTCTTGACTCCACCACCCCTGGTGACCGGCGGGTCCCCATCGTGACGTCCTCTTTCCTCTACAGCTGGTGGTGCAACGCTTGGGCTTCGACACGCGGGTCACCGTCCTCGGCCACGTGCAGCGCGGAGGGACCCCCTCGGCCTTTGACCGTGTGCTGGTAGGTCTTGGGTGGGTGGGGGGGACAGGGGACACAGGGGTGTCACCCTGCAGAAGGGAGTGGGCAGCTGGGGAACCTGCCTTCCCTCTGCCCGTTGCAAAGGACTTCCAAGCGGGGATGAAGCGCAGAAGGTGCTCCCATTTCCCTTCATTTGCTGCAAATTTCACGGGTTTTTAAATAAAACCAGTGGCGCTCTGGCCGTAAATCAGGCGTGAAAGCAGCCGCGTGGTTCCCAAGCCGGTGGGAGCAACCCACCCGGCAGCCGCGGGTGTCCTTTTCCCTTTGCAGAGCAGCAAGATGGGGATGGAGGCGGTGATGGCGCTGCTGGAGGCCACGCCGGACACCCCCGCCTGTGTGGTGAGCCTCTCGGGGAACCAGTCGGTGCGGCTGCNGGGGGGGGGGGGGGGGGGGGGGGGGATATCGGGCACACCAGCCCGCTTGGTGGGGGTCCCTACTCCCCTCCCCGCAAGCGTGGGCGTCACGGTGCTGTGTCTCCCCCTTCCCCAAGACGAAGGATGTGCAGAAGGCCATGGATGAGAAGAGGTTTGAGGAGGCCATCCAGCTTCGCGGGAGGTGAGGAGCGGGGATGGGTATGGGGGGGGAGACGTCCCTACGGGGTGGCCATGCTGGGGTGGGGGCTTCTCCCCGGGGAGGAACCAGCGGCTCCTGCAGCTGGGGGGGGTCCCCTGCTGCCTCGGGGCCACGCTGCCTTCTCCTTGCAGGAGCTTTGAGAACAACTGGAACATCTACAAGCTGTTGGCGCACCAGAAGCCAGCGCAGGAGAAGGTGAGGAGGGACGGGGAGTGGCAGGAGATCCCATCCCTGCCTTGGGGACAAGGGACTGACGTGCCACCCCTGTCCCCATCCCCGCAGAGCCCCTTCAGCATGGCCATCCTGAACGTGGGTGCCCCTGCTGCCGGCATGAACGCCGCCGTCAGGTCGGCCGTGCGGATCGGCATCTGCCAGGGACACACGGTCTATGTGGTGAGCGACGGCTTCGAGGGCTTGTCCAAGGGGCAGGTAAGGGGACCGGCGAGGGTTTCCCAGGGGGAGGGTTTTGGGTTTGGAGGGGGGTGCTGGGGTGCTCCCCCACCCCAAAACTGAGCACTGCTGCTTGCAGATCCGTGAGGTGGGCTGGCACGATGTGGCGGGCTGGCTGGGACGCGGCGGGTCCATGCTGGGCACCAAGCGGTAAGCACAGCCCCCGAGGTGGGGGCCAGGGGACCGTAGGGGAGGGGATGCAGCTGTCCCCGGGGATTGCAGGGGGGAACCCTGTCCTCACTCCACGGTCTCTCCTCTCCTTCCCCACCGCAGGACGCTGCCCAAGACCTGCATGGAAAAGATCGTGGAGAACGTGCGGAAATTCAACATCCAGGGGCTGCTGGTCATCGGGGGGTTCGAGGTGCGGGGGGAACACTTGGCCCTAGTTCGGTGGGGGCCGGGGTGGGCTGTCGGCATCCCAGGCACCCCGGGCCATCCCTTTTGGGATGCGGATCCGGCCCCAGGACCGGCATCTCCCCAGCCTTTTGGCTGCTTGCAGGCATACGAGGGGGTGCTGCAGCTGGTGGAGGCCCGTGGGCAGTACGAGGAGCTCTGCATCATCATGTGCGTCATCCCCGCCACCATCAGCAACAACGTGCCGGGGACCGACTTCAGCCTGGGCTCAGACACAGCTGTCAACGCGGCCATGGAGGTGAGGGACAGGGCAGGGGGCAGCTCATGGGGCTGTCCCGCTCCGCCAGGTCCCACCATGTTTTGGGATGACATGCAGGAATGAACCGGCATACCATCCCAGGCAGCAAAGATGGATTTTCCTGGTGTGACACCCATCCTCTTCTCCCGGCACAGAGCTGTGACCGCATCAAGCAGTCAGCCTCAGGCACCAAGCGCCGCGTCTTCATCGTGGAGACAATGGGGGGCTACTGCGGGTACCTGTCGACCGTCACCGGCATCGCAGTGGGTGCCGATGCTGCCTATGTCTACGAAGATCCCTTCACCATCCATGACCTGAAGGTGAGCGTGGCGAGGGGGCTGCTTTCTGGCAGCATCGTTTGGGTAAAATAAGATGGAAAACCAGGAAAGAGAGGGCTCCGTGAAGCCACTGGGTGATGTTAGTGGCTCTTGAGTCCAAATGAGAGGACCTGGGATGGCTGCAGAGGACATGGGACACCGCTGGCATCCTGATAATCATCTTGCAGGCCAATGTGGAGCACTTGACTGACAAAATGAAGACAGATATCCAGAGAGGGCTGGTGCTGCGGTGAGTTGGGGATGCCTGGGGACGCTCGCTAGAAAACGCAGTCCCGTGACAGGGTGTGAGGCTGGAGCTGAGCCCTTCCCATGGCCGGAGAGGGTCCCTGGGTGCAGTGAGGCTCAGCACAGTGGGTGCATGGCATCCTGCCCAAGGATGCCGTGCTCGGCCAGGGGGACAGTCCTGCACTGGATGCCTCTGCTGCCGTCCCCACCCTGGCCCCACGGTCCTGCTGGGGAGATGGGTTGGGGCTCTGGGCCTCAGGGAGAATGAAACGGTAAAAAAAAAAAAAGGTGTTTAGGGGAGCATGGAGGGACCCGCTGGAGATGCCAGATTATGGGGCAGCCCCCCAACCCCCTCCCTCTGCTCCCCCAGCAACGAGAAGTGCCACGAACACTACACCACCGAGTTCCTCTACAACCTCTACTCCTCCGAGGGCAAAGGCATCTTCGACTGCAGGATTAATGTCCTGGGCCACCTCCAGCAGGTATGGGGGACAGCGCAACACAGGCCACCGCTGTCCCCAAGAGCCAGGTGGGCTTGACATCACCATTTCTTTGTCCCCAGGGGGGAGCCCCAACCCCCTTTGACCGCAACTACGGGACCAAGCTGGGAGTGAAGGCGGTGCTGTGGATGTCAGAGAAGCTGCAGGAGGTCTACCGCAAGGGTGAGCCGAGAGGGCAGGGGGTCCCGTGGGGGGAAGCTGGTGGCACTGGGCGGCCCCTGCTGCTCCAGGCTCGGCCACTTGGCCCCCGCGAGGTGGCCACGGTCAGCTGTGTCCCCCTCCCAGGGCGCGTGTTTGCCAACTCGGGTGACTCTGCCTGCGTGATCGGGCTCAGGAAGAAGGTGGTGGCCTTCAGCCCCGTGACGGAGCTCAAGAAAGTCACTGATTTTGAGTAAGTCCCTGTCCCCATGCCCCACTGGTTCACCAGGTCCCTGGGTCGTCCCCAGGGTCACCTGAGAGCCGTGTCCTGCCCTGCGCAGGCACAGGCTGCCCCAGGAGCAGTGGTGGCTGAACCTGCGGCTGATGCTGAAGATGCTGGCCAACTACCAGATCAGCCTGACCGAGTACATCTCGGGGAAGATGGAGCACGTCACCCGCCGCACGCTCAGCATCGAGAAGGGNGCCGCCCCCCCCCCCCCATGTCTTCTCCATCCCCACGTGCTGCTCAGGGACCACCGGGTCCCCCCCTGTTCTCAGTAGCCCTGTAGCTTTGCCACCAATCCCTTAAAGCAGGCAGAGCCTGGTCCTGGCTCCCAAAACAGCACAATCCTGCCCCAAATCGCTGGTCCAGTGGTCTGGTCCCTGTGCAATGCAGGAAGGAGGTGTTGCTATAGCCCAGCTGCACAGCCCAGATGCTTCATCTTCCCTTAATGGTTTATTCCTATTATTTAATGATGGGGTATCCTGATTCCTTATTTAGTGGCTTGACCACCTGAGCCAACTGCTGCTTTTAGTCGCCTGCCCTGCGTGCGGGAGGGGAGCCAAGGAGGATGCGGTGCAGTCCCGGAGCGGGTAGGGGCTGGTCCCGGGGGCTTTCAGCTTCTCCAAGAGCCCCCAGTAAAGCTCCATCCTCCCATGGCGTTTGCCCAGTGGGGTGTTTGGAGGGCTCAGCACAGAGCACGGGTCCCGGCAAGCCCCTCTTCCCCAGCCACCTTGCATGATGCTTGGCTGTGACTGTCACCGTGCGGCCCTGGGTGCTGCCGACGGGGCCGTGCCCATCATCTCACCACTGCTCTGTGACACCCCCCCCCAATATCTCGTACCATTCACGGTGCTGCTCTCCTCCTCTAGAGATAAAACCCGCTGGAGCCAAACCTGCCTCACCGGAGAGTGGTCATTGTGCGCCGAGTCCCCATGGGGAGGAATGCAGGGGCAGACCCGGGGTTAGGATGGGGATGGGCAAAGCCAGACAGTTTGCTGGAGCCGGATTAACGCCGGGGCAGGATGTTTCCCTGCTTCGGCAGGATGTTTCCCTGCTTCGTGCGTCCTCAAAGCCTGGGAGAGTGGGACCGCAAGCCTGACTGGGCCGCGGCGGGTGCAAGGTCAGCATCCCTCTGCGGGCAGACTTCGCAATCCCAGAGAAACATTGCTTCTCCCTTGTTTTGGTTCCCACCTTCAAGGCAAGCGCAGAAGTGATTTATCAAGGCGATGCGAGTGTGTTAAGGCAGTTTCTCAGGGCGGCTGCCAAGCCTGCTGGCTACCGCGTGCAGCGCTCGGGCTTGGCTGAGCTCCGCCGCGCTCGGCCGATGCCAAAGGGCCGCGGGTAGCCCCTTTCCCAGGCCACTTTCCTCCTGGGGCTTTTGGCTGAAGGCTCCAGCCTCTAGGACATAGCCAGGACGCATCACAGTCCTTTGGGTCCAACATGCAGTTATTTTTTTCCCTCTCCGTGGAGTTGTCCCCAAGTGCTTTTCCCCTAGCTGGCTGTGTTACTGGAAGACGATAATTATTGTATCTTCCCTGCCAAAGCTAAACATGCAGAGAAATCGCAGACCTGGCTGCTGGAGGCAGCATCGCTGCTCTTCCCGAGTGAGTATCTGCTCCTGGGGACCCCAGGCGGAGACCTGGCTGCCCATCCCAATGCTGGGAAGGCGGTGGGTGGGAAACGGGCTCTTCAACCATCCAGTGTGCTGTTTTCAAGGATTCCCAACCAGCTCCCAAGCCAGACCCCCCTATCAGCCACGGAGTCCCGTGCCGCCCTGGTTCTACCCCCCTGCCTCACCGTCAGCCTCCAAGAGTCCCCAAGGATGCTTTGAATGCAAGTTGCACTGGATCCGTGCCCGTGGGCAGACAGCCGCTGGCATTTTCCGTGACCAGAAAACATTTGTCCTCGCCTCTTGGTATCCCCCGCTGAGGCAGGTCAGGGCAAAAGCAGGTAACGCGGAAAAGCTCTGCAGTTGTACTGTAGCCCAGGTGGAGCCTCGTGCCTGGGCACAGCTGGCAGGCCCCGGGTGTTCGGCTCCTCTCCAGTGCATGTTTTCTCCAGCCTGGCGCTCTTGGCAGCAGGCAGGGCACCGGGGGGGCTGGCAGGGCACCAGAGGGGCTGGCATGGCACCACAGCACTCCAGCAGCCAGGTTTAGGGTGTGAATGGGGAAGGGGTGTCATAGAATCGCTATGGTTGGAAAAGACCTTTAAGATCATTAAGTCCAGCTGTTAACCCAGGACTGCCAAGTTACCACAAAACTGTGTCCCTCAGCACCACGTCTACACATCTTTTACATACCTCCAGCGATGGCAACTCCACCACTTCCCTGGGCAGCAGTGTCCCTACACTCACATGAGCTACACATTCGGAGGTGCTTGGGGCCAGGGGTCACTGTGGCCCTAACACCTTGTTTCCAGTCCCCCAAAAAAGCCTGGAGTGCCAAATTCCTGGGGGGACACAGACAGGCACAGCCCCCACCAGGGGCAACAGCCCCATGCCCTGCCAGGACAAGCAGGAAGGGACATGGTGACTGTGCACATCCAGCTCAGTCCCCTCTGCATCCCCGAAGAGAGGGCAGAGCACAAAGCCATGAGCATCTTGCAGCAAAAGGCATGCTGCCAGGTCCCTGGCGGCGTGAAGAGGCATGAGCCGAAGGGGCCAGCCTTCTCCCCCGGGATGCTGTGGGGTCACTCTGCAAGGAGTGGTCAGGAGCATGCAGGGCAGCTGGCCTGGAAGCAGGAGCACCGGCACTGGCCAAGTATGACAAGCGCAGCACGTAGGCAGTGAGCTCTGCTCAGGGACGGTCCTGCCGTCCAGGATTAACAGCCCAATTTCTCCAGCAAAGGGAGGAACGGTGCCAGAGCAGCCTCGGGCCACAGCAATTGCTACATTAGCCGCCCTCACCACAAACCTCATCACAAAAAAAGAAGCCCTGATGACCAACGATGACGCTTGCTTTGATCACTCTCCTCCCAGCAAAGCTGGGTGGGGGCTGGCACACCCAAATGACAGCTCCCCTGTTCCCCAACACAGACAGGCGTGACTTCTGCCACCAAGCAGACTGTCAAGGCAGCCTGGGAGAGGACTTGCCCTCAGCACAAGGGCAAGATGCATACAAGTTGACTGGTAAGTCTCTCGGGCTCTGCCTGTCAAGGGAAGTCTGGTATATTATCTTATAAATCACACTGGCCATTTAAATGCCAGCCATGGCATTAAAAGCCAGCATGGCTTCACCAAGGGCAGATCATGCCTGACTAATTTGGTGGCCTTCTACGAAGGGGTCATAACGGCGGTGGACAAAGGAAGATCGACTGATGTCATCTACTTGGACTTGTGCAAGGCATTTGACACTGTCCCACACGATATCCTGGTCTCTAAATTGGAGA
>VUYV01000599.1:27428-71129 GCA_008711295.1 Anarhynchus alexandrinus | reverse complement strand
GTTGTTGAGGCCCCATCCCTGGAGGTGTTCAAGGCCAGGCTGGACGTGGCCTTGGGCAATCTGGTCTAGTGGGAGGTGTCCCTGCCTATGGCAGGGGGGTTGGAACTCGATGATCTTCAAGGTCCTTTCCAACCTAAACCATTCTATGATTCTATGAAATGCAGCTGGGGTTAACAAAGAAGGCAAGAACGAGGTCATTTGAGGAATTAAAGGCACCAGCAAACTTCACCCCAGTGAGGAGGGTCAAACTCTGCCCCCTCCCACCAAGGTCAAGTAAACAGGCTTGTGGCCACAGGGCTGTCACCATCCCCGAGGAGCATTCCTTCCCGGCAGCACGACCCTGCACGCAGGGGCTCAGACACCTGTACGAACAGGGAGAGTGGGGACACAGAAAAGCCACACTGATGTCCGCACCTGAGCGGCATGTGTCCTATGTCTTGGGAGCCACCGTCCTGCCCAGGCACGCTTTGCACCTCCACACGAGCAAGTGAGCTTTGCTCACTGATTCTTTTGCTTCCCGCGCTCGGTGCGGACTTGTGGCTGCGAGAAGGTTCCCAACGAGCACAGCGCCTTTGAAAAGCAACCCCTGCAGCGGCTCGGCACAGGATCAACCAGCACCAGAGGCGGGTGAGCCATGTCACTGGTCCAGTGAAGCGGGAGGGTGCGGGGGCCCCCCAGCCCTCCTCCTGCACCGCGGGGCTGACAATGCAAGCCGTGAACCAGATGTAATGGAGCAATGCCCAGAGTCAGTTGTTCTCACTATGTTTGCTGAACCCCAGCCACTACTTACTCGTCCTAGAGGGATAATTGGTTTTATTTGGTATGTCACAACGGTTTAGTCTGTATTTAACAGCTCTACAAAATCTTAGTAAATGCAGCTTTTTCAGTTAAAGAAAACGCCACCCCTGATGCCTCTGCAAACCAGACAGTTAATGCTTGACTTGTTTTCTCCTAATGGCAAAATGCACAGGGGCTTTTTACTCTGATGTTGTTTCCTTAAGCTGCTCTAATGCCTGCAGGGGCATGTGGGGGTGAGAGTACAGCCAAGCATTCAGGAGCTGGGAGAGAGTCATTTCTGTTTCACCAAGGCTGCACCAAGCTTTCCTTTGGGCTGCCTGACCGCCAAGTCAGATGCTGCATGCGCTAACGAGGACCAGAAGAAGTCAGGAGTTGAAGATAAATTAAGAATTTGACATTGACCTTCCCAATCTGCAACAGACAGTTCTTGGCAATCGTTTCAGGCAGTGTCTCCCCAACAGACTCCACAAAAACAAATCTTTGTGGTAGAAACTGTTTGCTACACACAAAGAGAGGCTGGCCGAGGGTGAGCCTGACAGAGAGCCGCTGACAAGCAGTGACCTTTCTTGCCGTCAGCAGGCTTTGCCATCCCCCTTCGATCACACAGCACAGCGGCAGCTCTCACCGCAGTCCGGCTTTGCTCCCAGCAAACAGCCCCAGCGACAAGAAATACAAATGTTAACAGAGCCTGTTACGCAAGCAGGAAAGCTCCCGAGAGCCGGCTCGGGGTGCTGCCAGCCCCAGCACGATGTGCACAGCCAGAGGCGACGTCAGGAGCACCCCATCCCAGCCCCTCCGCAAGGGAAGCGCAGCGGGAAACGCCGAGGCTTTGGCTGCAGCCAGGCACGTGTGGGAAGAACGGTGCTGCGGGTCTGGGGCCGGCTGGCACTGCAGGGAGGTCACTCCTCCTGCATCTCCTTCTTCCGAAAGGCCTGCAGCCTCCTCCCCACTGTCTGCTGGACGATCTCCAGACCCTCCACGTCCAGTTCCTTCATGAGAAGCAGGATGGCATTCAGGACATTGTTCTGTTGAGAGGAGACAGACGCTGCTTTATACAAGCGTGTTAACGCCAGCCCGGAAAAGGACACTTGATTTTCAAAGAGCTGCTCTTTCTAGGAACTCCACCACCATCACCACCACTATCGCTGCCAGCAGTTTGCAACAGCCACCTGCAGCTCCAGGGACAAACCAACCAAGCCCTCGGGGCAAACATGGGCAGAGACTGCATGTGACAAGGCTAACTGGAATGCAGGACAAACCCGTCCGCTCAGTCCCGCACAGACTGCCCACATGCCTCCAGCTCCCGTAAGGAAATCCTTGGCACATTCAAGAGCAGCCGCCCTCTCTCTCCAGCGTGACCACTGCATGTAGGACGGGAAAGGACAGGAACTCTCTCATCCAAGGATTACAAAGAGCTGGTAGAATCGCAAAAGCACAAGCTGGAAGGAACCCTTGAAGGTCCCCAGCCCAACCTCCCACTGACGCAGGACTACTGCTAACACCAGACCATGGCTCTGCCAAACCATGTCTTGAAAAACTCCAGAGAAAGATTCCGCAGCCTCTCTAAATAACTGTCCTTCTAGGGAACATCTTTTTCCTACTGTCCAACCTGAACCTCCCCTTGATTAATATTTTCTTCTCCCAAAGGCCAGAGCCTGCAGTGCTACTCGTGGTGCTGCAAAGCGATACACTCAAGTATGTTTAAAACATGAACGAGAGATCGCAGGCAACTAAAATCAGAATGAGGCAGAACATGGTGTAGATCTCACCCTGCAGATTGAAGTGGTGACCCTGAGCCCAGGAGACACCAATTCCCAGCTGAACAGCCAAGATCCATGAGGTTCACCTGAGGCTACACCATGGAGGGGTCTGAGGAACCACCTAAGCTTTCGATCCAGCAGACTTCTCTCCGCCAGACCAACAGTCTGCATTTCAGCTGCTGCCCGACTGCCACGTGTTCTTAGCACAACCCCAGCAAACGGACAACCCCACATGAGCTCACGTGCAGACAGATCAAGAGGACAAACTCCATCGGGCTTTCTTTACGTTGCATGACGTCTTAAAGATGGAATAGAATGGGACAGAATAATAATTTCCATTGGAAGAGACCATCTGGTCCAAGTGCCTGACCACTTCAGCGCTGACCAGAAGTTAAACCATGTTGTTAACAGCATTGTCCAAATGCCTCTTCTTAAGCCACTAACAGGCTTTGGGCATCGACCACCTCTCTGGGAAGTTAGTTCCAGTGTCTGACCATCCTCTCGGTAAAAAAATGCTTCCTCATGTCTTGCCTAAACCTGCCCTGGCACAGCTTTGAACCATTCCCACATGTCCTATCACTGTACCCCAGGGAGAAGAGCTCAGCACCTCCCTCTCCACATCCCCTTCTCAGCAAGCTGCAGAGAGCAATGAGGTGGCCCCTCAGCCTCCTTTCCTCCAAGCTAGACAAACCCAAAGTCCTCAGCCGCTCCTCGCAGGACATGCCTTCCAGCCCCATCACCAGCTTTGTTGCCCTCCTCTGGACACATTCGAGGACCTTCATATCCTTCTTGAATGGTGGGGCCCTGAGCTGCACACCATGAAAAACAATTTGGTCTTTAAAAGATACTCACTCTCTTCTTTTGGTTGCAGTCTGTCTCTCGAGGTGAAAAGGAGGAAAATTTATCCCTTGGAACAGGCTTCATACCAAGCTCCTCTCGAATTTTGCTAAAGAAGGGGAGGAAGAGCAAACGTTATTACGACCAGCTTGCAGAACCTTCCTCTGCCAGGCCAATCCTTTCTAATCATGGCCAACCATGCAAGAAGTATCTAGCTGAAGGACTCAAGGCACTTCTCTTCACACACCATCACTGCATACCGACCACAACACCCAATGTAAAACTCCCACATGTTAGCAAGAGCCACACAGCTATAAAATGTAAACGAGCACACTGCTATAAGGTGTCTGCTCCCAGCCCCACCTGGGAGGACAGATTCCCATGCCTGATCCTAGCTGGGACTGCAGACTGACCCTGTAACACTGCACTTGACCAACATGTGCCACAGCGCTGACAAGCACCAAAGTGCATCACAGAAGCAGAGCTAAGCAGGAACTGACTGGAGCTCACACTTCAGAGAGGATCCATCTCTGTCCGCACATGCAGCCGACATCCTTGAGAGTAAGTATCCACCTACAGAAGAGCCTGTTTTGCAGATACAGAACCAGACCCACAAGCGCTATTAAACCAGCACAGCTCCACCACGGTTAACTGGAATAACAGGAATTTGAATCAGCTGCAGGCCTGGCCCAAGGAATATCAGGGTTGGCTGGCAGGGTCCTCTCATGCTACATGCGAGTTCAGCCCAGAAACCCTAACAGCTCACAAGCAAGCCCTCACTTTGTCTCCTCCAGACTGAAGTTCAGCAGTTCACTCTCGGTCTCCGTCGTAGATTCAGCAGCACTGGATTCAGTGGACTCAGGGCAGCCATTCTCCACACTCCTCCTGGCTGGTGGGGCTGTGATCTCCTCACCATCAACCAGGGCCTGGGACAGTTCTTCCTCTGTCACAGCTGTAAAAGCCAAAACAAAACCCTGCTGCAATAAACTCCAGCAGCCCAGGAAGACAGCATCTGTAACAGGGCATGTACTGCTGCTGCAGAGCTATACCGCAGGGGTTTGGTCCAAAAATTGTCCTTCGTACTGGCCTTTTGCTTCCCTTTTCCTCCTGCAGCAAAAGCCACGCAGTACACCAGCAGCTGTCACTAGTCTCTCAACGTGGGAAACATAACAGGGAGGGATGCAAACATGCCTTGCCATTTCTTGTCTCTGGAGAAGGCTCCAAAAGCCACCAAATTACTGCTAACAGGCGGAAAAGCTTCTCTTTTTTTTTTTTTTTTTTTTTTTAACAACAGCAGATCCAATTACAGAATCTTTGTTTTGCTACAGCAAAGGAGAGAGCTCTAAAAAAACACTAATTAGTGGTAATGTCTCAGCTGTAATGAGGCGCTCTCAGCTAGTGTTAACTCTGTCACTGCAGGGAAGGGAGGAAACAGCTTAGAAGCAGTGGATCTTGCAGAGGGGACGCTCAACCTCTAACAGATCCCGACTCAAGGAAAAGTCAAAGGACACCTTAACAAGAGGAACCAACACATCACCGGTTTCCAGTTCAGCCTGCCCACGGCTCGGGGCTGTTCGTTTCCCTGCAAACACCTACCTTGGTTATCAAGCTTCTGCAGGCTGGGTAGGTTACGCAGCACTGTCATTCGGTAGCGGTGGGGGTCCGACCCACAACAGGGATTTTCAGACAGCCACAGGACCCTCAGCCGGGGTAGGTTTTTGAGGTAGAAGAGCTCATTTAGGCTTGCAATGTTATTCTTCCTCAAATAGAGTTCACTCAGATTCTGGCACTGATTCAGAGGCTCAAGGTCCGAGATGCCATTCACGCTGCTGAGAGATGGTAGGATCAGAGACCAGCAAGCCCATCCCTCCCTCACTGTACTGTTCCAGGGAGAGCAGAGCAGCCCCTGCAGCACAGAGGCTTTCCAGCCCCCTTTCCTGCAACAGCTTCCCTGAAGAACCTCACCCTGGCACAGCAAGGGGCATTCGGGGGCCTATGGCTTTGCACAGAATAAAAAGATAGCATTTCATCTTTCAAAACAGAGGAAAAAAATTAAAAAGCAGGCTCTCCTCTCTGCTGAAGATGACAAACAGCCTTTGCTTCCCCCAAACACCCATCAGACTTGCACCCTTCTCTGTAGCAGTTCCTCAGACTCACTGAGAGAGAACCCATATAAGATTTCCAAGCTAAAAAGCTCAAATTTGCAGACAGCATTGGCTCCATGGGGTCCTCAGGACAGGTGAAGGATGGGTGTGTTGGGGGAGGCTTACGGAAATTAAAAGCTCCGCGAGATCCAAGAAGTATTTCAACAAGCATTCTGCAAACTGGCCCCACGCAGAGGCCCAGGAGATCCCATCTAAACTACGGAATAGGACTTGGGGAGCAACAATCCCAAGAGGTTTTAACACTTCCAAAACAGGGATTATTTTCTCGAGTAGCAATGGTGCAGAGGAGCTAGCAGAAGAATAATCATTTCTGCAACTCTGCCTCTTGAGAAATCAGGCAAGAACAGCCAGGCAGCTCAGACACACAACCACAGAAAGGTGGTAAGAAACCAAGGGCAAAGCCACAACCCCCACAAGAAAGGCAATTTCTCCTGCCCTCTCCACGGCCGGCAGCCTGACAGTCACCTGAACGTGATCACCTCGATGTTGGGCAAATCCCGGCATATCGATATCTGGGTAGGAAAAGACAGAAACAGCAAGTTGGCACTCCCAGAAAAAAAAAATTAAAAAAAATTAAAGCAATTTAAATCACAAACAAGCAAGACAAAAGCAAGAACCACAACTGAGGTTTGCTTCAGTTTAACCCAAGCTTAACACCACTGGAGAGATGTGCTGCTACAGCCAGCGGAGTCAGCAGCTCCTCCGCCCTCTCCGCCCAGGAGACACCAGCCAGCATCACATCGCTCTTCTGCTCCAGCAACCCCACCGTCTCAGCGCTGACTTCCAGCCACCACACACAAGAAAGGACTCCTCTCACCTCTCCAAATGACAGCACCTCACCCCAAATCCCAAAGAGACAGGGTGGGATGTAGGGTCCTGCTCTCCAGGGAGGGCCTTTTCCAGGTGCCCTCTGGAAATAACACCAAACCACCACCACCACCACCACCCTTTTTTTTCTTTTTAATACGAGATGCTAATCAATCCTGAAAAGCTGGCTGGCACCAGGCCATCTCCTCCCTCAGCACCCCGCCATCCCTTTTCAACGGCTCTGCCTGCCGGCCCCTGGCTTGAGGCTTCCCCTCCGGTGGGCCGGGGGGGGGGCGGGGGGAACTCCACGATGGCGACGGCGGGACCCCTCCTCGCCGTCCTGGCGGGTCGGCAGCGGGCTGTGCCCGTACTTACATCCGTCAGGTGGCTGCCCCTGCGGGAGAAGAGCGGGGGGTGTCACCGGGGAGCGGGCCGGGCCGGTCCCCTCAGCCCCGGCCTACCCGTCCCCTCAGGCCCAGCGCCCCTTTCCCGCCTCCCGCCCGACCCCGGGTCTTTCCCCCACCAGCAGTTGAGGCGGCGGACGCCATCGAGCGCGGCGGCCTTGGCCCGAGCCAGCACGGNCTGCTCCCGGCCGGGGCGGGCCGGGCCCGGACAACCGGGGGAGCGGGGCCGGCCTTCCCTTCGCCGCCCTGCCGCCCGGGGAGGGCAGAGGGAGACCCGGGGAGGGAGGCCGGCTGACTGCCGCCGGCCCCCGGCTCTGGTAGCCCGGAAAGCCACCGGCACCCTGGGCTGCATCCCCAGCAGCGTGGCCAGCAGGGCGAAGGGGGGGATTCTGCCCCTCAGCTACGCTCTGGGGAGACCCCCTGCAGTGCTGCCTCCAACTCGGGGACCACCAGAAGGACATGGACCTGTTGGAGCGGGGCCAGAGGAGGCCACAGAGATGCTGCGAGGGCTGGAGCCCCTCTGCTGGGAGGACAGGCTGAGAGAGTTGGGGGTGTTCAGCCTGGAGAAGAGAAGGCTCTGGGGAGACCTTCGAGCCCCTTCCAGTATATAGTTAGCACCGCTGGCTGCACCAGCACCAGGAATACCAAGGGCAGCCCTCCTCCATCTCGTTTTGGTGTAAAATAGCAGTGATGGTGCCTCAATTGGTGTCTTCGGGGGCTCAACATGTGGCATTGGTAGTTGAGCTGAAATGAAATGGCCTGGAGAAGCGGTGTGGTTAGCAAAGGCTTACAGTCCAAAATAAGGGGTTAATGTGGATTTTCCCAATGTTTTTTTTGCATGTTTCTGCCTTATTCAGCAACAGAAACAACTGCAGGATGGGGGCTGGCGGTTATTTAGTTGTTTATGCTGGTGGTTTTTTGGTAAGCGAAGGGCCAAGAGATGTATTTATTTGGATCAAAGGCCATGTGCTTTTCAGGAAAAATGTGGGATAAGCAGGTTAGGTGGATCATCCCTCTGCATTTTCTGCTTTTCTGTCAGCACTGGGCTGCCTGTCATAGCCATGGACAGGTTGCCAGGACCTCGGGCTGGGAGGCCAGCATGCAGGTGTTGTTCTGAGATTTTTAGAGTTGGATATACAAGCACTTGGAGGCAGCTGAAGTGATTTTTTGAGTTCTTGACTTTTCTGTGTGCAGCTGTTCGCAGGCCAGCTGGCGTGAGGTGGCTGCCGAGACACGGGATTTGGCCACTTGGGCCCTGTGTCGGCGAAGGCATCTGCAGGATCCGAATCCTTGGCGTCGCAGGAGGAACAGCAATGTACACGGCTGTGCTGTGTTTTCATTCTCCAAATCCCAGGCTGCTTTCACTTCCAGTGGAATATAGAAACACCCGAGCATGCTTTCGACTGCTCAGCTGCACAATCCCAGCCCCAGTCATCACAGAATCACAGACTGATCAGGGTTGGAAGGGACCTTCGGAGATCATCTAGTCCGACCCCCCATGCCAAAGCAGGGTCACCTACAGCAGGTTGAACAGGAATGTGTCCAGGCGGGTTTTGAAGATCTCCAGAGAAGGAGACTCCACAGCCTCTCTGGGCAGCCTGTGCCAGTGCTCTGCCACCCTCAAAATACAGAAGTTTTTCCTCATGTTGAGATGGAATTTCCCGTGTTCCAGTTTGTGCCCGTTGCCCCTTGTCCTGTCGCTGGGCACCGCTGAAAAGGGTCTGGCCACCTTCACCATCGGCAGCAAAGACTGTCCCTGAAACAGGCTAAGTAGATTACAGAATCTTCTGTAGGTGCCACAGAGAGATTTTTGTATTCATCTCGCTGACAAAAATACACTTCAGTCAGTTTAAACATACACATCCTCCTCTGTCTGCTCTGACACCTCTCCCACAACAGAAACAGGCACAAAAGATTGTTTCATTTAGGTTAATTGAATAAAACAGATTTTAATCCCCAGTTTAATATTGCAAGCAGTATCAATAATAATCTCAGGCAAACCTCTTCCCCGGTCTTTTAGAAAGGAGAGAGCTTCAATAATGCATACAGACTCATAAAGTGCATTAAAGTAGCAGCCTGGAGAGAAGAACAAAAGAACCACTGAGGTCTGGGACCACATGGCCTCATAAGGCTGCGTAGGATCACCCACAATCCCTGGCATGTCCGCCTCCCGCTCGCAGCCCTGCGATGTCACCTACCAGATCTTCCAAGGCTCTGGCACAGAGATTGAATCTCCCCACCGCGAACTCCCCGGGCTCTCAGCTTGTCTCATGCTCAGCCGTGACGAGGTCCAACTCGCCTGTTAACTCCTGATGGCGGGTTGTGCTCGCTTCTCAGCTCCACTTCAGCAGGAGAGCAAAAAGCTCTTCACACATTTGGGCTCATATCTAGAGTATCATTAGTTCGGTCTGCGCTATGCGGTAGCCACATGTTCTTTTTCCAGCTCTATATATTTTTTTTTATAAAATGAACCTATTATCGCTTGTTTAATTGCTTTGTGGAGGGTCCAGGAAAGCCATTTCTTTCACATAATCCTTATATGTATTTTCTCATTTCAGAAAAGCTCTCGCTTCTGATCAATAGCTTTTGCTGTGACTAGTGATTCATCCACGCAGCATCTCATGGCTTACTTGTGATGCCCACACGAGCTTCAGAAAGAAGCGTTTGAACCCCCGAGCATCCTGGCTACTAAACTGAACCTTCCCTGGACGTGCTATGGGATCACTGTTGGTGTGTGAGTAATGGCAAAGGGGATTGGAAGGAGCTGGGGGCTGCCACTGATGATGATGACAAGAGGTGCTGCTGGTTGTAATCCCAAGTGTCATCGTTGCTGCCAGGATAGGCACCTTCATGCTTGTCACCACCATCACCTATGGGGTGTTTGGCGTCACGGTTATCAGCAGTTACTTCCTCTGTTGGCCACGGTGGTACTTGCTAACATCCCCCTGCAGATGGCAGGGCCTGGACGGACACCCTCCTCTTGAGTCTTGGTCATAGGCAGCCTCACTGCTGGCAAGCTGGGAGGGCGACCAGAGCCACCTCTCTTGGTGCTACCCCACTTGCAACAGTGGTATCTGCTGACAGCAGTTTAATGTACTCCAGAAGCTGATTGCTACTGAGTAGCATCCTGGTTAGGAAGTGCTGTTAAATGGGGTAGAAGGAGCAGGATGGATTTTGGGGAAGCATATGGAGAACCTGTTATATCGTCCTGGTATCACCAGGGAGGCGGTCAGCACTCCTGGTGATGGGCTCTTCTCCCCTCCTGCGTGGTGTGTGGCAGAGAAGGGCAAGCCCAACTTCAGGGCAGCCACTGGGGTGTTTTTGGGAAAGCCCCGCTTGTTTGAGAATGTCTCAGCAGTCGTCTCTGGGCAGCAAGTTGTTCCTGTAACTGCTCCAATGTAACTTAGCGTCATGGCAAGCTTGACCACATTGTGGTTCAGAGGATGCTCTGCTCATGGCTGCCCTCCAGCAGCTGTTCCACCCACAAGACATTCCCTCTGTGCAAGCGTCACTGCTCCAGGCTCAGCAGCACTGGATGGGATCACTGTTTAGATGTTGGCAGGAAATGCTGTGGTTTGATTAAGAGCTAATAAAAAAAATCTTGTCATCGTGGAGACAGGCATGTCATCATAGACCTACGCAGGCTCCATCAGAGGCTCGGTTGCTCTTTTTGGGAAGCATCCCGTTCAGCCCCTCTGAAGAGCCAGCCAAGAGGAACACCAGTGTTTACAAGACACTGCCAGAGCCGGTGCAGGAGATGAGCACTCCCAGGGCGCTGTTTGTGCCAAGTTGACAGAGCAGCTTCTGCAGAAATTCTGAAAAAGAGCTTTGAACTTCCAGGAAAGCTCCTGCTATCTACATGTGGGAGGAGCAGCAGAGATTTTCCCCTATGATCACCCCAGCACTAGCACTGTTTCACCGGAGGGCTGTATGGACAGCACAGCGAGCGGTCCTGAAGCCACCTGGGGATGTCGCATAGCTCCAGTGATCTGGCCAGGATGAGGGGTTTCACCACAGCCAAGACCCATCTAACCTGACAAATAAGAATTCTTAAGATAGCTATCCACAGTAAAAGGAAATCAAACTGGGCCACTTCAATGAACAGTAGCTTAAAATTACTTCCCTATCATGTTAAGCTAAAACATAGAAAGCATTAAATCAAGAACTTGCAAGTTATTTATACAGCAAATTGCTACATTATTAAAAGCTAATCTCATCGGAGCAGCTTGCTGTCCTCATAGCCAATTGGACAGAACAAGTATTCAATTTATTGTGCGGACTACAAAATTAAGAGTGAAGAGGCAAAGGCCACTAGATACGTGGAAGACTTTTTTTCAGTCTACTCTTTCCTCCTGTGCAGGCGCTCAGTTGGCATTTCTTTGTTTTATATGCTGTCATAGCAAGACAGAAATGGCACAGGAGCATCACTGTGCTGTTGCAGTCCGGATTTTAGTGCTGTACCGTGTTGGCAGAGGTAGTGACCGGTTACAGCCAAAAGGAGAGAGCGTTATTCTCCGTTCCTTTTGTCAATAACATACATCATATGAATAAATTTACATGGGAATTGGAATCCTGCTGATTTGCGTATAATCAAAGTAAAATATTGCGCTTCTTTATGCAGAGCGTGAGATTGACAGGAAGGATCCTGAAGGGATCGGAGTGATATGTCCCTCCCTTATAAGAGACAAAAAAACATGCAAAAAGGGCAGAACATTAGAGCCCAGGTGGGTCAGAAAGCTCCCTCTTGCCTTCCTCCTTTCTGAAGGAAAAAACCCACAGAATTAGTGAAACAGAGCAAACGGAGCCAAAACACAGCAGGAGCTGTATGGAACCAACTGCAATCAACATGCTGCAAGGCAGGTGAATAAAATAACAGGTACTGGGGAAGAGGGAAAAGGAAAAAATGCAGAGAAATCCTTCAAAAGGGGTTATTGATCATTGCAGATGCAGGTGGATTACAGCACCGGCACTACAGCCACACATAATACCCTGGATTTTGAAGTCACAACCAAGTAGCAAATCCAGTAGGTTTTTTAATTCCATTTTAAAAAGGATCTGGAGAAGAGCACAAGGAGGCACAAGGAGGTAAAGGGAATTTAACCAGCACTGTCTTCTCCACCCAGATCTGCCAAGGGAAAATGTCCCTTGCAGCCCACTTGTTTTACCTCTCCATCCCACTCCTTCCTCACATCCCCCGTTAGGAGGTCAGTGTCATAGAATAACAAAGATTAAATGAAGATGAAGAACATTTTAGTGAAGATTCCAGATTAAGAACAAGGAGTAAGTGAAAAGTCATGAGTAGAAAACACCCCTTCGTGGCAAGGAGCTGCTGTAATAGCTCCCAGAACAGCACTTTCACTCTGTCCAGCAGCAGGAGTTATGCATCATCCCCAAAACTGATCCCGAGCGGAGCAGAGTGGCTCATGCCTACACTGCTCAGGTCTCTGGAGCAGACTAGACTGCTTTTCCTGCTTCAAAATCATCTCCTGGGGGTAACCTTCCCGCTGTTCCCCAGCTGGGCAGGGTACTACAGCCCATCCATAGGTCCCGCTGCTGCTGCAGTAAGGTGGACTCGGCAGTGTTTGGACTGCCGCTGTTTGCATTAGACATCCCCATGCTAATAGAGATTGACCTTTTGGTGTTCACTTTTCAGGGTTTTTTTTTTTCCACAGATAATAGATCAAAGGAAAAAATGAAAAAAAACCCAAAGGTGGAAGTTCCTTAAATTCCTGATTTCAAGTGTATCTGAATATTTTTTAATAAATCCACCAGCATAGTTTCTTTTGGGGATTGATGGAATGAAATTCACCTGATATATTTGATATGTTTTTATCAGTATTTTTCTGTTCCTGATCAGCTGTGGTACCAAATTAGCGAATTACATGCTAGTGGAATTTGTATGTGCTGAGCACAGTACAAAATGCAATAACTCTTGTAAAACCTGTCAAAAAATGAAAGGTTTTTATCTTGTGCTTTTTAAGGCTGCTGAGCAAGAACGGTGAACCGCTTATGATCAGCTTTGAATGACTAACAGATATCACATGTAACTAAAGTAAAGGAAAAATTCACTCCTGTGAATAATGCAAGATGAGGAAAAATGATTATTTTGACAAATAGATCTTTAGGATGTAAAAGGCAAATAGCGATGCTCACTCGGGGGTTGCTAATTCTTTGGCAGTTGCTTACTGAATTTCAGCCTGTGAAAAAAATCTGCACTTCTGAAAGTTATGCAAAGATGTTTTTTTCAGCAGCGCACTCTGATTCCAACATGTCTGCAGCTGCAGAGCCAACCTGACAGCTCCCAGCTCCTCCTCCACCTCCTCTTTGCCCCTGCACCGCCCTGCACGGCACGCCAACACGCACACTAGAGCACATAGAAACCACGTTAGGGAGCAAGCCAGCTCGACAATAATTAGGGAACTGGTGTTAAACAGCTCTGCTGCCAAGGGTGACGGTCCAGTTTCTCAAAGAGCTTTTCAGGGGCAGGGCGGGTTGTGAGCTCCCACCACCATCACGCTGCACCCCTTCTTCCTGGCTGTGTGCTACTCAGAACTGTGCCAGACCAAGCACTTGTGTGGCTCTTCGCTGGAAAGGGATCGGAGAACCCATCCTGCTAAGAATAATAACCTTTTTCCCTGAGCACCGGCTCAACTTCCTGCTGAAAGAGCAGATGGAAATGAGCACACAGAGGACAGTCACTGCTTGAACCAGAGTCATGCCAAAGTGTGCTCTGAAACCAGAGGGCACGACCTGAGCTGCTTGTAGATTTTGACGGATCTCTTCTGAGGAACGAGGTGCACCCGAAGATGATGTAGCATGTGTGAGACTGCTGCTTTAACTGCACAAACAGTTTTTAGAAAATCTGACAGGCATATGGCTGTGGGGAACATGGTCAGGAGTCCTGTGAATGCATGTTCCCATTGTAGAAATGCAAGCGGGAAATGGCCCAAACCAACCAGAAAACATCTCTTAAATCCAACTGTGCTCCCCGTGCAAAGGGAAAGGAAGGGCTGCGTCTCTGGGTGCCTCTGGGAGCAGCGAGATAATCTCCTTGGGATCATCTCACACATCTGCGTCACCATCGCAGAGGCCAAGAACAGTGGGCTCAGGTGTTCGCTGAAAGGTAGGTTTGCTCCAGTAGCTCTTGGTTGACCAAGTTTAAATGCGAATAGAAAGGATCAGAGCGCTCTCTGATCAGCTGTCCCTTTCCCTTTGCGCCCCACTCTCCTGCTCAGAGCATTTTGGGGAGCGTCAGGGTGCTGGCCACCACTGGGACCGGGGAGCTGCGAGAGGCCCTCACCCCTAGCAAACTCCAGCTGATTTATCCCCAGTGGTGTCTCCTCGTTCCCGCTGGTGAAGGGGAAGAGCTCGAGGACGTTGGGCAGACCCTGCAGGACGATGCCTGGTTCTGCAGCAGGTGTTGTGGGCAGAGATTTGGCTTTTACAAGTCACAGGACCCTCTCTAAGGGTTGAGGAGTGCCTAACTTCCTAAATATAGACTAAAGGCTGGAAAACAAATGGCCAGTAAAATTTCTGCAACAAAAGGAGACTGCCTGTAGAGTTCAGGTGCTTTCAGTCAAAACTCTCTGTGCACTTTTTGGGTGAATGTTACGGTTCTTAAAGACAACCCAGAACTTTGATTTGATGTCATGCTTCTGAATATTAGCCAGCTCATGTCCTCTGTCTCTCTCTGCCCCTTCTGTTACAAGCAGCACAGGGGGAAAACTGATTTTTCTGAGCTTGAGTTCTCAGTGATTCAATAAACATGGTGGTGCTTTCTGTGACTACATTCTTCCACCCTTGCTTATGACTCTGTACGGCGCAGTGTATCACTAACTGTGCTACAATGCCAGCAAAGCATTGAGATGAAACCATTGAAAAGTGGCTTTAAAAAAAAAAAAGTGGCGGTATCGTTAAAGCTGCAAAAATACTGTTCACCTTCCTCTTTGGTTGATGAATTCATCTTTGTGCTCTGGGGCTGGGAGGGAGAAGGAAGGCAGCCAAGGAGCCTCCAGCTTGTCTCTCCTCATGAGCATCAAAGCTAATAGAAACGGAGCAGGAGCCCCCACCTGGCAATCTGCAGTGCCGGAGCTGCTCGCCACACAGGTGGCTCACCAAGGTTTAAAGCCGTCAGTCAAATAATTGCTGTCTTCGCTTTGCAGTTTGCTGCCAGCCTGCTGTCTGGCGTTTTCAGTTTTACTGCTCGAGCACGTCGCTGCCATCTCTTAAAATCTGTGTGGCAAATGGCGTTGGGAATAACCTCGGCAGCAAAAAATCCACAGTTAAAAGAGGTACTGAGCTGCTCAACTCTCTGCCTCGCTGCTCGTTTAACACCACAAATGCAGGGGTGTGCAAAGCACAACTCTCACTGTACAGAAAATGCACTTAAGAGAAGAAAAATAATTGCTGCTGGCATGTCAGATGGTTATGGGAGCAGACGTGGAGTGGGATCGCATCCTTCAGCGGCAGCATGTGGGGTAACCGGCACACCGGGATGCACCGACTGGGTGTGATGACTCTTTCTGCCTCCCGACTTCAACCCTTGCGCAGTGCCATGTTTTCAAGAGCACTGAGTAAGTCGGTATTTTGCTTAAACTGATGGGGTGTATTTTAAGTCACGGCAATCCACTCCATTTGGGTTGTCCTTGTTTAATACCTGCACAGATGGAGCCAGGCTGACCCTTACGGGAGCACGGTGCTTTACTCGTACTGTTGCTCTTGCCAGGGTGAAATTAAACAAACGAGACAACAGTCGGTGGCAGCCAGAGTGCCTGTGATGGAGAAAAAGGTGTTTGTGTCGCTCCTCGCAGACGCAGCGGTACGTGTTTTATGAAGAAACAATTCAAGGACTGAGCAGAAATGACTCTTCAGTGGTGCCACGCTGCCCTCACGCGGGTATTTTAGAAATATTCCCGTTTGCAATCCCAACCTGCACTAAACTAATGCTTTAAAACTCTTGGGGCACCTCCTCCAAGAAAGACCCTTGCAGTCACGGTGATTTTTTTAAACCCTTCCCGCGGCCCGCGCGGGCTGTGGAAGGTGAGGCCGGGAGGAAAGAGAGGATCCCGGCCTCGGCGGCAGTCTGCCCCGGCCGGGACCATCTCCACCGGGCACTGGAGCTGGCTTTGAATGGGCCACTTGTAAGGCTACGACCCACCGGGACCGAGCAGCTGCCAGGCCCGGGAGGGGGACGACCACCGGGATAACGCCGCCGTTCGCCACGGCCGCCCCTCACTGCCAGCGCCGAAGGGGCGGGGCTTCACCTCAGGGCCGGCGGCGAGGGGGGGGCTTCACCTCAGCCGCGCGCACGCGCCCGCTGGGCGGCGTCACTTCCTCTGCGGAGAGCGCTGGCGCCGGGGACGGTCGGGTCGGGTCGGCGGTGAGCAGTGGCGCGGCGGGACGATGAGCGACAGCGGGGAGCAGAACTACGGCGAGCGGGTAATACACGGAGCCTGAGTGCGCTGCCCGGCCGGGACACCCTCCCCGCAAACACCCCCCCTTCCCCTCCTCCATCCTCCGCCCCTCTCCGGGGGGCGTCGCCGCCGTCACTTTCCCGCGGCCTGGGTGGCGGGGCCGCCGCGGCGCGGCGGGTGAGGAGGCCCTGGCGGGCGCGGTGGAGAACCGGCGGGGTTCGGGGGCGAAGATGGCGGCTGGCCGGCCCGGGTGGGAAGGCGGTGGGGGCGCGCGGTGGGGCCGCTCTAGCCGCCGGCCCGCCGGCGCGCTCCATGGTGCGTCTGCCCGGCGCCATCTTGGGCTGGTGACCGGGCGCGCCGGAGAGGGACAAAATGGCCGAGGGCGACGGGGATACCTGGCCCGGGCCCTACCGCTGCTCACTCCGCTGGCGGGGCTGCCCGAAGGGGTGCGGGGCCACGGCGGGGGCGGCTGGCTCCGTTCCCCCGTGCCTCCCTCCGGGCTGGGCCGGTGCTGTCGTGCCTTGTTCTCCATCCTCCTGCCCGTGTTAGGCAGCGCCTGAGGCGGGAAGGAAAAATCCCGAGCTGGTAGTAGTTCTGAGCCTTTGTTATACTCTCTCCAAAGCTGCACCGCAACTCATTTTTGGTGAATTAGGTCCTAAACCGAGCTCCCGATTTGCAGTTCCTCGCGCTTGCTTGGAAAAGATTAACTCTGCTTCTGGATGTAGGCACAGCCTTGCACCCGGGTGGTTTGGTCTCTTAATTTAATTTAAATGCGAGTGCGGTAGTCGAAAGGTTAAATCTCAAACGCCACGCTCGCAGTCTGGGGAAAAAATCCTTGTTTTGTGCAGCCCGCGGTAGGTGTTCTCTTCAACTGCATAGTTACTGCAAGGTGTTACTGTCTGGGTGGGATTTTACTAATACTGCAGTAAATAACTGGCTAAGCTTCATGTTTGTAACGTACATCTGCAATACAGATTACCCATAGTTGTTTTTTCTTTGGTGAATCAGTATTGTTTTCCTGTGAGGTCTTTAGTTTTTAGCAGCAGACAAAAGCAGTGCAGGGGCCAATACTGTGTTGTGGATTGGGGTTTTGGTGTGTTTTGGGTTTTTTTTGGTTTTTTTTTTTCCCCAGCATCAGTCTGTAATTTTTTAACTTATTCCAGTACCAGACGGAGCTGTGGAGGTGAGAAGTAGTTTAAATTTTAAACCTTCACTGGAGGTGGCAAAAAAAAAAAAATTTAAAGAGAATGTAATAATTCTGAGCGCAATGTTGCAGTGTCTTTCTTTGAATGTGACTTTTTTGTATTCAGTTTCACTATAATAAGCCTTAATAGTATGAGTGTTTCTACTTCAGGGTAGGTTAGATTAGAAAAAATTGATCTCCAGGAAGCTAAAAATGCTCCATGGAAATGAACGCTGAAAGATAGGGATTAAAAAATAGGCTCGTACCGCCCCCAGTGTTCTTTTCATTGATGTCTTCATGTCACTCGTACAACTGTTACGGTTTTAGTGAGGGAGTGTTCTGACTTGCTCAAGGTGGATTTCTGTGTGTTAGTTTTCTTATAAAAAGTTGATCTAATTGCTATTGTGCAAGTCAGACTGAAAACCAGTTGAAGTTGGTAGCCTAACTTCAGTAAAGGTTTGCCAGGATAACCTGTGTTGTATTTCCGATTGGAATGAGTGGAAATGTTAAAACCTTTGTAGCAAAGTCTTTTTGAAACATAATTGTGCAGGGTATGATACGACAGCAATTTATATCCCACCCTCCTTTCTATTTTGTCTTTTCTGTACTTTTATTAAAAAAAAAATACAAATGATGTGCAGGCAATCTTCACCAAGGCATAAAATGAGTTATGTCTGAACTTTTGTGAATCATAAATAGGTAAGTTGTATGCAATGTACATGTTTGTAAAACTAAAAGATAAAACCATAGAGCTACAAGCCAGCTATTTCAGACTAGATTCAGGGAGTGGCTTTTCTAATGCTATTGCTAGTGTTATTTATGATGTTTTTTGCTTACTTAAGGCTTATATTTTACTGAGTCAATGGCTTTGTACTTTTTCAAGCTGGAAGCGCTAAAGTCTTTGCGGAGTAGAAACAGTGTTTGGATAAATAATCTGGGATATGACTTTACAACTGTCTGTTAAGCTGTTCCAAGTCCATGCTGCCAACAAGAATTGTGCTCCTGAAAATGTATTCCTGCTTTCTCCCTTGTACTAGTGTTTGTATAGTCAGTCAGATGTGGGAATTAAAACAGCTGCATTTTTTTTTTCTGATTCCGTTTCCAGCTGCATTGGTTTGCAGGCTTGACTTGATTGTGTAGCCACGAGACCTAATGTCAGCATTGGGGGATGAAGAAGAAATACTGGGTGCTTTTGTGCAAGTGATGGGACTTGCTATTTCAGCAGCAACGCAAACTTAAACTGGCTTATGTCACTGTTTAAAAAGAAAGAAAAAGAAAAGAAGGAAAAAAAAAATCCCCAGTCAAATTCTCTTTCACAGTTTATACGCCATAGTGGGATTAAACTCTGGAAACTTTTTTTAACTGAAGAGACTATAAGTTATTAAATGCTACCAATACTTCAGATATTGTTGGGATGCTGTAATAATTGTCACGTTTTTCCAAGTCACTTTTATTTTGTTTTCATTCATTGAAATTGTGCTCACTGAAGTGCATGTGATTCCAGCCTGGAAGGGTTGGAAAGAAGCCTAGTTACAGGAAAAAAAGTGAGTCTCATTTGGTGAATTAGTTAATACTGATAGCGATTACTTGGTATGTCATCAGAAATTGTTTAATATGGTAGTCAGGTTTTTTGTTTGGTTTATCAGAGTAGCTTGAATAGTATAAATGCTCAATTTATAGATCTACAGATCTAATCTATAGATCTATAGTGCTCTACAAGGTACTTAACACATATTTTATAAAATGCTGATTTTATTACTAAGTTGTGGAAGAAGGAAGCAGTTTGAGAAGGTTAGAAACAATCTGATAGCTTGATGCCACCAAAAGGATAGGTCATTCTTTGTGTTCCTCCTTCATCAGCTGGTGCTTGATCTGACTCCTACCCTGAGCTGTCAGAAAATAATTTGCTTTTTGCTGATGGATTAGTCTCCTGCCAGTTTGGTGCACTGAATGAGCCCACAGGGTCAGGGCGAGCGGCAGAGGCAGTGGGAGGAAGCTGGGCTTCCATGCTCATGGTCTGTTAGATTGATTTTTGTTTCAGAACACATTCTTGCCTTTTTTTTTTTTTCTTGGTAGAGTTTGGAAATGGTTGTGGAGAGGGGTTGTTCTGCTTTCCCTCTGAGTGGATTCCCAGCACACACAGTCTGGTGATCATGTGCTTTGGGGGGAGAGAGACAAAAGCTGTGACTTCTCTGTTGGATCAATTGCGAAGTTCAGTAGTAGAGAGGTTGAAGGAATGTAAATTGAGCACAGTTACACCTTGAGTAAATCTTGACTGTAGATTTCATAATGTGTAATGTGAGGCTGCACCTTTCTTTAGGAGAAAAAGTGGAAATTCAGGATTTAAAAAATACTAATAATTTTATGTGCCTCTATCTTACATCAAGTAACTGAAATCTGTAACCTGTATTCCTGTGAGGAAAAACTGGATCTGAGAAGTGCAAAGAACACATGGTCCTCCCTTACTTACCTTACTGCTGGTGCTGTCCATGGAAACCTCTTTTATCTACTGCCCCCCAAATAATCCTGCTGTTGTGATGTTCCCTGCTTATAGAGTAGATGACTGTAACACATCTTTATGAATGTGCTTAGAGGTGCTAAAAATGTCATCTCTACAGTATTACGCATTGTTTTTAATGTGCTTAAAATGTGGAAAGAATATTTGGGAACCGCAAGCCTTGGACTTCAGGGCTTCCACCTGAATTCTGGTAATGCCTGATGAAGGGGAAGAACCGTTGGTAATGATCAAGGTATCTGTGGTTTTTAAAACCTACACTTCACAAATCCAAGGTTAGAGGAAAAAAAATGGTTCTTTGATAGTGAACACCAGTCTTGATCTGCTTAGCAGCAGTGTTTGAATATAGGTAGGGTAAAGAAGCCTGTTTTTTCTTCTCTCTTCTTCCATGCGTCATGACAGGAGTCGCCTTTGGCGTTTTTAAAAAAAACAACCCTAAAATTCACAAAGCGAAAGAACAAAAAGTAGAAAAAGAAAATGTATTAAGAATAACAAAACGAGATAGTAGAAACTCTCTGATTTCAGTGAGCTGTGGGGGTGGCTTGTGTGACCCTTCGATGGATGTCACTATAATGGGGCGTAAACGGAGTTTAGAGTGCTGCAGGCTCCCGGTAGTTGAAATTTTGGGTAGGGAGGATTTCCTGGCAGTTCAGGTGCAGCTCTGAAATTTTAGGGGTTATTACCAGTCTTAGTAATATCTGGAGCAGGTGAGGTACAATTAATTCCTTTGAGGCTGGAGGTAATAAAGAAGTGGCATAATCCTGTAAAATGTGGTAGATTGAAGAGAGAGGTTTTGAAGAAGGATGATCTGGAAACAAAATGTTGATGTTTAAAAAATGGTAAATGTTGTAAAGCCCAAAGGAACTGGATGAATATAAGCCAGCTGTTGTGGTTTTTTTTTTCTTCCTAAGTTCCTTCTCAGCTCCTAGGTGTCCAGTTTCCACGTCAATCTTAATATAGCAAAGATAATTCTAAAAAAATGTATCAAATAGATGAAGACTTCAGTCATTATGCTTAATGCTAATATAATTTCTCTAATGATTTCTTCAAAGCTTACTGACTTCTAAAAAGGGGTATAGGGTGTGTTTATGGGCAAGGTCCTCCCTGCTGCTTCCCTCCCCTTGTGCATTTCTTGTGTCCTTCTCGGTATTAGACCACCCTTAGCTAGACATGGGTCATTCAGTCTAGCCTGAATCTGTCAAGAGGGTTATTTTTTGCGAACAGAAGTATTGTTCCTCAAATGAAGAACAGCCTTAGTTTTGGTTTTTAGCCCTTCTTCTATCTTGCTTTGTCTGACTCTTTTTTTAAAAAAAAAAAAAAAGAGCTGAAGACTTCTGGCTAAATTAATATGTTCACTCAGAACTCATCTCAGTGGATTGTTTTCATTTGCAGGTAGTAATGCATTTAGGTTAAATTTGTTATTTCTCACTTAAATTAGTTCTCAATATTTGCACTGCCCTTTGCGGGGTTGGTATATGAGGTGGCGGTAGTTCAGAACACCTCCTTAAACATTTTGATGGAGAAGAATACAGCTTTGATTCTGTTGCTCTTAGTATTAATTGAAAATCTGCTTTATTCTGCAAGTTGTCTCCCGCTCCGGACCCCAGTATTGTATGGTAGGCAATTGTACATAGTTAAACTTTGTTTTAAGTTGTATGGTAGTGGTTAAAGCACAATTAAATTTTGGGTTAGCGAATGAATTTCTGAATGCTTAGTACCGAATGCCTGTGAAGTTGAGTGTTCAGGTTTAAGAGATGTTACAAAGATAAAACAAGTAATTTTTGAGACAAAACTGGTACTCCAGTGTCGTTAACGAGTGTTCTTGATCAGAATTGGCAGAAAATTTAGAATTGTTTGCGTTGAATTTTAAATTTTCTTTAATATCTTGAAATAAATAATAGCTTCTAGTGTGTCCAAACCAAGTGTTTAAACCGTGTGATGTTAAGCATTATACAGATGGGAAAAAAAAAGTTGAAAATGCTAATTAGGTTGTCATTACTGAAGGTGATTATAAGTAAATAGAGTAGATTGGGGGTATTATTCCAGAGCAGTGTTTGAGTATGTTGCACAGAATTGCATTTTCAGTCGGTGGAAAATTACGGTTTTCTTGGAATCACGAAACCTGAGTATGTAATCACACTTCTGCAGGCAGACTAGGTGTGAGTGTGCTCATAAACCTTCAAACTAGACCTTCTAAACTGTAAGAAATGTCCTAAAATAACATAAATCATAAGTGAATGAAAGACCAACTGCCCTATGCTTTCTGCATTCAAAAAGCACATCAGTTAGTCAGCTCTGACGCAGTAGGGACCTTGTTTAAGTCACTTCTTGTTGATTTTGTCTAAGTACGTGGCTGACAGTGCAAAGTATTTTGAGTTTCCTAATGCTAGAATTCGTTAGTAGATATTCAGTTGATCCACTGTGCGTTTGCAATATATTAAATACAGGCATAAATAGCAAATTCAGTTGCTTAGTACTAAGTTAAACTGAATTGACTGAATCTGTTTTTAAAATAGTAGGGCATTTGGTAGATTCAATTCTTGAACTGCATATATAGTAAAAGTCCACACAAGATTTTTTTTCTAGTTTCAGTTTTGGCACTAGATTTTATCCTGGAGTTTTTAAATATTCTTCATCCTGTTCTTTTTCTATTAAGGTTAATGTTGAAGAAGGAAAATGCGGAAGTCGCCATTTGACAAGTTTTATAAATGAGAATTATTTGAAGCTCAGGAATAAGTGAAGCTGAAATTTGAAAAAAAAGAAAGTGAATGCATGCTAATTATCAGACCAGAAGTCCCACTTGTAGAATATTGAGCAATTTGTGTGAAGTGGGGAAGATGAAAGAAGTCAGAATTTGAAACGGAAGAATGAAGAAAAGGAATAAAAATGAAGTTAAGATAAGAAGTAATCTGGAATCTGAAAGCACTACGCTAAGTAATTACTAGTCTGTTTATGTGTCCCTGTATATTTTGCTAAACATGCATGCATTATCTGTTTAATAGCAAAAGTATATGCAGGGTAAAGAAGTGTCTACCAGGGAAAAAAAAACAACCAACCTTCTTAAAAATCTAGGCAGTTCTAATGCCAACTGCCTGGACACATAGATATGAATTTTTACCATTTATTTCACTGGAGCTTGTTTACAGACCTTAGGTAAACAAGAAATTGTGTACAAATTAGGCTTTCGATATCTGCGTGCAGGAATCCCGTTCTGCTTCCAGAAGCGGAAGTGCTCATGGGTCTGGCAAGTCGGGGAGGCACACCCCTGCAAGATCTCGATCTAAGGAGGATTCCAGGCGTTCCAGGTCAAAATCTAGATCCAGGTCTGAATCCAGGTGAGTTTTACTTCTTTTACCTCTTCCTCCTCTTCGCAAGTCAGATGATGATGATGATGTCAGAGGTGAACTGAAGTCCGGTTTAGCCCAGTTCTATTTCCAGACATAACTGGTGATCTGTGGACAGTGAATCCAAAGGGGCACGTGTGGTTTCAGGATTTGAAAAGCTGAACTATCGAGTTAGATCTTTTTGCAGCTTTTTCTAAGAGGTGGTTGGCTACGTAGGCTTGTATCTCCGCTGACACAGTTTGGAAGTGGCCTGCCTTTTAAGTCTTAGAATAATGGCTGATTTCTGAGCGTGAAGCATTAGGAGCTCTAGATCTTAGTTTTTCTGTGCATTAAAAGAAATATGCTCATCAGCAGATTTTCCATTTTAGGTCCCATTAATGTATTGCATTTCCTTACTGGAAGCAAGGATGTTTCTGGAGTAGTTAACCATATATTCCATGAAAAAGGGAATGGTAGAGATAAATATGAATTTCAAGACATCTGTCTGACCTTTTGAAAAGTATATTTCATTTGAAAATTAACAGGCTGGAAAGCTTTAAAGATTAGACAGCTTTCCAAGCTCTCAAAAAAAAAAAAAGTGGAGAAAGCAGCTTGCTTACTGTACATTTGCGTTGCCACGTAACAAGTACACTATGTATGTACACTATGAAAATGCCTTTTCCACTGTAGCCCTATACTTGTCTGCTAAACAAACTGTGTGCAGTGACAGAATTCCTCTTGAAACTGTTAACAGCCATAATAGAGGTATAAAATATGCTGGTAGTCTAAAAATAAGACTATAAACGTCACTGTTAGCCACTTTACATTGGCATTACCAGGTGTGTCATGTAAGAGGTACATATTTAATAAAGAATGAATAGAGAGGGAACAAAACCTGTAAATGGGTGAATGATGTTATTTTCTTAAGAGTCTAGATAACTGAGTGCTGACTACGGAAATGAATGTGTTGATAGTTCCTTTGCTCATTTTTAAGCATTCAGGTTAAAAAAAAAAAAAGTGGCTTTCAGCAGTGGAGCTTCCAGTTGAGCTGTTAACAGTATACTTTTTATGTGTATAAGCAATGAATAAGGCTTGCCAAAGGTCAGGCTGGAGGAGGGATGACAAGTCTAGAAGACATTGTGCTATGAGCAATCACCCATGACGGAAACCACTATCAAATACTGTGTTTAGGTCTCCTTGCCAGATCGAAGTGATCAGTTTGAAAGGCTTTTGTGAGAAGGAAAATCCTCGGGAAATTTTGACAGCAGAGGAATGGGCTTGTTTTTTCTGTGGACTACAGGCACAAGTGTCAAATCATGCACTTGGCAACCTCTGTAGTGCAAGAACAATATGTCAAATTAAATGAGTAAGTACTTCATAGAGTAATATCACCTTACAGAGTATGAAACTTGAGTGTCCTCTGGAATTGCTGGTAGTGAGAAGTGCATAGGACAGCTCAGGAAGGTCCAAAACCCTGCGCAAGGCAGAGTCAGCTCTGGGCTCAGACCACGTTCTCAGTTGTGTTTTAAAATCTCAGAGGATGTAGACTGCACAACACTTTGGGGGAACCTTTTAATTTTAAAATAGCAACCAAGTCAGGACCCAGCCCAGCATGTCCTGCAGCACCTTATCCATAACCCCTAGGGATTCTGTACTCTAAAGCACCGTGTTTCTCACTTGCAGAATAACCATGATAAGAATGCAATCAAAAATTGTATAAAGTGCTGGAAGAAGTGAATTCAAGATCTAGAATTTACAAGAAACCTGGCAAATCATTTTCTCTTACAAGAAATCACTCTTTAAATAATACCCTGGCAACCAACTTCTTACTTTTTGATGAACAAAAGTAGAAGCTTATGACTACCACGGCTTCCTGAGCATTTAACAGCTATCTTGAAAATGCCTATGGCTGGAAATACTGGAAGGATATAGCAGAGTTAAGAGTGTGTTCATTAGCAGATTTGGGCAGAATTGTGTCAAGGCACATATTTAGAATCGACATACTTCTATCTGTTTTCAGTGCCGTCACATGTTGAGATGTGATCATGAGCAGGTCTTCAACTCTGGCTCTCAGCAGAGAAATAACCTTGTCAGAACTTCAATATTTCTTGGTAGTTTCTATTGCAAATGTATTTTTGAGTTACCAGCTTTATAAATTAAACTTTGATTTGGGAACAAATTTGTGTCCTGGCGTATTTATCTGTTGGGTTGTGGATATACTTGATTTAAAAATCTGCTTTTATTGAAGTTTTCCATCAGCAGCATAACAAGCTTGTTATCTCCGGCTGACTCTGTGAAGTCTAAACAATTCTTAAGGAAGGAACAGGATTTTCAGCTGTGGTGGCTTTGCAGCGAAGGAAAATAATGGCAGTATGACATTTAAGGCAGCAATATAAGCAGTGCCTGTTTAAAATAAGCCTTGTTCTCTCACGTAATAGATTGCCTGGTTTAGAAGTGTCCAGCTTTTGTTCATTGTAATGGATACGGTCTGTAACCTGGAACATCAGTTCTGTGTTTGCCTTTTTTTTTTCTATGTCAGTGGTTGAAATGTGGTTGTATGCATGTGTTGAACTTATTTTTTTATCATTATTACTATTAATTTCTTTGCTATCTTTCCCGCCTCAGGGAAGTTTTTTTTTTTATTTACTTTCTGTTGCCAAAAATAAGTTATTCTTTCTAAATACATAGTTAGAAGTGTTGTAATGGGACGTGCTGAAGTCATTTCTCCTGGACATGTATATGTGCTTCAGGTTGAGGAAGGCAGAAATTAGCTGGCTCACTTTTGATGAGGTTGAAGGCATTTTTTTTTTTTAAGGAGGCCTGTAATGTACAAAGTATATATCATGCAGTTTGGCTGTCTGGTGACACTTAGCGAGAAATCCTGACTGTGGAAAGCTGTTAAATGCTCAGGAGTAAAAACAGGTTCAGGTTAAGAGCGTCATTCATGCCAGCGTAGTGGTGGTGTTAACATGAAACACGGTTGTGCAATGATGGTAGCTTTTGGTCTCGGTCAGTATTTACTACCTTGGCTTCCACAAACTAGAGGAAGGACACTTAAAACACAAACAAGAGTCTGAAGATTAACACTTTATGACTAAGGGCCTTTGAATATTAAAACTGTTCATTGTGGTTCTTAGCCTCACAGCGATTTTCTTTGTAGATGTGTGTGGAATGCAGGTTATTCAGTGACTGCCATCAGCAGGTGACGCTCAGGTGTAATACTCCAGTTTAGGTGCCTGCCCAGCTTTTCAACTAAGGCTGTCTGTTGGGAGGGCTGAGGGTTTAATAGAAGGAATTGAAGTGTTTCAGGACCTCACCTCCACGGACCTAGTGCTGTCAGAAAACATTTCTGGAACTGTTCTGAAGAGGCCTGGGCTGAAATTAGCGAGCAGCTACACCTTTACCTAAATACACTTTAAGTGTGAACATGTAAATGTTCACCAACAGCTAATATTAAATAACTGTTGAAATACCAGAAGGTAAATAAGTACTACGGCTTAATTTCTTCAGTTGTGTTAAGCTCTGTTTCAGGGGCATTTGCCAGACTTCTGTGCTTGTAGTTATGCACTGTGTAAAAAGTGTATTTGCTTTTCAGTGTCACTGAAAGCAGTGCTGTTGTGAGTGCTAGAATAAGAAGTGTACACCCTTACAATTTTGCTTGCTTTGTGTTAAGTCATATTTACTCCTGTTCCCTTTTTCTGTTAAGTCTTTATAAGAAAGCCATTTTTTACTTAAATGCTGTGAATATTCTAAGCATATACTGTGTCAAATCAAGATAGCTTTGTTAGGGAAAGTTAAAAGCTAACTGAAATGGAAGTTGAGGTTCCTGTTCTGCAGTAGAAATGCTCTGAGAGCATCTGCAGTAATCTAATTGTAAAGATTTAGCATACAGGCCTTGAGAGTAGTGACTAAATTGATTATAGCTGAATCGTGTGGTACTGCAGGTTTTTGGAAAATGGTTATTTGGGCTTTTTGTTTGTGAACATCTGACCTATTTTTGATGGGTTAAAAAACCCAAACAAATCCAACACTGCACCTTTTTTCTTTTTTTTTTTTTTTCCCCCTCAGATCTAGATCAAGGAGGAGCTCCCGTAGACACTACACGAGATCACGCTCTCGTTCCCGCTCTCATAGGAGATCCAGAAGTAGGTCTTACAGTCGGGATTATCGGCGACGACACAGTCACAGCCATTCACCCATGTCTACGCGCAGACGTCATATTGGAAACAGGGTATGTCTGTTAGAAAAGCAGATGAGTCATATGTAGTCCTGAATTCATCCTGACATCACTGAATTAATTCATTGGGGTTTTCCAGAAAAACATTCTGCTACCCGCTCCGGTCTATTTAAAAGATATAGTTGAGGTTAATTGTCATTTGGCATTTGCAAAGCTGTGGATCTCCATAAGTTTGCTTAGGATTGTGGGTTGGGGGTGTCTTGTTTATTTGTCTTTTAACATGCCTTTAGAAGTGCTGTCAGCACAGGCTGATAGCAGGTATACTGACATAATCAATGGGCCAATGTATGCAGTGAAGGATGGGGGTTGAATTATGTGCTGTAACTAGTTTGTACAGTACCCTGAGAAAGGCAAAGTATTTTTCTTAAAGGAGGCTTGTGTATCTGTTGGTTTGATTGTAATAGTGTCTACTAGCAAGTTAACCCAGCCTGAATCTCAGCAGTGTCATCTTGTTGTTTTGTCTTGAAGCTCTTGACAGTCACAACTTGGGAAATAACCTTGTACTGCAAATACAAGCAATTTTATTCTAATATCTTATTTATCTGTGCCTTCCTGTAGGCAAATCCTGACCCAAATTGTTGTCTTGGCGTGTTTGGATTGAGTCTGTACACCACAGAAAGAGATCTGAGAGAAGTTTTCTCCAAGTATGGTCCAATTGCTGATGTTTCCATTGTGTATGATCAGCAGTCCCGGCGTTCAAGAGGATTTGCATTTGTGTACTTCGAAAACGTTGAGGATGCTAAGGAAGTAGGTTGGGGTACAGAACGTAGGCATGTTTTCTGTGTTCTCGGTTGCTGGGGTGTATATTCTGTAACGGGATATAGCTTGAGGAAGCTCACTGATTGACCTTTAAAATGTGTAGGAACCTTTAATGTTAATTCCTTTTGACTATGAAATAATCATAATGCAAGCTAGTCGACGGTATCTTCCCTGCCTTCTCGGGGGCTAAAAAATATTTAGCACCTTATAATAAATGTCAGTGTCTTAATCCAAAAGATACCTACTGTGTGTGAGAGGTCCATGAATACTGGTCCCTGTGCAGGCTGAGCTGTTGTGTAATTCACAGAAGCAAACTTTGGGCTAGCCATAGTGCAAATTACGCCAGCAGGAAAAAGAAAATGGAAACACAGGCTCTCTGTTTTAATTAAGAGATGAGCGTTCCTTCCTAACTCCACATATGATCTTTTATGTAATAACAGGCATGTTCAGAGCGGGACAGCCATTTCAGAGCTCTCTTGAAGAGTGCTAACATGCATTCTGTTGACTTCTAGTGCTTTGGTCCGAAAGGGGCGGGGGGGGGGAATCTTTTCTGAAAATAAAAGGCCAGGCTGTACGTGGCTTCCTGGTTCCTGCAAATCTCCATGAGAAACTCCAAAGGATTCAGTAAATTGAAGCAGTGTCAATACCATGTAACAAATTATGAGATTTTTTTGCTTACAAGTGCTACAGAATGAATTGGGAATTCCCTACTTGCCAGGTGTAGAATCCTACACTTGGGGCAACCCTTGGAGAGTAGTGTGCTTATGGGCTGTAATTAGGCTTATATTCTGCGTCCATTCCATTACTTAAAGTCTCTCATGTCATCTTTTCCAAATTTGGAATGAAGGCTTCCATGTTAGGTTGGAGCTTTGAATGTAGGTCCTGCTACTTGGCAGAAAAAAAACCCATGGTTTGGGGCTTTTTTACTTAGTTGTGACTCAGATATTACTATGTTCAAAGTTATGGTGCGTTTTGAAGATGTATTGGAGGAAAAAAGACTTAACAGTGCTCTTTTGTTAACTTCTAAATGCTTTGCTTCACGTTGTGCATTGGAGTACTTACATGTCCCTACATAAGCATGTTCAGAGGTTCCTCTTGATCGTGTTGGAAACAGAGGTACTGAAACAATTGTGAACTATTGCACAAAAAGCCCGAAAGAACCATAATGAGTCACACTTTAAGTGGTTACTGAAGCTTATATCCAGCTGGCCTAGAATGTCTTACAGTTTATGTTCAATGTTACATATAAGGCTTAAGTGAAACTTAGATGTGCATCCTAACTGAGCCATTTTAGGACTTCTCTTAATACGTGAAGCAGTGGTTAGAAACTTGCATTGGTAATAAAGTTCATACCTACAGCTAATTGTATTTTATCGCTCTGTTTAGGCAAAGGAACGTGCCAATGGAATGGAGCTGGATGGAAGAAGGATCCGGGTAGACTTCTCCATAACAAAAAGACCTCACACACCTACCCCTGGAATCTATATGGGAAGACCCACTTAGTAAGTTACCTCCGTGGGTGAGGTTTTTTTCCAAACCAGTATGGGATAGTATTAATTGTATTGTGTTTTGTTAAAAACTATTCTGTATCCCCTCTAAGAGACCTGATTCTGTGTGGCTTTCTTTCTCCTTAATAAGAGCTGTGCTTACACTGATGTGGTTATCTGGCAAAGCTTCTGACAACTACAAAAACTCAACTTATGAAGAATTTAAAAAAAAAAGACTACATGCGGACAGCCATCAATATCTGCCTATCTTTCCAGCTCTTTGGATAGGAGGAGTTAATTTATATAGCACGTGCCAATGACTGCTCTAGGGTCAGCCTGGATTCCAGTGAGCAGAAACCTAGGTTCTTTGGTTACGCAGCCCAGACCTGAGCTATCTAAACATTTAAATAAACCTACAGTAAGATTTTTTTTTTGACAACTTCTAAGTTATTTTAAGTTGTTGTCCTGTGTACCTTCAAATACTAATGTCTTTTGCAAGCTCAAGTTTTCAAGAGTGAATTAACAAATACCGGTTGAGCAGCTGTGTGGCACAGTTTGCCTGATTCACAGAGTACACTTTTGACTTAAAATTGCCAAGAATATAAATTGTTTTCCCAAGTAATTTCCCAATTGTTTTCCCAAGACTTTCAGCTAAGCTACTGGTTATGTAGTTGGTGTTGTGTTGAGACTGCGGGTTATTTTATATATTTTTTTTTTAATGGGAGAGTTCTTCCAAAAGGAGCTTTCCAAGAGTTAGAAGTGAATGAAAAGTGTCACAGAATGGAATTTCTCATGTGCCTGTAATACCAAAAGGTTAAGAGGTTTCACACCAAGGAGGAAAGTAGTTGTCTTAAAAGTTCAAGCATTTTAAAAAGCAGTTATTTAAGTAGTTCTATTCCCACCTGCACTGATAAAAGTAGGAGTGCTCACAATCATTTCAATTGTGAGGACGCAAGGTAATGCAACTCAGTTAAAATGGTGTGTACTTGACTGACTGTACGCCTACTGAAAAGCACTGCAAACAATATTAATGTTTTATATTTTATTAAATGTAATTCTTTTTCACTGCTTGTAGTGGCAGCTCACGACGACGAGATTATTATGACAGAGGGTATGATAGAGGGTATGATGATCGTGACTATTACAGCAGATCATACAGGTGAGTTAATATTTGTAATATCCAGCTGTTTTTTAAACTGTGCTTTCTCATCCACATTTCTACCTATCTAAGTATTACGCAGTTTGTCCTACATATGTATGCCAAAATAGTTCATTCTGGAATCTTACTATGAAATCTTTACCAAAATGACTGCTCAGTACAAATCAGATTGGTCAGATTGAGAAATAATTCATGATGTTTAACCTGTGGCATGAGTTAGTCCATAATGGTTTGGGGGTTTTTTTAATCTGCATCAAGTTTTGAAAAATAAAGTCTGTTCTCTGTACTCTCATTTTAAAAGAATCTTTTGTTGGTTCATCTGTTAGCATTGAAATGGTGGGAATAGAGGTACAGATCTAATATTTGAGTTGGTATTACAGTGCCAACTTACATTTTCAGCGTAGTGTAGTGGACAAAAATTGAGAAATTTCAGTGGTCACCAGTATCCCCTAATAATAATTATGGTACCCCAAATGTTGCCAAAAGTAAGGAATTGGGGATTGGTACATAACGTGTTCTGTATTGGATATTTGCATAAAAAAGTTTCTTAAACTTACTCTGTTGGGTTGGATGTGTGTGTTCTACTTAAGACTCACACCTATTTCTGTCTGTCTTCAGTCTAAACCTCTGTGTTCGACAGCCTGGTAGTTAACTGAAAGAGGTGAATATTCAGGTGGCAAGATACATTGTCAGAGGGCTGGTAAAGGTGATACAAAATCAGTTGAAAACATGGTATGTAATTGGTTTTGGTGACAGAGCAAGTTTGTCTTCTACATTTTCCATTAAGACTGCTGACAAGGCTTAACCCCTGTGAAATCCTCACAATTTCTGGGATGCTATTAAGTTGGACACAAAGATAAGAGTTCGTTTGTTTGGTTTTTTTTTTTCCCTGTCTGCAACTACCAAAAGTTCCTGTAGTTGCAGGATTCTATAGTAGTATTTCTGAAGTGGTTTGCAAAGCTTAAATGCATCAGCAATGGGTGGATCGGTGATTGTTCCCCAATGGCAACCGTGTATTCATGGAAATAGATGAATTCAAATTGTATTATCACATTATGGCTTAAAGACAAAGGAAATGATAAACTCCAAGATCTTAGCTTTCAGTGGAATCTTCTGTTGCTTTCTAGGTGTAGAAGAAAATGCCATCTTGATACTTACATTGATAGCTGTATGGTCACTGTCAGTTACCGGGGGCAGCTGTCTCCTCCTTCCTCTCCTACTACTTTCAGCCACTTTTTTTTTCCTTCCTGGGCTGTTGGCATTGGTTCCAATCTGTTTCTCCCCTCCCTGCCTTGCTGTTGTCACTTAAATCAGGTGCCTTGCTTCTACAGCGCTTAAATGCTGCTGTGGTGCTCCACATCATCGCAGTGAACACGTTTTCAGAAGTGTTCTGCTCATGTTTCTGGGAAGCAGTCATTAGGGTACTTCTGCCTCTTGGCAGTCCGTTTTCTTGAAACATCGGGGGCTTTGAATGGTTTTGGAGAACTGTAGCAGCTAAAATCTGAAGTTGATACTGGGCATACAAGAGCGAAGATGCATTGGCCTTCGCTTTGCCAGCACTTGTATGTAGGCTTTCATGTAAGGTAGATGGCTTTTTGTCCAAACTTCCAGTTTGGTTTGGAGCACAAGGTACAAAAACTTACTTGAGATAGTTAACATTACCTTTAGAACATCAAGTGAGACAAGGCTATTAACTGAAATCTAGTGGGTAAATTAACTGAAGCAGCTTGCCAGAGTGTTGGGGAACAGAAAAGGCTTGCAACATAGCCTGCTAAGCAGTCTGTTAAGTGGTGCTTCTAGCTTGCTTCTCCCACTTTCCGTTGGAGTTCTGATGTAAACAAAATGGCAAAGGCACCTAAGAGCAGCAAAAGATGTGGGTCAAATGCAGTGTTTGGTAAGAGTTTTCCACCATTGGTCTGTCTTCTTGCATTTCTTCAGAGTACAGATTTCCTTATTCTTTCGTCAAGGGTCAGTCAGGGTGCACTGGTTGTCCTTGAAATCTGTTTGTTGCTTGCATGTTCTTAAAATGCAACTTACTGCTTGTTTAGATCACAGTATGACCTTAAGTCTTTAGTGCTTGAAGTGTTACCTTTTTCATTCCTGATAGTGAATAGTGGCTCAGATGTTTGTAAAATCGTTATCAGAAGTTGTAATTATGTCAGTTCTGGGTGTGTGCTAGCACACAAATGGTTTGTGTGTGGCTACTTTAAAAATACCCTGGTCTGCCCAGGTTAGATACCTACTTTCTCATCCTGCAGATACTGGTCGTTTGAGGGTGAGAGAAGAATCGTGTTGTGTATGCTGTGAGCCCTTCCTTGGGGAAGGGAAAGTTAGAACTGTTAAAAAAGCAGTAGAGCATTGCATAGTAGTACTCCACCCTAGAAAATCAATTGCTAACAGTTACTTTACTGTCCTTGCCCTCTGTGCAGTGAAGCCTTAAGGGAAGTGCAATTTCAAATGGAAATTGTCACATTAAAACTTTGATCTCTCCTCATTGCTGTGGGATGCTTAATCTTGGCTGGGAAAGTATCTGTAAAGTGAAGAATGACCTTAAAAAACAAACAAACAAAAAAACAACCCAGCTTGCACAGTGGCTATCTACCAAAGGGAGAAGACTTTTATAAATAAATAAATAAATAAAGGAGGCCTGCTGATTGAAAGTGTGGTGTGGTGTTTGGAGGTTCTTTGTTCAGATGTTCTTTCTTCATATGATTTACAGCCTTTTTGAGCTGCTGCGAGACATCTGTGGCAGCGACTGTTCCAAAATCCAAACTTTGATTGAGTCTCCTCCTGGTAATGCTTTACTGTATCTAAATCTGCGGAGGTACTGGCCCAACCACTTAATATTGTTAAATACTGTAAGGTATTGTTTCAGTTCTAGGCAGCTTCTATATAAGAAGTTGTACCTCAGTTCTTAAATGCCCTTGTTTAAACATGATTGTGAAGTGTTAAAATGTAAGAGAGTGGGATTTTCTCCCTGCCTCCACCTTGGAATCCGCTTTTTTCTCAAGACAGGGAATTGATCTTGCTACTTAAAAAGAAAAAAATATAAAGTTGATTGTCTTAGGTAGGTAAGCATCTGAGAATAGAAATAGTCTTAGAAGCAAAGGCTGTGTACCGATCTTAAAATGCTTCTTGTTGGAGCGTATGATATTGTAAAATCCAATATTGGTCAGCTGGAACGTGAGTCCTCTTTAACTGCTCCTTGACACCAAGTCTAGCCAGCTCATTCCAGGAATAAAAATGAAGGTAATGAAGTAATTGAACATTATCCAGCGTAGGAACCACTTGTCTTCACATCCTGGCTTGATGATGCTTTTTGCTTGTACAGTGAACTTTTTGGGTTTTTTTTAAATTTTCAAATGTCATTCTGCTTTTGTATTCACAGAGGAGGTGGTGGCGGCGGTGGAGGAGGATGGAGAGCTGTTCAAGACAGGGATCAGTTTTACAGGTATGATAGGAAAGCTCTCACTGTCTGGTCAACAGGGAAAATAATCTTACAGGAGATTTTTTTTTTTTAATATTCTCTGAATCGTGTCTAGGATATCTTTAAACACATTAACAGAAGCTGGGTGGATGCTGAGCACTTGCAGCTCTTTAGTGAGCAGTGCAGTTAATTTCTAAAGTTCCCTTATTGCAATGGACAGGGGTGAGGTCAGTATAGGGACAGGATATATGCCAAGAAGTCAGTGTCCTGAATGTTTGGGGATTTTTTTTATTGGGAGATTAGTGGAATTAGGCAAGGAAACGCAAAACTTGGGAGTGACTGGGTTGGAGGGGGTTGGGGGTGGGGATGGTTGTAGCAGTGACTGCTACTCAAATCAACGCTTCACCTCAGAACAAATAATTTAGATTCAAAGTGAAGGTGTGTGATTTGGCTTACACTGCTTGTTTGGGATGCTCTTGGCTTGAAACACTGAAGCTGCAGGCAGTCAAATCGTGAATGCAAGAGAGCTTATACTTCTTTTATTAGTCCAAAATAATATTACTCTGACCCGGTAATAAAAAGAGTATTAAGGCAATTCAAATCTTTGCTTTGTTAGCTGGTAGAAACGGTGATCAGCTATTTATGTGCTCGTTAGCTTTCCCGAGCATGCTCTTCTCTACACTGCTTGATCGGGTTAGAGGTATCCATGTAAAGCTGCTGCCACTCATCTGCCACGGGCTTTAACGAAGGAATTGTTTCTGTTGCCCTCTTTCACAGGAGGAGATCGCCATCCCCGTATTACAGCCGAGGGGGCTACAGATCTCGATCCAGATCTCGATCCTATTCACCTCGTAAGTAGCTGTAGAGCTCGCATATCAAAAGCAAATTTCCACTTTGCCTAAACTTCTTCCTTTGAGGTTTTGCGTCCATGAAGACTATTCAACTTCACTGTGGTTATTTTTTTTTTTTTAACCACAGTTCCTTTTAATGTTTCACTGAGAAACTGGTAACCTTGAGGACAGAGCAAATATTTAGTTTGCAAAAAAAGTAAACTAGGTAATACCACTTTAAAAAAAACAAACAAACACAAAAAAAACCACCAAAAACAAGTTGGAGGTACTATTTCTTTCTCCGAAACTCTTTGAAAACAGAAGTTTGTAGTATGCCGGCAGTTTGTGTACCTCTAGGACAGCGAGGCTGAATTGCCAAGCCTCGCACCTTCTAATACTTGAAACTGTATTTCCCAATGTAACTTGCTAAAGAGGAAGTTAATTTCATCTGAGGTCCAAATAGTGCTTTTTTTTTTTTTTCCATACTTATTTGCATGGAAAATAAAGCTGCATTTTGATGGCAGCCAGTTAGTAAACCACAATAGCATTCCTGGCATATTCCCTTTGTAACAGAGTGAATGAATAGGTTGTGTTCTCGTGTTTACCCTTTGTGTCAGAATGAAAACAAGTGTAACCGCTTTTACTGAGAGGCAGGGAACAGTCACACTGCGAATTCTCCTTGTGCGCTGAAACGGCAGTGCCGGGCACGTGACAGGAATTGGGAGTTTTCTGCACTGGCAGAGTTGTACTGACTGCTGGTCTTCGTCAGAGATGAGGCATAAGGCTCTCGAATTCGATACGGAGTTGAGGGGCAGCAGTGAATTTAGACAGAACTCATCAAAATCTGGCAATCCTTGGAAGTCTAATAGTGTGTATATTGTTTTGGTTTTTTTTTTTCTTTCAGGTCGCTATTGAAGCATGACACATAGAGGAATTCCTAGCTACAGCCTTTGAGTTGAAACTGCAAGTTTGTGGACAATATTTTTATTGTCTCTTCTGTTTAAACAAGTGAACAGTGCCTAGTGAATAGGTGACTTTTACACCTTTTATGAAGACTACTTCTGTGATGTTAAATGCTGTTTCATTCTGCGTATTTGTGTAGTTTGGTGCTTTGTTTCAAGCTGTGTTTGGAAAGGAGTATGTTTTGCATGTATTTTTTTAGTCTCCAATTTTGACTCCTGAAAGGTTTCTATTGTAAAGACAAACTGTTCAGTTTTTTTCTACTGATTCCGAGGTATTCTGAAGATCAAAACCTGTGTAAAATGCTTTCAAAAAGTAAAAAAAAAAAAAAAAGTTTGTTTTTTCTCTTCCTACTTACTTTTGCCGAGTATAAGTTACGGGTTGAAAAGAGACTACAACACTCGTGCGATGTATTCTGGCATAATGTTTAAAGCCCAGAAGTAAAATTAATCCTAATTCTGTGTTGCTGGGTAGTTGTCCTCTAAAGGTAACACCTTCAGGTGTGTAAACCCAGTGCATAGAGAAGTTGGTGTGCACATTGTACAGAGGCAGGAGAAAGAAACCTCATTGAGCAGCACCTTATGCGTGGAGCAAGACTGGCAGTAAACTCTCAATAATGCTGATGAGCTTTGAGGTGGGTGAGCTGTTGGCAGATTATCGTCTGTAACATGTCGACCTTTAAATAAGGAGAGGGCTTGTGTGGACGTAGGTAACCATACGCTTAGAGAAGGCAGTGAAATAATGTTTAGACTGAAATAATGTTTAGACTGCTTTGAGTTTTCTTATTTCTTAGCTGATGATTGTCATTTCTTTTAAAGATTACATCTTTATCTGCATACACGGCTAAAATGCAATATAACTCTCAAACGCTGCTTTCCTACCAGTACAGTACCATTTTGCCTGCTCGGATTCGTGAACTTCATACACTTAGAGGAAAATTCTCTGCATGATTCGACAATGCTTTTGTCAGCCTAGAACCTCCCTCGGCCTCGTGCCCCAGCTCCAATGGTGACGGAGCATGGAGGACCTAGAAAACAAGCGGTGAGATGCTAGGCTACACCTGCCGCTGTTCTCTCGGCTTTTGAACACAAGTTCCTCTAGCTTTTTTTCCCTGTACAGCAATTTCCACATCTCTTTCATGGACTAAGAGCAGTTACAAGACCCTGTTGACCTTTATGTGATGATTTTTTTCCTCCGTTCCTGGGTGGGAGCAGGACAGACAACTGCTCTTTACGCATTTCTGTGCCACTTCTCCTCCATCATCTCTCATCTTACTGTGGTTTTCAGATCTAGTTACATCTTTGTATGGAGGTTCTCAGTAATCTTTACTCTTAACTTGAATAATTTCTGATTCTGCTGTATGTTCTTTTGGGGGGAGAGGGGGGGTGGAAGGAAGAAGCAGGATAACACGCAGTGTTTCACAGGCTGGGGAGCTGTGGGTTTATGTGGTACCATAATGCTGTTTTTTCTTTCTGAGCACCATCTCATGCTTGTCCTGCTTTGGTTCTCTGAAGTCCTACTGAGCTGAAGGTTTTCCTACAGCCACTTCCAAGAGCTTGCAGTGGAGGGTGAATGATCAGGAGCCATCCCTTTCGTTAGAGACTTTATGAGCTGCTGTGCTGGCACTAGGCTATTAAGAGATGTGCCACCAGAGCCACCATAGCTTGGGATTTAAGTGGTAAGCCTGTTTTACCCCCAAATTCTCATTTATTGGGAACTGCAGAAATAGTCCTGTCAGCCTAACAAGAAAACAGAGGTAATCTCAGGGCAAGCGCTGGCAAACTCTTGAACTACATCCCATTTCTTTCAGGGGCAACCAGTTATTTGCTGTCCCATGAAGGCTGAACTGTGCTTAATGCTCTTCATTAAGTGCTGCTGGAGTTCATTCCTCGTTTTTAAAATCGGCACAGAATCATTTGTTTTGGTTTTCAGCTATCAAGTTATTTATCTGATTTAAACGTTCTGGGGTAAACGCTACATAGTCTGTGTCATACGGCCTAGTAAATTATGCAGTTAAATCTACGATCTAATTATTTTTTAATATTAGGTTGGAGGAGAGATGCATTGAACTTTTACGCATTGGTTCATGGTGAGAGTGTATTCTTTTTTCAGTGTAGAAATACTGGTACGCTCATTTCTGGACTCAAAAAATTATGTTCTCTACTGATGAAGGGAAGAAAATGCATTTCCTTTTTGCTCACGGGAGCAGGTTTGGCAAATTACATGCAGTGGCACAAAGCGAGAGACTGAGGAAAGACTGAGCATCCCCAATCCCCGCGCGTGGTGTGAACGTTCTGGGGCCACTGTTCGTGGGGACGGCAGAGCTGACGATCTCGTTGTTCTTTTGACCACGTTTTCTTAGTCATGGTCTTGGGCTTCCTTTGAGTCACTCAGCAGGGGTTGACAAAGTGCGGAGTCGAGAACGAGTGTTCATTCCGTAAGCGTCTTTATGTTTTAGCAAAAGCAGGATTTCGCAACTCCTGGTGCGGTTCCTGGCAGCTGAGTTCATCTGATGGTGCTCTTGCTGCCAGAAGAGCATCCTCCCACCCCCTTCCCCGCATGCTGGTACCTGGTACTTGTGGTAAGGCTGAGACCTGTGGGTGAGAGTGCGCTTTTCCTCTGCAAAGGGTACAAAAGGAGACGGGGGGGTTGTGTCGGTGGGAGGCAGCACCCTAAGATCCACCTTAAAGCTGTCTCTACGATTTGGGAAAGCGTCGGCGCTGCCTTACAGTGGGGGAGAGTCTCTTTTTTGTCTGGGTGTTTCCTGCTGCTGAATCACTCCAACCCGCTCTGCGGCCCAGCAAGAGCCCCTGGTCGGATGCTCCCCCCCACCCCGGCGTGTGTCATGTTGCCCTGTTACCACAGGAGTGACGGATTGCTGTGGTATGCGATGATCTGAATCACTGCTGGATGCTCTGCCAGCATGTTAATGTAGAAATCCATCACAGGGGAGGGGTTCAGTACCCTGAAATCCCCCCCCAATGCAGCAGGGGAGCATCCTCTGCTGCCATGGCTGCGAAAGCAACATCTGCTGGGGTGGATGTGGAAGGCCCTGCCCTTTGCTGACTTGTTTTCCTGTCAGGAGAAAGATAAATATTAAAAAAAAACCAAAAAAAACCAAAAAACGCTTTAAAAGCATGTGGCAGTGGGGGGGAAAGGAAACCGGGCGATGTTTGTGCTGTTGTGCTGCTGGTCTCTTCCCCACCGCGTGCAGGTGGAGTTTCCTCCCGGTAGGTTTGTGCCTCTCCCGGCGTGAGAGATGCTCCAGTCCCTGCACGGTCCCCAAGGAGGGTGGCATAGCTGGAAGGGAGGGTTGATACCATCAGGGGTAGCTGTGGTTTTGGTATATTCAGAAAAAAAAACATTATTAAAGGTGGCTTACAAATACAAATTAACTTGAAACTGGGATTTAAGAGCATCTGGGGCCAGTGCGGCACTGAAGGGAACGGAGAGTGCAGGGCTGCGACTCCTGGCACCCCTGGCACAAGCGGCACAGCCGCTTCCCACCTCTCTGCTGAGCCTCCCGAGTTCCTGAAATTCAGGTTTTCCCCCAGCAGCTCCTGAGCTTGGGTTTGAGCAATTTATTTCGTGGTTCCTGTTTCAGTCCCAGCAAATCAATGGCATGAAACACAAGCACTCCCGCCCCAACAGAGCTGCTTTCGGAGCCAACAGGAGCTGATTTTTTTTTTATTTATTTTTCTTTTTTACTGATGGATATGGCTCCATAGGGCTCACTTGGATGTCCATCTCTGGCACCTGGCCTGCGCTTGGTCACCTTGGTCCTCTGAGACATCCCTACCCGAGCAAGCAAAATGTTGAACCTGTTGGGAAGGAGCTGTTAGCACATCGCTACTGATGGTCTCCGTCCATTGTTCCCACTGTTAAAAACTTTACGAGTTATTTTTTTCAGTTGTGCTCAGCCCCTGTACAGGTGTAATTAATGGAGAGCCAGTTATGAATTCAACTACCTGACCATGCTAGTTACCTTCCCAAGTTTTAAGGGCTGATGACCTGAAAGCTTCCAAAATTCTGTTTGTATTAAGATTTCCACTCGTCTCCAAGCAAGCAGTGAGCAAAACCATTCCCTCGTGGCTTGCAAATTACAGAAGAACCACCAAATCCTGAATTTGGTGGGCTTTCCCACCAAATCCTGACTTCTTTTTCTCGGCTGAGCTGTTCGTGCTGGGTAATCTCACCTTCCCGAGGTGGGCTGCCTCGGCACTGCCAACTGCAGCTGGTTCTGCGATGCTCTTCCCTCCCCTCCAGAAAGCCGCTTTCCAGAAAGTTCATCAACATTGTATTAGACTTAAATTCCAGATCTCTGGTCTCGTGGCGCCTCGTCCCTCGCCCACGGCAAGAGCCACTCCACCAGTCCCTCCTGGCAGTGCATTGTGGCACACGAAGTCACCTCGGCACTTTCTTGCCTGCTTGGCAGAACCACAGCCAGATGTTATGTTTCACCACCAATGCTTTCGCCTCCCCTCCAGCCACCTCCAGTGTTCCCCTCATGCCTGGTGACGGTGGGAGATGGCTCCTGGAGGACATCTCCCTTGGGATCATCCCGAGGTCCAGCTTGCTGCCCACCCTTGCCAAAGCATGCCACAACCTCTTGAGCCCCTCTGCTGATGGAAATGTGATGGCTTCACTGTCTCCTTCCCGCTGGCTCAAGGCAGGACCCACCTCCCCATTCCCAGCACCCTCTGGGGATGGAAGACCCACCTTCCCGTTCCCAACAACCTCTGGAGATGGATGATCCAAGGAGGGATCTCAACAGGGGTCCTGTTAACAGGAGCCCAACCCTGAGCGCAGGTCCCTGTAAGAACAGTCCATCAGAAAAAGGTCTTGAAACCTGATGGTTGTCAACCTGCCTGCCGGGGGCCAGGCTCACCAAAGGCTGGGGAGAAAAAAGAGTTGTGGGCCAACCCAACCATTGATCCTGAGCTTGGAAGGAACTCTGGAATGTCTCGGGGTGGATGTAGTGGTCCCAGTTGTCTGTCCAACCTCCGGCCAAGGACTGGCAGCACCTCCTCCTCTTCCTGTGTTCTGATCCACCAGACACTGATGTGTTTCTTTCCTATTTTTTCCTGTTTTTTCCATGCAGCCCCTCATACATACAGGCCCCTTATCTTCTCATCATCCAGACTAAACAAACCCTCCCTCAACCTCCCCTTGCTCTCATGTCCTTTTGCTCTTTTCATCAGTCTGGCTGCCTCAAAGATTTGTTTCGTATCAATATCTCTTTCCAGAGAGGAATGACCTCGCTGCACATCCCATCTGCAGGGCTGCCTGCAGAAGAGGACCTGACTTTTCTTCTGGATCCACCTTTGGGATTGTTTTTCCTGAGCTTTCCCTGGATGGTTGCAGCCTTGCCAGCTATTTTGTACCAGTGCTCTTAAGTCTTCCTCCTCGAAGCACGTACTTCCCATGACCATCTCATCTGGACCGAGAGCAGTCCACCAAAACTCTGGGAAAGAGAGTGCCACCTCCATAGGGTTGGGGAAACATCTGAAGAAGGTTGCTGAGCTCATTCTGCAGAGCCAAAAATCAGGAGTGGGAGAGATGAGATCAGGCAGGAGACTTCCTATGGTACCTTCAACTCCTGCTGAAGACCAAGCAATGACTCATAAATGAATATTGCAACCTGTGGGTGCTAATTACTCCAGAAACTTTGGGTTCCTCCTGCCACATCCCAGTGGCAGTGACCTCATGGGATGGACCGGCACCTCTTTGCCCCATTACTGGTGATAGCTCCTCGCTGGGGAGGAATTAACGCCTTGAAGGAGGGTAAGCTTTTTTCAGAAAAGGCCATAATCGACACATTTCAGCCTAAAAAGCACCCAAAAAAAAAGGTGCTGGGGATGGAAGAGCACCCAGTCCCACTGCCCGACGGCAGCCTCGGCAGGAGCTGCGCCCAAAGCAAAGGGCGAAGAAATTGGAGGAGAAAAGATTCTTCGCCCTTTGCATCATCACAGTCCAGCCACATCTATTTTTTGCTCCGCGCGTGGCATCAAGCGCCTGTAACTGCTATTCCTACTCCATCCAGCACCTCCGTCTGCCGGGGCGGGGGAGGGAAAGAGTGGTGGTGGGATGGAGGCGGCAGAGAGGAGTGGGGCTTTTCGTTGTCCCCCCATGCGCAGCTTAAAATTTGGGGAATTCAATCACCACCCTTGATCCTCCCCCCACTCTTCCCCAGGAAAGGACAACTGGCCCTAGGGCACAACGCTCCACTCCAAGGACACTTGTCCCCTCCTGTCAGCCTGTATTACTTCTGCACCTTATTTTAGTTGCTGGTGACAGCCCCGACACGCTTCTGTAAAGATTTGGGCTTGTATTCTCAAGAAAAAAGAAGGAAAAATCCTCATTTCACCTGCAGCATCCAGCCCTGGGCGGTGGTGACGCTAAACTCTTGGTGGCTTGAGGACATCCTTCAGCAGAGCCACCACCCCCCTCCCCCCGAGGGCTGTGTGCCCCAAAAGCCGCCACCGCCGCCATCTACTGCCAGGCTGAGAACGTGCAAAACTCGGTGCCGGGATGTCACAACACCCGCTTGCCATTTCTTGAAGCCTTTCAGATGATGTGCTTGTGTGTGACGATGGCAAAATCAGACCTCGGTTGGGGCAGGTTTGTGCGACTGCGCTTCCCCCCTCACCCAAAAAACACATTTAATACAGGTTTTTATTTATTGATTGATTATTTTTTTTTTTTTAATCTTGTTTCCTGAGGTGGTTTCTCCTCGAGTGGAGGAGGGAGCAGGATGTGCCCAGTGTTCCTGTGTGTCCCACCGAAAGGGGATGACCCTGGGGGGGTTACTGGGCTGAAGGGCAGGAGGGTGTCGGGGCGGTGCAGACAGGGGAACCCCCCCAAAACCACCCCAAAAGGGGCTGTGAACCCTGGGGGGCAGCTGCTGCCTCTCCCAGGGGGGAGGGAAGACTGTGTGTCACCCCCCCCGAGGTGGGGACGTGCCAACCCCATCCCCAGGGGCTGGTCGGGGGGGTCTCCTTGCGGTTCCACCTGCTCCCGAGCTCCGCCACTCGACGGGGCGGCCCCGGGGCCGGGCTCCCCGTTCCGCCGGGAAGGGGGAGGATGGAAGCGGGAGGGGGGAAGGCGGGCAGGGCTGTGCTCCGCCCGCTGCCCCGCCGCCGTTACAGGCTCCTACCGGGGCCGGGAGTGAGGTTGGGGGCAGAAGCGGGTGGNAGTGGTAGTGGTACTGGGGGAGGGGGAGGGAGCTCCCCATGAAGCGCCGGAGGATGAACAAGCTGTACATCGGGAACCTCAGCCCCGCCGCCACCGCCGAAGACCTCAAGCAGCTTTTTGGGGAGAAACAGCTGCCTTTGGCCGGGCAGGTCCTACTCAAGTCGGGTTACGCCTTCGTGGATTACCCGGACCAAAATTGGGCCATCCGGGCTATCGAGACCCTCTCGGGTAAGCCAACCGCCCCTTCCCCCCCACACTTTACCCCCATGGTATCCCCCCCAAATTCACCGGGGTTCCCCCATCCCTTCCTCCCCCCCACCCCGGCTCCGTTCCCGCGGCCGCTCTGGCTCTTTCCACCGTTTCGGGTGATTTTTCGGTGATTTTTTTCTTCGATTTTATTAAGAGCCCAGCGGGTACCCTAAATCCCGACCTTTCCCCCCCTC
>VUYV01000599.1:2115-26377 GCA_008711295.1 Anarhynchus alexandrinus | reverse complement strand
AAAAAAAAAAAAAAAAGAAAACCAAGCAAAAAAATTATAATATTTCTAAGGTAAATCTCTTAGGTGATTCTGCCGGTGACTTTTTTAAGAGCGATGGAGACAGAAATTAGGAGTTTGGGAAGATTGTATGGACCCAGGACTTGACCTTTACCATGTACGAAGGGGATGTAAACAAGGAATTAATCTTTACCTAAATTCTCTGTTAGGCTGGGGGTGCTGCTGCTTTTCTTTCCCAGTTTGAAAAAGAAAAGAAAAGGGGAAAAAAGAAAAAGGCATTTAAACAGCCCGGAAAGAAACGCTGATTTATTTTGCGTCGGGCTGTTTTCAGCTGGCTCCCAAGTTTTCTATTCTGGCTCGGCTCCTGAGTTTTCTCACATTAATGAGATCTAATTTAAACTAATAGCTGGTTTTCGCGGCTAAAAAAATATATATTCTGCTTTATATTAATATATCTAGTTAAGGGGGGGGGGGCATGCCTTTGCCTTGGTAGATTATAGATTTTATTTTTACAATGTGATTTTTGGCACACAACAGAGTCTCACGTGGTCATGTTTTTATCCCCCCCCCTTTACATTTGTAAAAAAAAATAAGTTTTTTGTAGTTGCAGGCGATTCCCAGAGAGGCACTGGGATTTCAGGGGGTGAAATCTGCCCCATCCCCCTGGTTAATTGAAATAAATTTGTGTTTTAATTGGGTTGGGGGGAACCCGAGCCCCACTTGGTTCTTGTTCACACGGTGTTTCTGCGTCATGGGGATGGGGAACCGGGAGGTGCCGATGCCCGCGCCTTCCTTCACCTTTGGCGCGGTCCTTTTGTAACCAAATATAATGTATTTATACTCCTAAAAATCCAGTTCGATAAGAAACGGGCTGGAAAACACCTCCCGGAAGGGATTCCCTCGAGGTGCCACCGGGAGTTGTTGGGGTTTTTTTTCCCGAAGGCAGGAATTAAAATGCACGCAGGCGGTGGGAAGGAATCCTGCCCACTCCCCCAGTTTAAACCACCTCTCACCAATTAAAAATCAGCCATTCTGCTGCCAGGCAAATGGTTTGGGCTCCTATAGGAAGGATCCAACAGTGTCTGAATCGTTTTTTTTTTGTGATCCCCCCCCTCCTTGTATATGCTGTATTGTGCCTTAGAGAATTAAAGAAAAAAACCTAAATATTGCCCTGTGTGGGTTTTTTTTCTCCTCTGACATTGCAAAAAAATTTAAATTATTTTTTTTAATGGATTTTTAAATTTGTCAGGAGAGGAGTATACTTTTCCTTTGCTTAAAGCGGGGCGATGCAATTCCTGCTTCAGGAGTATTTGATATGCGGAGCGTGGCGGTGTGGGAAGTGTCACCATCTTGCCCCTTAAAAATACATCTCCGAAATCTTTGAAAATCCCATTAATGGGAAAGAAAGATGTCAAAAAAAAAAAAAATAGAATGGGTTGTGAAATAAGGCGAGTAAAACCCAACCACCCCAATACTGACTTTCATATGAGGGTTGGATAAAAATGATGAGTTTAATAAGGAGCGAAGTCCCATTTAATGTCTTCAAACCAGTGAAATGACGAAAAGTTCGGGTTCCCCATCGTGAAGGCGCCTTTTAATTTCTGCTTCTGCCGCGATTTTCAGTGATGAGAAATAAGAATGCGAGGGCCGTGCGAAGAGCGGGGAGGGGGAAGAGAGCTTGGGCTGGAAATCTCTGCGATATTAGAAATAATTACTATTTTAGTAAGTGGCGAAACTCGGGTGGTTTTGCCCCGGAGAGTGGGTGCTGAAGGGGTAGCGATGAAAATGCCTGAGCAGCTTCGCTGGGGCTGGTGTTAGGGCATCTGTGGGATTTTCTCCTATTTCAATAGGAAGTAGCCTTAAATAAGTTTGGGATGAGCATCAGTTCAATTCTCGTTTCCGTGTGTTTTGGCTTTATTTCCTTATTTTCCCCCACCTTTTTGTTTCTAAACCCCAGACGTTGGGGACGTTAAGGCTTGGGATAAACGTATGAGCCCTTTTTTCTCCCCTCAGGCAGCCCATCTTTTTCTTTCCCGATTCTTAATCGCTTGTCATCGATGAGATGCTTAATTAAGGGAGAGGAAATCCTTATGCAAACCAGTTGCTTCGCCAGGAGAAGCTGCTGGCCCTTCTTCGCCTCTATAAGTACACGTGAGGGGCAGAAAAAAATACTCCTGTGGCATTCCCCTTACGATATCTCTATTTAAAAATAGCTCTTAATTTAAAAATAAATAAATAAATAAATAAGAGAAACCTAAAGAACAAGAAGAGATTTTTCTTCCGCCGTAGCGTGGGGAGGGTTTGCGTTGCTTCGTCGAGAGAATTAAAGGGGCTGGAGATTTGCTTAGGGGGGGTTATACGTTGGGTTACGCTGGATTTTAAGTTGAATTTAGGGTGGTAGAAGTGGGGCTGCCCTCGGGCCGGATCCAGTTTTTAAGTATGGATATTGAATGTCTTTTAGTATCTTTTGTGTTTACGTTGATTAATGACGTGTCTTTTATGTATATATAAATAAAAGATACTATGTATAAATATACTATCTATAAGATACTTTGTACTTTTATGATATATATAAAAGATACTTTAAAAAAATACATATATATTAAAAAAGATACTTTTAAATATTTTTTATATATATAAGTATATATATACACACATAAATATGACATTGCCAGGGTGATGCTGGTGGCATCGGGCATGGAGGAAACCCCTTCCTGCTGCCCGCTGTGTGCGTGGTGGCTTTCCCGTCGGTCTGGGATGCTGTTCCCTATGGAACTGGCCCAGAGAAACCCCCTGGGGTGTCATCCTTTTCCCAGAAGGAACCCGGAGCCTGTTGCTCCTTTTATTTTATGTGTTTCCAGGTGTGGGCGAACCAGGAGCTGATGGCGTTTGAGTTGGTTTAGGTTTCTTTAGCCGCCTTTCGCTTGGTTCTTTGCCACCGGCTGGGATGCGGGAATGGGAACGGGGTGGCATCAGGGATGTGGGATGGGGCACAGAGGATGCAGGGAGGTGACCAAGGCCATTGATTACCTCTTCTTTTTGTCAATTTATAGTTCCTCCCACGGTGTGAACTTGCACTTCTGCTCCCCTGGGCATGGCGGTGATGCCCTGGCTCGTGTCCGCCAGTGCTCCCCGGGGAGAGGCGGCTGCCAGGGCTGGGGGGGGACACAGTGGGTGGCTTTGGTTGGCAGAGGACGGGAGCGCAGGGTGGCAGAGTGCCTGGCTGGCAGCCCTGCTCCTGCCCCGGGCATGGCTTTCCCCGTCAGCCCCATGCTGAACGGGGATGCAGGGGCNCTGTTCAGCCCTACGGGTAATACATCCCCAGCTGACGGGGCCATATCCATCACGTGCCGCCTCCCCCCCCGGCTCCGTCCCTGGGCAGGTTGTTGGTCCTGTGGACGAGGACAGAGCTTTAACGTTGAATGGATTTTAATTCCTTAAGAGCGTCAAGGCAAAGCCCCCGGCCTGAGAGGGGAAACTGGAGCAGCTGCAGCCGCGATGCTCTTGGCAACTGGTTGAAACTGGGGCAGCTCTTTAATGCTTATACAGCCCCGGCACTGACGGAGCCGTTGTTCGTTAAGATCCGCTGCTGGATTGGGTTGGACGAGGGCAAAACTTGTTGAGGATGACCCCGATAGACCGAAATATGTATATAATATTAAAAAGAACCATACCCAACAGACGCTTTCTTCCCTGCCTGGTTAGGGGAGAGTGCTCGGCTCCGGCTACTGGTCAGAAAAATTCAGTGGGATGAAGTTTGGTCCCCACCTGATGATGAGCATCATTTCTTGTAGCTATTTTCTTGCCTGGGACAAATATTTCATAAAGCAGGCAGGACCGCCAGGGAGATGATTGGTTTCCAGCACGTTTCCCCTCTGTTTTGTTTTTTTTCACCCCCAGTTCTCTTTAAAACTGATTTTTATTTAGAGCAGGAGCTGCCGGACAGTGTTTTCTCTGCCCTCGGTACCGATCTGAGGTGAAAGGTGATAAAATCCCTTTATGGCTTTATTAGAGTAAGATAATACAAAGCCTGAATAGAAAAAATATCTTCTTTTTTTTTTTTAGGTGATGCCATCCCTTCCATCCCATTTTAAGGCTTATATTTAAGGCACTTGGGTGAAATGGGGTTTCTGGTCCCCTCATGGGAGGTGGAGGTGAAGCCCCTCTGGATGAGGAGACCAAGGGGTGGTGGGGATGATGGGTGGTCCACGGTGCCGCAGCCCCACGGGCAGGGGAAGGGTGGGCGGCCGTGGGGAGGGCTCGTGGAGGTTGGTGCCTTGTTGTCATTTCACAGCTGCCTCTCGTCTTTATTATTCTGCCTCTGTGTCTCTGGATTTCAGGGGTGGCTTTTAGCCGTTACGTCCCCAGGAGCTATGGGGAGGGGTAGCCATGAAGCTGCTGCTCACCTGACCTGCTGGAGGGGAGTGACGTGTGCCAAAAACACCCCAATCCACCCCATTCTGGGGAATTAACTGCAGGTTTTAAGGCATCTTCTGTTTTATTGGTTGGTGTCGGCAAGCACAGCTATCCAGCACACGGCACGTGAAGCTCTCATTTGTGGACATCGGCCGGTGATGCTGGCGGGGTGTGGGTGGCCGTGGGTTTTCTGTCCCCTTTCCCTGCACGGTCGCAATGTTGACCTTGCGCTTTCAGTCTAACAGATGCATGAAATATAACGCAGCTCTGTTGTGGATTATTTCACAACCCAGCTTACAGCTTCGCTTCGAGCTGGCTCCTCCATCCTGCGGGCGATGCTGGACAGCACGTGGTACCCAAAACCCAGCCCTGGGATGGAGGAGATGTTTCCTCCTCAAGCTGGGATAGCTGCCGGCACGCAGGACGGTTTTGGGGTGAATTTAGGAGGGAAAAAAAAGCAGGTGGACCTATATAAATCTGGTTTCTTGAGCAGTTGAGGCTGATGCTCAGTTGCCGCCGGGTGTTCCATCTTGGGTCGAGGTGGCTGGTGGGCACGTGCAGGTAGGGAGGAGAAGGAGGGTGATGCAGCTCTCATGGTCATCTGAGGGCAGCTCTTTATGGCAGGGCTAATTGCACCACATAATTAAGTATTTTTCCACCAACTCCTTGCCCGTCGTTACAGCTTATTATGATTTTTTAAAAAAAAAAAATTCCTACTGGCCTGTCGCAAAACTGGTTGGGTGAAACGCGGCCGCTGCCTTCGTCATGAGGTCCTGTGCCGGGGGTTGTGTGCATGCGCTGAAATCGCTCCCCCATCTCCCAGGTTTTGGGAGGAGCATGGAAAATGAGAATAAAGGGGTTTTCTGCCCCAAAGTCCTCCCAGGAGTGGTGTTGGAGGAGGCTGGCCTTGAGATGTGCTGCCCTGTCCCTTGAGGACCACGCGTGGTTCCTGCCCCGGTCCTGGGAATAACACCTCCATCCATCGTGGTCCTGGATGTATATCCATCGCGCCGTCAGCGATGACTGCGCATGGTCCAACACCGCTTCTACCATGTGGGGAATTATGAGACCTATAAAAAATACACCCAGTAGGAATAACAACCTTATTTTTAAATGCTGAGAGGTGATAACAAGCTGCTGGGCGACCTGCCAGGTGGTGGGGGTGAAGCCTTGAGCCCCGTTTGGGTATCGCTGGATGCTCTGCATCAGCACAGATGGACCTTAGAAATGGGACGATGCTGTAGTGTCCTGTTGAGAAGTGGGGTTACGCAGCATCTTACTGTGGTCCTTCTCTTTGGGCATTTTGGGAGGCGGGTGAGCAGCGCAGCAGCAACTTGGGGGGACCGGGGCTGCCCTGGCATCTCTCTTGGCCGAGGTGTGGGGAGATGATGCCCCAGTGTGAGTCAGTTCAAGGCAGAGGCTTTTCTAGAGTCACTCCCCACACCATGGCGAGGAGACCACATCCAGCTGGCCTTCGCCTGGATGAGCCACTTCAGAACGCCCCGTGTCCCCTGGGACTTTGGTGAAAGGGTGAAGTGAGCCAAATGAACCCCAAAAGGAGGGTGGCTTCTCCATGGTCCATCCTGTAGCATCCATGGGCACAGATGATTCCCAGGCTGGGGCAGGAGGATGGTTGTAGCAATGCATTGGCTTGCAGCTGAGCAGTGGCATCTTGGGATGAGGCAAGTGAAGTGGCCACCCGTTCTGTTAAGGTGGTAGAAGTAGCTGGGCAGCCCGTCCAGCACTCTGCGCCAGTGTGGAGAGGCCAGTCCTGGGCTTTCAGAGCTGAGAAGAGCTTTTCTTTGGAAAGCTTTCAAGCGCTGGTGGTTTGAGACTCGCTGGCACTTGGGCTGGGGTTTGCCAGGTCCTCCTCACTGCCTCCTTTCTGGTGTGGGGTGGGAATGGCTTAGGGATAGGACGGGGTGGGATTGGATGAGATGGGGTAGGATGGGATAGGGTGGGGTGGAGTAGGAGGGCTGGAGCCCCTCTGCTGGGAGGACAGGCTGAGAGAGTTGTAGTTGTTCAGCCTGGAGAAGAGAAGGCTTCAGGGAGATGTTACTTTGGCTTTTCAGTACTTAAAGGGGGCTTACAAGAAAGATGGGGACAGACCTTTTAGCAGGGCCTGTTGCAATAGGACAAGGGGTAATGGCTTTAAACTAAAAGAGGGGAAATTTAGATTAGATATAAGGAAGAATTTTTTCACAATGAGGGTAGTGAAACCCAGAGAGATGGGAGATGCCCCATCCCTGGAAACATTCCAGGTCTGGTTGGACAGGGCTCTGAGCAACCCGATCTGGTTGAAGATGTCCCTCCTCATTGCAGGAGGGTTGGACTAGATGGTCTTTAAAGGTCCCTTCCAACCCAAACTATTCTATGATTCTAGGATGGAATGGGTGGGGTAGGATGGGTGACATGGGTGGGATGGGGTAGGATAGGATGGAGTGGAATGGTGAAGGATGGGATGGGATAGGATGGGATGGAGTTGGATGAGATGGGATAGGATAGGATGCGATGAATCTTGTTCCTTGCCTCGCAAGGATCATATAGCTTCATGCCCAACCCTCAGATCCCTGGTGGCAGCTGGGGAGAGGAGAACTCCATTGCTGCTGGAGGAGAGGGGTTTGATAATGCTGGAGGAGAGTGCCATTTTCTCTAGCTCTGGCTTCCCTGCTTTGATGCAGTGACCAATTTCTTTTGATGGGCAGAGTCATCCCTGCAGAGGCAAGCGGCACAGGGGGAAGGTTACGAACTGGGCAGGGTTCTTGGCCGTGGTGGAAGATGACCGTTCAGCAAGGATGGCTGTACGCAGGGTCCCTGGAGGAGCATCCGGTGGGGGCTGGCCTGGGGAAGCTGATCGTCAAACCCACGCAGGGCTTTATTGAGCACACCTCCTCGGTTGGATGTGAGCGTAGGGTTCGTTGTCTGTTGCTGATTGCACCGGTGACCATACCCGTTTGAGCAGCACCATGAGATACGAGGTTCCTTGGCGGTTTCAGCTGCTTTGCTTGACCATGGCCCTTCTCATGGGACGAGCTGTGGGTTTTGTTTTGCCCTCACAGCTCACATCTCAAGAAACATCCTTTCCCTGCCGTCCCTTTCTCGCTTGGAGCCCGTGTTTTATCTGCTGCGTGTGGGGTGGACGCCCCAGATTGCTGCATGTATTCGCCGGCATCCTTATAGTTGTGTTGCTCATGCTGCACCCCGAATTCATGTTTCACAAGGCAGATGGTTGTCCATCACAAGGTTCTGGTTGTCCTGTGCTATTAAATCAGGAGTGAGCGGAGTGTGCCGCTGCTGTAGGAGCAGAAGGATCGTGTCTGGGGCACACCAACCTCCCACACTGCTGTGCATGGCAGTGAGTCTGCATGGACCAGCCTTTCCTCTGGTTCTCACCGTGCCCCACGTTCCCTCCCTGTCCCTGGCATCTGGCCCCAAACTACCTTAGAAGCTCTTTATTGGCCAAAATTATTTGTGGGGTGCAGAGGTTTGGGGTGCACAGGTGCAACGAGCAGCTCAGGCCAAAGTCTGAAGGTCTCGTTTTCCAGCTGTTGAAGACTGCTGGTGGAATGAGGGTGTTGGGTTAATGGTTTGCAGGCGAGCAGAGCTCCTCCCACCTCCTCCTGCAGGGCTTCTCCTGCAGGATTTGGCCCAAAGCCCCTGTGTGTTGCTGGCCATCTGCTGGGGCTGCTGGTGGTGCTTGCATGTCCCCACCAGTGATACCACCACATTCAGGCTGGTGGTACCAGTACTTCCAAGCATCCTCCTTGAGCTCATCCCAAGGAAGGGCAAAGCTTGGCTTGGGATTGGCTCCCAAAACCTGGCTCTGTGTGTGTTGGGAGGGGGTGGCTCAGTTGGAAAACTCATTTCTGATGTTGGGAGAGATGGTCCTGCTCTGCTCTGATCAGAGCATTAGAGCTGGACCAGGTGAGAACACAGGACGCTGCGTTGGTCAGAGCCAACTGACTACAAGCAGGATGATGAATGCTGGTCTGGGTGAACAGTGGATGAGTTCATGGCTTGGCTGGTTCCTCCATGGACTCAAGTGTCTCAAAGCTCCCTGCTGCCCAAGCATGTCTTCTTGCAGCCAGGCTGGGGAGGTGTTGGGTGGTCATTACCTCTTGGTAAACCTTTGCAAGGCTTCCTGTATGTCCATGCCCCGAGCCTGCACCACAGTGAGGTTGGGAATGCCACCATGTGAGGTTGGGAGTGCAACCAGGCCAGATTGGGTGTGTTGGCCATCTCCAAGGACAGGCCTCTGAGGATATGGATTTAGGTTTCTCCACGGAAAGCAGCCCCACATTGCTGGGTAGTGATGGACATCAGGACACACCTTTGGAGAGCCCTCCTCAAGGGCTGGCAGTGCTGGGTCTTGGGGTCCTGTCCCCCCACAGCCTGGGGCAGTGTGGTCAGGGGTGTGCGTGTGTTCATCTCAGCCATGCCTGTGCGGCCATGACTCTGCAGAAGCTCATTTCAGGAGGTTTCCGTGGAAACCCGGCAGCCAGCATGAGGAGGGAGCTAGTGTTCCCGAGACAGCTTCGACCCTGGCGGGAGGTGACCAGGACAAGGCTGGGAGGAATGGCTTTCTCCGCGGCTGAGCTGCTGCGGCTCAGTGTGGGGAAGCGGGATGCTTCGGCAAGCTCTCACCAGCTGCCATCTGATTCACGGAAAGCCTTTTCCCGCCTGCTTTGGTATTCCTGCAGACCCTAACCCGGGGCTTTGTCTTTGCAGGAGCAGGAAGATCCAGATCCGAAACATCCCCCCCCACCTGCAGTGGGAGGTAAGAAGTGGATGATCCTTAAAAGCATCCTAAAATTAATCTCTTCCTCCATCAGTCACGCTGAGCAGCATGAGCTGTGCTGCTGGAGCATGTGGTTGGCACATGGGCCACCCTTTACCTTCCCAGTAACCCCAGGAGGGAGGTGGAGCGTGAACTGGGCTCCATCTCCTGCCTGCTTGTGGTTTCCAGAGCTGTGGGTGGCTTTGAGGAGTTAGGGTGTCATTGGGATAATGGGGTGGGTGAAGGCATCTAAGCAGTTGGGTGATGCTGGCTCCTTGGAGGGTGTCTGTGGCTGAAGCAGGCTCTTCCCCTGCCCGTTCCCTGCCTGTCCGAGAGCCTCTCCTGCCCGCCTCACCTGCCCTGTTTCTGCTCCATCCCCAGGTGCTGGATGGCCTGTTAGCTCAGTATGGGACGGTGGAGAACGTAGAACAAGGTAAGATGGTCCAGCATGGTGGTCCCTGTCTGTGCAACAGTCCCAGCGCCGCTCCCCAGCTCCACCCACGCCGGAGAAAAACCAGACTGTTTTTTCCAGTCATTGGTACTGGGCTAAAATGTTTTTCCCCCTGGACACAAGCCCTGCTGGCAGAGGTGGGACCACTCGTCCAGTGGTGGGATGGCATGGGCCATCAATCCTCCATCCCCAGGGCTTCTCCTGGTCACTGGCAAATTAAAAAAAAAATAAATTGTCCCTGCAAGCGAAAACGAACCAAGTGTTGTTTGGGGTCTGCTGGTGGATCGGTGATGTCCAGCCATGCATCCTCCCTGGTGGGGGGGACAGGATCCATCCTTGGCACCTCTGCTCCTTTGCCAGCCCGGCCCCGTCCTTGTGCTGGGAGAAAATCCAGCAGTGCACAAGCACTCACCCTGTGTGGTGGCCACGGCCATCCCCCACAGGACAGGCATTACCCTCCCACCATCCCCACCTGCATCTCCCCTCCGGGGCATACTGGGGGGTGCCGGGAGTAGTGGTGACATCTCCTCCCCTGCCCTAACACTCCTTCTCTTGCTTTTCCCCCAGTCAACACAGACACAGAAACAGCCGTTGTCAACGTAACGTATGCAACTAAAGAAGAAGCAAAAGTGTAAGTGGGTTTTATTTCATTTTGTCCATGTTTTCACACCACTCGAACTTTTTCTGAGGAATCCCAGGTATTTTCCTCTGGCTGTTTTTCCAGGCTTCTTCTTGTCTTCTTCCTGAGCTTCCTTGGGTTGTTCCTAAGCTCTTAGAGTGTAAGCTTCAAGTGCCTTTGAGGGCTGTCTGTGTATCTTCCTGAGATACAGCAAGCAGATGTTGGTTTTGTCTTGAGCTGTGTCACCTCCCGTGTCTCCTGCCAGCAGTCAGCTCCACTTTCTCCTCTTTGCCCCACCGCTGGGTGGTCTCTTGCCTTCTCCTCTCACCTGGGAGATAGGGTTTCCATGGTGTCTCATCATACATGCACAGGCACTGCTGGACCAGCCTGGGGCCATCAGCTGTGTGGTTGTCCCCTCTTCCTTTGTGCCTTCTCCTGTTGTCTCCAAAGGGGTCCCAGATGTAGCATCTTGTGATTCCTTTTGGACAGTGTCATTCCTACAAGGTCCCCTGCAGAGTCGCAGTGGCCTTGTCTTCAGGGAGCAAAGTGCTCTAGAAAGTTGAGGGTCAGGTCAGATAAGCAGTTTGTCAAGGAGTTGTCTTCCCAGGTTGGAAGTCCAGACCTAAACTGGGAATGCAGCGGATTAATCACCAGTCCGACCACCCAGTCAGAGCTGCTGAAAGAGGTGGCATATGGTGGAGGAGGTGGGAGAGATGGTGAAGAAATGTTGTGATAGTGGGAGATGTAAATACTCCCTGCCATTTGGGGAAAAGTCAAGTTGGAGACACTCACCTCCTGCTTCCTGGAGCCCAGAGAAACCATCTGACTGACTTCTAGAAGGCTTTTGGAAAGTTCTTCTGCCAGGGACATGAGAGAGAGGGCCTTTGGGTGAATGAGTAACTGGTTAGAGGAGGTGAGAGGGAGGCGAGGGGTCTGTGGCCAGTTTTTGCAGGGGAAGGAGAGCAGCAGAGGGTCAATCACCTGCACGTTGTGCAGAGGTGTCATAATGAAATGTCACCCATCAAGAAAAAAATTTAAAAGGGTGGAGGAACTCGTTGAGGCTGTGCATCAGTGCAGTAGGGCTGCGTGAAGACATGTTCAAAGATTTATCATAGCCAGCAGAGATTTAAAAAACCCCAAATTAGAAGTTAGTTAAGGAATGCAGGGACTATTTCACAGAATCACAGAATGGTTTAGGTTGGAAGGGATCTTAAAGACCACACAGTTCCAACCCCCCTGCCATGGACAGGGCCGCCTCCCACCAGCCCAGGTTGCTCCAAGCCCTGTTCAACCTGGTCTTGAACACCTCCAGGGATGGGGCAGCCACAGCTTCTCTGGGCAACCTGTTCCAGTGCCTCACCACCCTCACAGTGAAACATTTCTTCTTAATATCTAATCTAAATCTCCCCTCTTCCAGTTTGAAGCCATTCCCCCTTGTCCTATCACCACATGCCCTTGTAAAACGTCCCTCTTCAGCTTTCTTGTAGCCCCTTCAGATACTGGAAGGCTGCTCTAAGGTCTCCCTGGAGTCTTCTCCTCTCCAGGCTGAACAACCAAAGCAAATTTGAAGCAAAATCCTTTGCTACAGGCTTGTAGACACTTCAGCCCTGTCCTGGAGACCAGCCTTAAGTTGTCTACGAGTAAGTAGTGAGCACATCTCCTACTTGGTGGCCAGGGTATTTGTGATGTGACCAAGAGCCAGGCAGACCCTGTGCAAGGAAGAGCCGTTGCCAGAGTCCATTTGCTGATGGACATTGCAGCAACTTCCTGTCTGAGTTGAGCATCACGAGGTTGGACTCGTGAGGATGGAGACAGGGAGAATGATCTGCTAGTCCAGGAGGCCAGAGGACAGCCCACCTTGCTCCACTTGGGGTGGCCACGCTGGGGCATTGTGGTCTAGCCTCGACTGGCCACAGGGAGGTGGTTGCCAGCAGGTGAAAGGAAGGTGCCGTGGACCACAGATAAACAAGGTGTGAGCTGGCATGTCTCGGGATGTCTGGCAAGAAAGGAAGACGAAGAGTCTCACCAAAGCGGTGCTTGATGGCTTTGGGGTAAGAGTCTTCAGGATTGGTCGCATCCAGCTGGACTGACGCCTCTCTTGGGTGGTGCTCAGCAGCTCGACGCAGAAGCAAGTGATGGGAGGAAAGGCCAGGGTGATTCGTGGGTACGTGAGTTTGGTTTAGAGCCTGTTGTGATAGCAAGAGGTGGAAGGAAGACCTTGGCAGAGAAATCGGGCCACGGGACACTGTGCTGATTTTGGAAAGGGATGGCAAAGCTGCAGAAGTCATTGTTGGATGTGACGTTGGGGCCTGGCAGGGAGCTGCTTGCAGTGGTGCGTTCACACACTTGCCTATAAAGAGCCAAAGCGAGAGATGGTAGGAAGACGAAAGAAGTATGGCTGAAGCCATCACCGCTTGCAGAAGTCATCGCAGACTCCGACATGGCTGAGGATCACCCCACCGAGGAGGGGTTTGGGGGGATGAAGAGTCCAGGTGCAGAACCCTCAGCCTTACCGAGCTGGAAGGGGAGTTGGGGTTCCCAGTAGAGGGGCATCATGTGTCACCTCCTTCTCCTTGGAGCAGCAGCTCTTGCTTGAAGCCCCTCTGTCACCTTTTCCATGTCCACAGAGCCCACGAGAGCATTTCCACACTGTGTGATAGCTTCTGGCCAGTGCTTTCCCCAGGTGAATTGTCAGATCACCAGGCTGGCATCCCACCTCTCCTGGGGGAACAAGCCATGTGCCAGCACCAGAATCACCCACACGGATGGGGACATCATCGTGCCACACTATGGGGCTTGCTCTGCACAGGGAAAGTGGGAGGCTCTGGCTTCCCATGGCCACCTTCCTCCAGAGGGAGGAAGATGCAGGGCTGGGGAGGGACCAGGGTCTACAAGGGCAAGTTCTGGAGGTGTACCCATCCCTGGAGAGCCCCTCACCGCGTCCCCTGCCTCTCCCTACCTTGCAGAGCAATTGAGAAGCTGAGCGGCCACCAGTTTGAGAACTATTCCTTCAAGATTTCCTACATCCCGGATGAAGAGGTGAGCTCCCCTCCGCCCCCCCAGCGATCCCGCCGCGGGGGCCACTCTTCCAGGGAGCGGGGCTCCTCCCCAGGGGGCTCCTCGCAGCCCAAACAGCTCGATTTCCCACTGCGGATGCTGGTGCCCACGCAGTTTGTTGGTGCGATCATAGGAAAGGAGGGCTTGACCATAAAGAACCTTACTAAACAAACCCAGTCCAAGTAAGTACCTCGAATGGTTTTGTTTCCTTCCATAGGGCGCTGTAGGTCCCCACGTGGGTCTTCCATGCACTTGGGGCTTTTGAGTGCTGGTCGGTGCTTTTTTCTTGGGGTACAACCTTCATGGGATGGTGGCGGAACCTATGTCCTAAACCATACGTGCTGGCCAGGGTGGTCCGGGTGCGGCAAGGAGGGGGATGCACATTCAAAAAGGCCAGGGATGGGACTAATCGTGTGAACGGCTGGGGATGAGGCTTTAGGGAAAAAAGAAAGCGGCAAGTTTGGGGATAAAACACTAAAGGGGGATCCTAGGTATGGCAGTTGGTGCCCACACAGTCTTTGCCCTCGGGATTTGCTTATCCCGCCGTGCCCCGTATGGGCTAGAGCTGTCATAGGGGCGAAGGGGGCACCGTGAGAGTGCTGCCTGGAGAAGGATGGGCTTCTCATAACTGTTTGAAGCCTTTTTTTTTTTGCAATCTAAGGTTTATATTTTTGAAGAAAAAAATAAAAGGGGTGGGAGGGGGAGGAGGGGACTGTCTTGCCAAAGTTTTCCATGTTTCTCGTGTCAATGTTCACATTGATTTCACCTCTGATTTTCTGCATGGTTTTCCTGCATGGTTTGTTCCTGCCCAGATTTGTTTGTGTTTAACCCAAAGCTGTCTTCTCCCATGCTCATCATCCTGAAACCGGTGGTCCCACAGGACATAGGACTCCTGTACCAGAACATCCTCCAGGGCGTTCCCAGAAAAGCTTTTAGAGGCAAATTATTTGGTAATAGTGCATCCACTTGAGCAGGAGGTAGGAAGACGCGCTGCTCTGCAGCCGAGCGAGCTGAACCCCAGCATTGGGTTTGCAGGAAGAGGTTTGTACGCAAAGGGGGCAGTAGGGAGATGAGCTCTTTGAGCCTGGCCAGCCCTAGAGCGTGGCCACCTAGTAGCCGTGAGCTGGTTCCGGTTGGCTGTGAGCCCTTCTTCTCCAGGTGAGTCTCCTGGTGTGATGAGCAGCAGGGTGTAGTCATGTCCTTGCCACTCAGGACTGGAAGGTTGCCCTTTGCAAGCCCTGTGCCTGGTGAGGAAGGTAGGAGGTGTTGGCTGATGGTTTCTCCTGACTACAAGGCCAAACGCTGCTGCCTGGGGCAGTTTCTGCCACCAAGCTGTCCCTCCTTGTGGGTTGGCTCCCTGTGCCTGCCCTGAAAACCTGGTGCCATGGAGGAAGGCCATGCTCCATGCTTTCACCTCTCCTGACCTGCTTGAGGAGGCCATGTGCGATGGCAGGCCACCACCACCACTCCAGCCTTGTGCAAGGGAGTCCTCATGCACCTGTCTCGGGCAGTCGCAGGAGACCGTTGCCTTCAGTTTGAGGTGTCAGCCCGCAGTTCTGTGCCTGCTCAGGTCACCCTCACCCACTGGTGTGCTGATGCTGGGGACGAGGGTGCTGGTGACATCCTGTTGCCCGGCCCCTGCTCCTACCCAGAACAATGTTGGGTCCTGGATTCCTCTGATCACGCAGGACTTCACCCCTTTCTCCACTTACGGTGATGGCTGGAGGTGCTTTTGAGCTCCAGGGGACAAAACTTGTCCCCAGGTTGAGCCATCTTCTTCCTTGGCTGAGAAGGAGCCCAGACCAATAGCCCACCCCACCAGAGGACCTTCCATGGTGATTGCAGCCCTTGTAGTTTGATGAAGAGAGAGAACCATCACTACCAAGCACCCATGGGACCAGGATAACCCTGCATGCACGTTGTGTCGTCCACCTGGAGTGGGCTGTCCCTCATGGCCACCACTCTCTGAAGCCTTCCCAGCCCCTATAAGGTCCCTGGGGTCCCAGGCAGCTGCAGGGGGTTGAGGGTCCCCTTCTGCATCCTCCTGTTGGACTGGAGCTGTGCAGCAGCAGCACTGGGATGTGCTGGGAAGTCCAGAGCCCTCCTCCGCCCTCCAGCTCTTTACGGCAGGACATGCCTGAACACAGCGGCCCCTTCCTGGCGCCCCATCTTCTCTCTGCAAATTGAGCTCCTTCCTGCACATCCCAGTTTGGGATGGGTTGGAGGTCAGCCAGAAACCTGTCCCGTGTCCCTCTCCTGGGCTTGTCCAGGGTACTCATCATTTGGGTGCATCCATCCAGCCTGTCTGTGTCTATTGGTCCCTCTTTGGCACAAAGGCACAGCTGTGTGCCCCGTCTCTACCTTGACTGCTTATGGGTTCAAGAAGCTGCTGAATCCAGACCATCCGTGGGGTTTGTTGGGGCGGCCATGGATTCCCCATCAGTTCCCCCCAACTGGGAACGTCAACCCAGCGTGACATTGTGGCACCACTCTGGAGCATGGGCCTGTCATCAACTCTTGTGGCATGTCGTGATGCGTTTGCTGTCTCCTTGGTGGAAGGGGTGGCAGTGGGTGTCCCTGTGGCTGCTGGGTGCTGCCTCTGAAGGAACACATCCTCCACATAAACCTGCTGGAGCTCCGCAGCTGGGAGCACCTTAGAGGGTGTCACATGCGAGTGACAGCGCGCAGCTGGGTCACTGTGTGCTGTAGACATAACCAAAGGGCAGGGAGGGCCTGGTGGTACTCGTGTCTTCAGCACCTCTTTGCACAGTCCAGGGAGGATCAGTCTCCTGCCTGAGCAGCTCTGGCTGAAGCCATAAGAGATCTGGAGAGATGTAGCCTGCAAAGGGGATCATACTTTGTCTTCATTCCCACTTCCATTTGTGGATGAAACCACTCTGGGTTCCCTTTCGAAGCTGGTGGTGTCAGGCTCTTCCTTTATCTCAGGGAAGGTTCACCCAGCTGCTCCCGCTCTACCTGTAGATGAAGCGTCCTTGTTCCTATGCACTGGTTCATGAGCTTCTGGAAGAGTTGACCTGTGCAAACCCACCGTGACCCTGCAGCATTCACATGTGGTGCTGGTTAGAGGTGACTCTGCACCACAACCCTTGGCCATGCATGCACATCAGCACCCATGAATGATCCTGGTCAGGATGGGGACCTCTTTCAAAAACATAGACATGGCTGGAGGGCACCGTATTGGAGTGGAGCACTGGTGGCATTCACTGGGTGGCTGAGCGGTCACTACTGCACCTTCCTCAGAAGAACTGGGCCAGCACAGCTCTGGCTGTGGCAGTGATAGGGACCCCGAGGTGGTGGCCGATGGCAGGATGGCTGCACGGCGTCATCCTCTGGTGGGAAGAGTGCATGGACTCACATGGAGAAGATGGAAAGGTTACTTACCTCTGTTCTTCAAGACACGTGGTTGAAGTGTGGGATTCTCCTACCCTGCTTTCCTCTCTCCCTCTCTCTCAGGGTCTTTGCCAGGTACAGTTGAGCGGTGAGGAGCGAGCTGGAGGCATGTGCCTCCTCCCCGCCATGAGCTGAGGGGAGGACCAGAGGAGGTAGAGCACGGCCCCTGCCGGTGCGCAAGGGAGAGCTTTCTGGTCTCCCGTGGAAGGGCGTGAGTACAAGCGCTGTTGTTGACGCGCGGCTCCATGTCATGACAAAACACTGCCTATGGGTAAGTTGTCTCTCTGTCCCAAAGGACACACAACGGTCGTGGCAGCCGCTGGTTGCTGGACAGCCTCAGGTGTTGTGTGGAGAGTGGTTGAGGTTGGAAGGGACTTCTGGAGACCTCTAATCCAGTCTCCTGCTGCAAGCAGGAGTGGCATCAAAGACGATAGACCAGGTTGCTCAGGGCTTTGTCCAGTTGAGGAGTTGTTCTGCCCCCTCTTGATGCATCGTTTGACATTGATTGACGTCCCTCAGCTCCTAGGTAGACCTCAGGTCATAAAGGTGACCGTAGCTCAAGTCTGATCTAAACCAACCGAAGCGAATCATGACCTGGGCTTGTATGACACCAGGTGACGGTAGATGTATGTCAGTGAGACCCAGGTTCACCCTAAAGCTTGAGCAGGTGTTGAAATGAGCTTTTCTGTGAATAGCAAGCTCAGCTCCTGAGCTCTCAAAAGCCTTTGTGTAACACCAGACGCATCTCAGGGGGCTCCTCTCTGCTGGTTGTTTCACTGTAGGGTTGACATCCATCGGAAGGAGAACACTGGCGCTGCCGAAAAGCCCATCACCATCCATGCCACACCAGAGGGGTGCTCCGAAGCGTGTCGCATGATCCTTGATATCATGCAGAAGGAGGCTGATGAAACGAAATCGTAAGTGCCCCCTGGCTCAGCAGAACAGGCAGGTTTGGTGGAAGGGAGGTAAATCAGTGGAGAAGAAGCCATCTTCTGTCACCCCCCACCCCTTGAGGGAACTGCTGGCATTCGAAGTTTCAGGACAGAGTCGTGGGTGAGTTAATAACTTGCAACTTAACGACTTCTTAATGATGTGGTTGACAGTGTTGTAGAGACCAGAAGTGCAGGTGGGTACAAAGAGCATGTAGGCAAACTTGGAGAACAAAACCTCATGAAATAGAGATGTGCCATTGAGCTTGGGAAGTTCCTGAGTTCCCGTTCCCCAGAAGCTGAGGAGATACAGTGGTGGGAAATGCTGGTGCTGCTTCTGCTCCTTCCACTGCGTTGTTAGTGCCTGTTGCTGAGAATTGGTTTCCTGGCCAGATGGACCATTAGGTTTTATTTTCTTTAATCCATTTCAGAGCAGAAGAGATTCCCTTGAAAATCCTAGCACACAACAGTCTGGTGGGGAGGTTAATTGGCAAGGAGGGCCGCAATCTCAAGAAGATCGAGCAGGACACGGGCACGAAGATCACCATCTCCCCGTAAGTCCTGGTGAACACCAAGCCACCCCCCTCCATCCAACATGGTACGGGCAGCGCTGCAGCCAGAAACCAGAGCAGTTGCATCCTCTCATACATGTTCCCCATCCCAGGTGGATGTTCTCCATCCCAGGTGGATGGTGGTGTTCGGCGGGGAGAGGGCAGGTGCTTCCACATGGTCTCGGGGGGGGAATCCTCATCTTTGATCTGAGTTTTTCTTTTTTTTTTAAACTTGGAAAAAAGTGTAACTGTGTCTCTGGTTTTATCCATGGGCTAGTTTGCAGGATTTAACCATTTATAAACCCGAGCAGACCATCCCAGTGAAGGGCAGCACAGAGGCATGCTCCAATGCCGAAGTGGAGATCATGAAGAAGTTGCGAGAGGCCTATGAGAACGACGTGGTGGCTGTCAATGTAAGCTCCCAACTCTCCCACCTATGATGCCCCTGCTTCAAAGCCACTGCTGAAGGTGGCCAGAAGAAAACTGCTGGTGGGGGGGAATGCTGATCTGGGGTTAGCCCTCACCCATCATGACCACACTGTGCGGTGAGAACTCCAAAAACCCCACTCTGCCTTTTACACGTTTCTCCCTGTGGTTGCTTTCCCAGCAGCAAGCCAACCTAATCCCTGGATTGAACCTCAGTTCTTTGGGTATCTTCTCGACGGGACTGTCCATGCTCCCATCCACCCCAGGGGCCCGAGGAGCTGCGGCAGCCGCCCCGTACCACCCATTTGCAGTAAGTGCATGAGGTTTTGGGGTGCCGGGGGGGGGGAGGGCACATTCTTGCAGGCAGAGTGGTCTCTAGACTCTCCTGCTGTAGCTCTTGGGTTGGGGTGGACACCATAGCTAGAGGAGCCATCTCACGGGAAGCCTTGAACTAGAGCTCTGACTCTTGGCCATTTGGGGAAGATGCTCATCACAGCAGCGAAGTGGAGAAGACAGTGAATGAATGTGGCTTATCCCTCCTTGGATTTAGCTCTCCGGGAAGATCAGCTGCATCCCCATGTTGTGCTGAGCTCGGTTTCACCGGTGTTTAAGGACTGGCCGTGTCCCAGGGGTGCTGCTCTCTGCAGGTGGCTGGGGGCAGCCAGTGCCGATGCCGGCATGGAAAAACCATGTAGATGATCTTCAGTCCTGACCCTAAACCCACCACTGGGTTGTGATGGTGTGGACTCGGTTGTGCCCTGTGGGTCTGGTCCTGGTGGCCACGTGAACCTGCCGGCATCGCCGCAGGGCGTGTGGAGTGTGGCGTGAAAGGGGACGAGCAGCATGCCCCGTGCAGCCATCAGCCTTGGTCCCCCCCCGGCACCCGCAGGGTTGTGCCTGCTGGGAGCTGATCTTCATCCAGTTTTGTAGGCAAAGGTTTCCCTCTTCCTTGGGGTGCCGTGGCTGCTGGGACCTGGGGCAAAGCACGCCTGGGAAGCAGCCTTAAAACCTTTGAGGTTGTATGCAGGCAGGGAGAGTCTGGTGTTGGGAAGACATGCCGGCCAAAGTGCTGGTGGAGAAGGTCCATCCCCAGCCCACCAGCACCTGCAGAGCACCCTTAGGATGACAAGGCTGAGATGCTTTTGGCCGCACACGGTGACTGGCGCACGGGTTCATTTACTTGTGCTGTTTTCTTTTCCTGGCGACGCCAGCAGCAGAGCGGTCGGAGGAGAACGGTGAGTGCTAGGCTGGCGGTGTGGGGAGGCGCGTGAGTGTGATGTGCGCGGTGGCCCTGGAGGGCACTGAGAAGAGTTGGTTGGTCTGGCTGTGTGTGGGGATGCTCTGCCCGTGGCGACCGCCCAAGCAAGCGCGGCCTTGGGGAAACGTCTGGTTGAGTGTTTGTTGGCGTGATGGAGAAGAGCTGGGCAAGTGTCCCAAAGGGCAGCAATTGGTGGTACCTTCTTCACCCCAAAGCTTTGTGGGACCTTTTTGAAGCCACCGTGGTGAGGCCTCTCCTCCTTCCACGGAGCAGAGTGGAAGTGGTCATTTCTGACAGCATCCTCAGCAGGACCTGGGGCCAGTGGCTGTAGCTTCAACTGTGGAGCTCTAGAGACCTGGCAAGGATGGAGGACAAGGAGTGAGCCTCATGGTGAACAGAGGGAACTGAGGAGGTGCAGTGTGCACCCTGGCCTCGAGGACTGGCTGGCCAGGAGAGGACATGTTGGTGTAGGAGACATGGAGCAGCCCATGGCTAGAAGCAGAGGGTGGACTCAGGGAGCACGGGCTCAATGTGAGGAGGAGCACAAAACCTCGGTGCGGTGGGTTTAAACAGAGGGCTGGGAGCAAGAGTGGCATCCACCATGGGCAGGGGAGCTGGGTCTGCTCCTCCTCTACCTGAGAAATGGTAGTTTGCATGTAGCATCTGGTTGCACTTGCTGGAACGCACAGCAGGAGAGAGTTGTGTCTACTGCCAGGGGAAGTGTCTGATGTATTTGAGACATGGAAGAGTTGACGAGGCATTGGGTTGGATTGAGTTGAGTTGGATTGGGGTGCTGGCACGCACCCCTTGCTTTTGGCTGCTTTCCCCTCAGTCCCCAGCCCAGGTCTTGGGGGAACATCTTCTTCAGCCTTTGCTTACTCTTCTCTTGGACCTGGAGAGGTGAAATGGTGATGGAAATTGGAGCCAAACCAGACGTTTTGCTCAGTTCTCGCCAAACCCCCACCTTCTCCGCAGGGGACCGAGGGTGGTTACAGCACAGTTTCAGCTTTCCGGGGTTGCGGCTGCAACCGGCCATTGGGGCCAGTTTTCCCCTACAAACGCAGGACACAGGCAGAAACATGGCAGTGGGGAGGGACTGGGGGTAACTGGGAGCCCCTGTCCACCTCCTAGCCCCATCGCGCTGTGCCACAGGCACAGGATCAGGTCTGCAGCTCACCCTGATGCACCTCTGAGAGGAGGTTTCAGGGCCTGAAGTGTTGTCCCCGTGTCCCTGCCAGGCTCACTGTGGTGGCACGCTGCTCTGTGTCGGGCTGGGGGTGGCCAGGAAGGGGCTGGCACGCTGGGGCCGTCACTGACCCTCGTTTTCTCTCTCACCATAGAGCTCCTCGATGTACCTCTCGGGTCTGTACGGAGCACCCCCGGCCGGCGCCTTCCCCCATCAGCACCCCGTAAGTGCCTGGCACCCCTCTCCAGGAGATCTTCGGTCAGGCACCTTGGGAGGGTGGGCAACCGCTACCATGGGATGGTGGCATGGGGACAGCCACCTCCCTTGTCCCTTGTCTGGCTGGTCCCCTGACCCTCTCGCTCTTCCGTGTCCGCGCAGCTGCCGGAGCAAGAGGTTGTGAACCTGTTCATCCCGACGCAGGCGGTGGGGGCCATCATCGGGAAGAAGGGGCAGCACATCAAACAGCTGGCGCGGTTTGCGGGTGCCTCCATCAAGGTGAGGAAGGTGCCGTGGGGCTGGTCCTGCGCTTCGTGCCTTGGTTTCCCCTCCCCACTGCCAAGGGCAGCGAATGGGAGTCTGCGGGCAGCGGTTTTGCTCCCCAAATTATCATAGAATGGTTTGGGTTGGAAGGGACCTTGAAGACCACCCAGTTCCACCCCCTGCCCTGGGCAGGGACACCTCCCACCAGCCCAGGTTGCTCCAAGCCCCGTCCAACCTGGCCTTGAACACCTCCAGGGATGAGGCAGCCACAGCTTCTCTGGGCAACCTGTTCCAGTGCCTCACCACCCTCACAGTGAAACATTTCTTCTTAATATCTAATCTAAATCTCCCCTCTTCCAGTTTGAAGCCATTCCCCCTCATCCTGTCACTCCATGCCCTTGTAAAAAGTCCCTCCACAGCTCTCCTGGAGCCCCTTTAGGGACTGGAAGGGGCTCTAAGGTCTCCGCGGAGCCTTCTCTTCTCCAGGCTGAACACCCCCAACTCTCAGCCTGTCCTCCCAGCAGAGGGGCTCCAGCCCTTGCAGCATCTCCAGGGCCTCCTCTGGCCCCGCTCCAACAGGTTCATGTCTTTCCTATGTTGGGGGCTCCAGAGCTGGATGCAGTACTCCAGGTGGGGTCTCCCCAGAGCAGAGGGGCAGAACCACATCCCTCGCCCTGCTGGCCACACTTCTGATGCAGCCTGGGATGCCAGGGGCTTTCTGGGCTTCAATTGCGCATTGCTGGCTCGTGTTAAGCTTCTCATCAATCAGCACCCCCAGGTCCTTCTCCCCAGGGCTGCTCTCCAGCCATTCCCTGCCCAGCCTGTATTTGTGCTTGGGATTGCCCTGACCCAGGTGCAGGACCTTGCACTTGGCCTTGTTGAACTGCATGAGGTTGGCTTGGGCCCACCTCTCCAGCTTGTAATTAGTAGAAGGCCAGGCATGCAGCACCCCGGTTATCACCCTGGCTCAGGTGGGAGGGGATGCTCCTGCATGGGGGGGTTGCCCTGAGTTGGGGGGGGACATCCCACAGAGGGAAGGTCTTGCCGAAGCAGGGGGCTGCGCTTATGCTCCTTCTCCCCCATCCCTCCCCAGATCGCCCCGGCAGAAGGTCCCGAGGCCAACGAGCGGATGGTCATCATCACGGGGCCGCCCGAGGCTCAGTTCAAGGTGCGCTGGGTGGGGGCTGTGGGTGGGGGGGACACTAAGGGACAAGTCGAGAGCATCCCTGTGGTCACCACTGTGCTGCCAGCCTGGCTTGGCCTCCCTCATCACCAGGGCAGCTCTTTGCTACCATGGTTTTGATGCTGCTGGACATGGGCACATTGTTACCTTTGGGGATGGAGAGGCACAGCGGGCGCTGCCTGATGGTTTTACTTCCCATCCGTCTCCTCCCCAGGCCCAGGGGCGAATATTTGGGAAGCTGAAAGAGGAAAACTTCTTTAACCCGAAAGAAGAAGTGAAGCTTGAAGCCCACATCAAGGTGCCTTCCTTCGCCGCCGGCCGCGTGATAGGCAAAGGTGGCAAGACGGTAGGTGGTGGTGCCCTGGGGATGCAAATTTGGGCATCACCCGTCACCCCTGCCCACCCAAGGGGGACAAATCCCAGGTGCTCAGTGGTTTCAGTGACGTCTTGACCCTCAGCCCCCATGCCCTGGTGGTGGTTCTCATTGGTCCCAAGGGAGGAGGTGGGGACACAGGGTGCCTGGTGCCATGGTGACACCGTCAGCAGAGGATTTTGGCTCTTCCATGACAAAACCCTCTTGTGGTTCGCTCCAGGTGAACGAACTGCAAAACTTAACCAGCGCGGAAGTCATTGTGCCACGAGACCAAACCCCAGACGAGAACGAGGAGGTCATCGTTAAAATCATTGGGCATTTCTTTGCCAGTCAGGTACAGTTTGGCCGTGGTTTTACCCGATATTCCCCGGCTGCTTTCATCCACCAAGGAAAGGCGTGGGGCTGCCTGAGCCCAGCACCACCCGAACATCCCGCCACTCTTCTTTCGGGTGGTCCCTGTACCCCCAAGACGCACTGAAGGTGTTTCGGTAGCTCCCCCCGGCTGTGCGAGCGCTGAAATTAAAGATTGGCTTGATTGAGCTAAAAATATGTTTTGGACGCTGTGCAGAGCGGCACCTGGGGTGTGAATGGACTTGGCGCCGGCAAAGCCACCCGCATCCCACCTGGGTGCATCTACCATAACCTTGTCTCCTGTCCACTCGAGCGGGATGCTGGCCCCCCAAAAAAAAATTCAGGCGCCCTCAAGGAGCAATGNAAAAAAAAAAAAAAAAAAAAAAAAAAAAAAAAAAAAAAAAAAAAAAAAAAAAAAAAACAAAATTAAGGCTGCTTCCCTTGCAGCCTTAATTACGCCTTGTCCCAGAGTAAAAAGTTGGGAGCGGCGAGATGCTTGGTGGCAGCTTGGGTGTGGGTGGTGGCGGGAGAAACAGTGCCCTGACCCCCAACTCTTGCTTTTCCCCTCTCCTCCCCAAGACTGCACAGCGCAAGATCAGGGAAATTGTCCAGCAGGTGAAGCAGCAGGAGCAGAAACACGCTCAGGGAGCCCCGGCCTCGCAGCACAGCAAGTGAGGCTCCCGCCGTGCCGCCTAGCACCACCCGATGAATGTAACCCCGCCGCCGGACATACCCCCACTCCCAACCCCTCCCTCTACCCCCCCAGCAGGTCAGGGGAGCAAACCAAAGACCCCCCA
>VUYV01000598.1:232995-299102 GCA_008711295.1 Anarhynchus alexandrinus | reverse complement strand
TCTGGGCTGCAAGCGCACATTGCCAGCTCATGTTGAGCTTCTCATCCACCAACACCCCCAAGTCCTTCTCCTCACGGCTGCTCTCAATCCATTCTCCACCCAGCCTGTATTTGTGCTTGGGATTGCGCCAATCCAGGTGCAGGACCTTGAACTTGGCCTTGTTGAACTTCATGAGGTTCTCACAGGCCCACCTCTCAAGCCTGTCCAGGTCCCTCTGGATGGCATCCATTCCCTCCAGTGTGTTGACCTTTCCATATAGCTTGGATTCATCAGCAAACCTGCTGAGGATGCACTCAATCCCACTGTCCATGTCGCCAACAAAGATGTTAAACAGCACCGGTCCCAACACCTGAGGAACTCTACTCGTCACTGGTCACCACTTGGACATCAAGCTGTTGACCACGAGTCTTTGAGTGTGGCTATCCAGCCAATTCCATATCCAACGAAGGCCACCAAATTTGTCAGACACAATTTGCCCTTAGTGAAGCCATGTTGGCTGTCATCGATCACCTCCTTATTTTCTATGTGCCTTAGTATAGTTTCCAGGAGGATCTGCTCCATGATCTTGCCGGGCACAGAGGTGAGCCTGACCGGCCTGTAGTTCCCTGGGTCATCCTTTTTTCCCTTTTTAAAAATGGAAGTTATGTTTCCCCTTTTTCAGTTAGTGGGAACTTCACTGGACTGCCACAACTTCTAAGATATGATGGACAGTGGCTTAGCAACTTCATCTGCCAGTTCCTTCAGGACCTGTGGATGTATCTCATCAGGTCCCATGGATTTGTTCACCTTCAGGTTCCTCAGATGGTCTGAAACCTGATCTTCTCCTACAGTGGGTAGTACCTCATTCTCCCAGTCCCTGCCTTTGCCTTCTGTGACTTGGGTGGTGTGGCTAAAGCACTTGCTGGTGAAAACTGAGGCAAAAAAGTCATTGAGTACCTCAGCCTTCTCCATATCCCAGGTGACCAGGTCTTCTGTTTTCTTCTGGAGAGGGCCCACACTTTCCCCGGTCTTCCTTTTATCACTGATGTACCTGTAGAAGCTTTGCTTGTTGCACTTGATGTCGTTGGCCAGATTTAACTCCACCTGGGCTTTAGCTTTCCTAACCTGATCCCTGGCTGCTTGGACAATTTCTCTGTATTCCTCCCAGGCTAGCTGTCCTTGCTTCTACCCTCTTCCACCCTTTTGCTTCCACTCTCATTTTATATGACTGAATTTTCTTTTGCAGTCATTTAAAAATGAAACCATGGAAGTTTCCATGGGTTCAGTCATTTGATTTGGTGGGGTTGCGGGAGCACTGCCCCATTGCTCTATGAAGGAAGACCAGTATTTATTTTCTACCCTGGTAGCTGGAAATGAATTAGATGACCCTGTGTGACTTTCCCTTCCATCACCCAATTTCCAGATTACTCTCTGGTGTAATCTGGAAATCAAAGATAGCTGTTTATGATTCTTGACTTGCCCATGCAGCCTAGGAACCATTTTAAATTTCTAGGTATTTCTTTATGAATGTCACTGGCAGAGCTGGTCTTCAGCGCTGCAGAACAGCTTGATAGTCACTTGGCAGGCAGCAGTTGTGGGGTGTTTTCTGCATCTGTTTCTCACCTGCCAACATCTACTTGATAAACCTTGGGCGCAAAAATAGTATTTCAGTTTAACTGTGCATTGTGCACCATTGAGCTAGCCATGCTGCCACATCCTTACGACGGAAAATGACCGAGCAAGATAGTGGAGCTGGTATACCTTTTGCTGCTCTTGCATTTTAATTCTGAGGGTGCAAAACCCTCATGAGTTGCACCCATCTCAATTCTTCCTTCCAGAGAAGCCATTCGTTGTGTTTCCTTTAGCAAGGACTGTGTTGCTGAGGAGGTAAGTGATGTCTCTCAGCTGTTCTGCTATGGGACTGAGCTGTTTTTCCTAGGTAGCTTCACTAAGCAACTGCTTGAACACCAAAGTACACCAAAGTAAAAATTAGTGCAACTGTCACCTCTGTTGATGGTCTTGGCACAGAGGCTAAGGACCGAAAAGGTCTGGAAGCTGAGGTTTCAGAGAAATGATGAGTATGAAGGGTTAATTACATAGACAGGGCATGTGTCCAGGTTGGAGGTGAGGGGTCCATTTTTTGCGTGACGCTTTTTTGTCAGTTGCTGTTTTCACTCCTTTTCCTAGTTGATCTGGGGAAGTCACTCTTTTGCTGTGCACTGTACTAAAAGTCAGCCAAGGACCAATCTGGGTCAGCAGAAAGGCTGTTAGGGCCTTACCCCCCTCACTCCATCCCAGCTGGTGTGTTGTCCCATCTCGTGGCGTATGAGACAATTGCTGTGCTAGGCTGCAGGGTCCCTCCCCATTTGCAGCAGGGTTACATTCATCCCATATGCTTCCAGTTTGGCAGAGCAAATCCAATTCTTTCCTCACCATGGCAGAACATATCACTTGCAATGCTTAGGTTTTTTTGCAAATCACCTGTGGTGAAAAAGCAAGGCTGCCCGTTTCCAAGAAAGTGAAGCTGACAAATAAAAATAGATAATCTGTCCTTCAGGTGAGCTTTCTTTGCAGTACAACGTGCTAGCTATTGGACCCTTGTGGAGAAGAACAGTATGAATTGCATGGTCAGGGACTTAATAATTCTTAGAAATGAATCATTGCTGTCAGCGTTTCTATGGGAACAGAGAAATAAATGAATATTTAGTCTATTTTCAAATTAATTCTATCAGAAGATCCAAAGGTTGTGCAATGGCTAGAAGTAGACAAAGAAATAAATCATTATATTATTTAGATTTCGCTAGTTACTGTTACTGTTTTTTTTGAAAAGTATGTTTTATACAACTTAGTCACAAAACATTTGAACTCAACAGAAGACAAACAGGACTTTTGGCTGTAAGTTCAGAACAATGAACTCATGAGGTTTATTTTTATATGCAAGTTCGACTTGGACACGTGCCATATAACACCAAAAAAAAGTTACCACTTAATGCCCTTTTTTTTCTCTCTTGAAATGATGAGGGCATCTGGATCCCATTTTAAATTGCAAACTAGGCTTTTTAGCTTTTTAAAACAATTTGCATAGCTTGAACTAATTAATGCTTTGGTTGATGTGTAGGCAGTAAAAGACAACATGACCCCAAGCATGAGAGAGGTGAAGGAGAATTGCATGCATTTTGGCATTTCTTTACTTTTGAGAGCTTGAATTGTCTACCTGAACATTTCAATTTTCTACCTGAACATTTCAATGTAAGCAGGGCATACGCACAGCGGATGTCATGAAGTAATACCAGGAGACCCCTAGGATAAGCTATTCATGTTTCCCAGTGTCACAAATAAATGTTCACAGAGCCTAAATGCGCAGCCTAATGTTCTGTTACCTTGAGCAAAGCCAACAACCTCAGCCAGATGTGTCTGTCCCTCGTGAGTTAAGAGCCGTTCGCTGCAGTTCTTGAAGCATGTGCAAGATCCTGACGCCAGAGGCCTAATTTTTGGGATCTGCACTATTTCTGATGATATTGGGCTGATGTCCCTCAGTTCCAGCTGGTTGGACCAGCATCAACCAATGTTCAGCCAATTTCCTCGCAGGTTTTGGAGTGATGGTTTCCTCCCTCCAATGAAACTCAAGTCTGCAAGCAACCCCCTGGTTATGTTCAAGAATGACACTTCTCCAGCCCCCCCAGAAATATGGTGTCTAATGGCTGAACTACCATCGAAATGGGTGCTGCAGGGAATCAGAACTCCTCAGTTGTATGAAATAATGGAAACCAGGAGGAACAGAGAATTTCTACTCAAGACAAATCCAGTTTGCATGGAAATGAGAAAACCTGAACTATACCCTTCCAGACCCTCGTGTCAGATGCATATTCCTATAAGACATGGCTTGGATTAGGTTTTGCCCAGGCTACAGCACTTTGCAGCACTGTGGTGAGGATGGTTGGAGGAGGGATTGCCTGGCTAAAGCGCAGTGCTACAGCCTAGTGAGATGTCTCTGCAGAGCTCTGCAGGCACTCAACTCTCGATGAAACATTTTGGTTTCGTGATACAGCTTGTTCTGCCAAAAGCATTCTGGCATTTTGATCGTGCTACCCTTCAACCTTCTGCAGCCTGCAATTCTTCACAGACAGCTTGGCTACAATTAGGGCTTTTTTCAGAAGATGGCAAAATGCATACCCTGAATCCCAAGAATTAGAGAATGACTGTTGCTTGAAGAAAAGGTCGCTGGACTTTTTAAAACTTGGATAAAAACATCTTTGTCCCTTGTTCACAGAAGTAGTTCTGAAGCATTTTTCTTTAAGGACAAGACTTGTCTGGCACCTGGGAAGGATGAGCTCCTGCAATGACACTGTCAGGGGGCAGAGGGGTTTGAGAGCAGCTCTGCAGGAAAGCCATGGGGTGGTGGTGGGCAGCTAGGCTGTGGTGTGCCCTGGCAGCAAAGGCAGGCAGCAGCTCTTCAGCTGTGTGATCAGGGGCATGGCCCAAAGGTCAAGGGAAGGGATTGTCTCGCTCTGTGCGGTGCTTGTCAGACCACATCTACATACTGAGTCCAGTTTTGGGAGATGACACAGGAAAGATGTGGACAAACTGGAAGGAGTTCAGGGGAGGGCCCCCAAGGCAGTAGGGGCCGGAGCACTTGCCCCATGAGTAGAGGCTGGGGGAGCTGGGCTGGGTCAGCCTGGAGAAGGGATGGCTTTGGGGCACGTAAAAGCCTCCAGCACCGATGAGGGGTCATGGAGGAGATGGAGCTGGGTTCCTCACAGCGGTGAGGGGTGGGAGGGCGAGAAGCAATTGGCACAAGTTGAAATGAGAGACGTTCAGACTGAGTGTAGAGAGAAACTTTCCCCATGAGGGAGGCAGTGGAGCAGGTCACCCCAAGTGGCTGTGCCCTTCTCCATCCTTGGAAGGTTTCAGGCCCCAACTGGTCCAAGCCCTGAGCAGCCTGGTCTGACCCCAGTACTGGCCCTGTTTTGGGCCAGGAGGTGGACTGTAGGCCTCCCGAGCTCCTTCCCAGCCTAATTTAGCCTATCATTCTCTGATCTTAATCAACTGAAAATGGGGTCCTGCTATAAACACACTTAACAAATGGCAGTGCTGCTGCTGCTGCCTACAGCAGCTGTGCTGAGCCCAAGATCAGACTGCTCTTATTGCAGACATGATGGACGGCATCCAGCCAGCAAATGGTGGGGCACCTCATTCTTCCTTGGTTGCTTTTTAAAGGTATTTGAAAAGCTTGTGAGGTCTGGGTGAGTCTTCCAAATAGAAACCTAACCACACAGATTCATCTGCGTAAAAACCATATACGGTCTTAAACAACTGTGCTCAGGTCAATGCCGTGTTACATTATACTATATGCTATTTGATACAGATTAGATTTGTAAATTGAGAAATACTGTAGCGGCCCTTGCCAGGGCTGAGCAATCCAAGAAATATTAAGTTTAAAGTAGATTCAGATCTGAACACTGGAGCTGTATCTGCGGTCTTGCACACCATCCAGCTTTTCTTAGTATCTATCACTGTTACTATTTGTTATGACAGCTACATTATTTGTGAGGTAATGGAACATTATAAAACAAAGCAGAGCTGTATAAAGTATCAAAATTCGCTTATTGTGAGTACTTTTGTCTTAGATTTCATTATTTTTTTTGGTCATCCAGAATGTACATTTGTATACTATAGACATGATAAATCTCTATATTAATCTTTGTGACCTGCATTTGCCCTGGCTCATGCGATCTCAGTATTTCCACGGTAAAAAATAACAGAAGACTCGATGTAGAAAATTTAAGGCATTTACTGTGTTTATAAAACTCACTATGGGCCTGATCTTGTAATTCCTTTACTTGGTTAAATTTTCATTATTCATCTAAGGACTGTCACTGAAGTGTAAGGTCACATGTGAGGGGAATTTTGTAACATTAGGTCCTGGTGAGATGTTAACATTAACAGCGATCATCCCTGTCTTCCATCAAGTGGAGGAAGTTGAGGAAATGAAACAAGGAGTTCTTGTGGAAATGATTACATTGGCTGTGTCTGCTGGGGAAAGATGGAGCATCACGCAGGGAAGCTGCAGGTGTGTTGGGGCCAGAGGGGGCTGAAAACAGCGCCATGCCCAGCCCAGAGGCTGAGGGCCAGGTGAGGGGAACCTGCAGGAGCCTGGGCTCAGCCCTGCTGAAATGAGACCAGGTGCCACAAAGCCATGCAGGGCACTGTGGGCGAAGATCTAGAGGGGAAAGAGACAGCTATGGGGATTGGTATGAACGCAACGGCATTTTTAAGAGCTGCTCTTTACATTTAGCCCAGAATGTCACAGCATCTGCTGGTTTATTACTCTTATTCTTACTCCATTCTTATTCCATTATTATTCCTTTTGTTATTCCATTTATTTTGATACTAAATAAAGAAAAGCAGTAACCTAAAAGGGCAATTTCAAGGCCTGAGAGCTCTGCATGCCCTTCCAGAGCAGACCCTTAACCTCCCTCTTCTCATCATCAGCACCGTCAGGAGTCAGTGAAGGCTTTCATTGCCTCCTCGCTAGGTGTAATGGCTAATTAGGAATACACTGTGGGTATGAGTGACCTGGCAGCCCCTGTCTGGCTGCAGGAAGGGACTCAATGGCAGCAGCTCTGGGACATCCAGCCAGGGCTGTGGGAGGGGACTGGGCACTGGCAAGAGGAGGCAGTGCTGGGGGGATGCACAGGGGACCTGCCACCAGCTGGAAATCCCAACCTAGCCATTCCCACAAAATCTGAGGAAAATTCCTCCTTCTCACTTGCTCTCATGGGAAATTAAACAAGTCTCATGTCCGGCATAACCATTTTTTTTCTAGCCAAAACCGTAAATAAACAAACCAGGTTTATTAAGAACAACTAGCTGCACCTTAGTTGTTGATTATCTGTGAGAGGATGCAGTAAACCAGATTAATCTGAGGAAAGGGGAGGAGAGATTATGCTCTCTGCTGTTGTTTGTTTGGCTTAGATGAGTACTAGATACTGCTAGATGCTTTCAAGTTTCAGTTTTTAAATCTCTTCCCAAGGGGGTGGGAAGATGTACATGAGAGCCAGCACGACTGGCTATTTCATTTCACTTGCCCATCTTTTCCCCACTTCTGAGGTCTTGTTATCTCTAATGGAAGCACTTGTACATACTGCCAGTGGTTCTGTATTTGTGGGGAAAAAAAAAAAAGAAAAAAAAGACATTTTTGGCATGTGAGAATGGCTATGTGAAGTCAAAGAAGACACAGAAATCTCCTGATTAATGTATTTGTATAATTAATAATTTTGCAAGCTGCCTCTGGAGATTCAAATTTAATAAGGCAGGTGTCATTTCTCTTTTGGCTTCTTGTGCCATAAGGACAAATTCTCATGAATTTTCTGGGCTCTCCTAAATTGACTCTTCTGAATGAAATTAATTACTTTTTAAAAACTGCTCTCTGGGGGACCTAATTCTTTTTTTTTTTTCTCTGCTGCTGACATATTCCTAACCTGTTGTTGATCCAAATGATTTCAGAATCTTTACTTCTTTTTCCTTGAAAACCTGCTGCCTCTCTAGGAGAGATTTGTAAGAAGCAATGGCTCAGAAGCCCTTATTTCAACTTTCTGAGCTGCCCTCAAATTTAAGAGCAGACTGCTGGCAAGGAACAGTAATCTCTATACCAGCGAGGGATGTGGTGCCATAGGAGTGAGTCAGGGTATGGGATCTATGAGTCTGTATGCCACTTAATTCTTGGGGAGAGAAGGAGCATCAAAGATGACTTCAGGACGGCCAATCATCAGCAAATAGGAAGCACATGCAGCACTTAGCCATTTATGCAGTGTGGGAGCCATTGCAGGAGGCTCACAGGGGTTTCCGATGGTTCAAGACCTTTCTTCGGCCTGTGCATATTTGATAAACGCTATAAAGCCAGGTGGTGATGTGGCCTACTTCTTCGTTCAGGCCTCAGTGTCCCCATCAGGGGTTGCAGTAACCTATGTATGAATAGGTATCCGGAATGCCGGTTCTGGTTCAGTTTCCTCTGAAAGAAACCTGTTTTACATGTGCCAGGGACATCCTGCAGGCTGGACCAATGCACAGTGAGTTGGGCCAGGTAGAAGATTTGCTTCAAATCACCTTACTGCTCTGGACCAGAGCAGCCTCCAGGCACAGCACGTCTGCTGTGGAGAGACTAGCCCATGAGAGTTAGGAGGTCAGAATCTGAAGCAGCGAATTAAGCTCTTGCTTAAAAAGGAGCTCATTACCATCTGTTTGCAAATACATTTTTCTCAAAGAAACTTAAAATCAGTTAAAAAAAAATATTTCCTGATAATAGTATGTATTTAAGTAGACCTTAATTCAAAGCAATTCAGCATGCTTCAGACTTAGAGATGACTTGCAGCTCTTCCATGAACTGTATGATCTTCAAATCTCCAGAATGATCTCTGATGTTCACCAATATCCTCTCTCTCATTTTGCCCTCTTGGCAGAGAAGCTGTGCCAGCCATCTCGTTCAGCACAGCAATAAAGAGCCCTGCAAAGCTTTCTTCGCTGGCTTTCAGTTGTTAGTCACTGGCTTCTAGCTCTGACAGACAGTAAGTTGCCACAAGCGTGGTAACGGCTCACACTTCCAAATACGGAGGGGTGTGTGGTGCTAGCAGGCACCTTGTGAATGACCTGGGTTTGTGAGCTCCTCTTCTCATCCTGCAACTGAGTGGGCCACACCAGAGAAAAAGAACAAGACTGGTGCTATAATCTTGTGCTGAGGGCTTCCCACTTAATTAGTATGAAAATCTAGCTCATTTGTGATGTTCAGAAGTACTGAATTTAGTGCATTTCCAGGAGAGATATGCTTTCACTCTGTTAGAAAGAAGACAGCTTTGTCTTTTCCTTGCACCAGCATGTAAAAGACGTGGTTTTGAAAAAGAAAATCTAATTAAAAACTGTTAACACAATCTTCGCAGCTGAGTCACGTTCCCAGGTACCTCATGTTCCTCATGTTGTGTCAAACAATAAACATCTGACTCAAGATTGAGGCTGTTGCTCCTGGGGCCAGGCACCCCAGTGCTAGGTGTTGTGCTATTCATTATCACAATGCTTGAGACCCTTTTCACGTCTAGCCCCGAGCCTTTCTTTCTCTGCAGATCCTTTTGCTTTTCTTTTCCAGTTTCTTAAAATATTTCCTCTGTCTTCTTGATGATGAGGTTCCTGGAACTGTGAGGATCCTGGCAAATTCATAGGTGCAGTTTGTTATAACTTGAACTGCAGGTGTTCAGAAGAAAACCTGGAGAGAGGGCAGAGTTTGCCAGTAGCTCTGTTCAGAGCAGAGGAAGTCCATGTTCCAGAATCTTGTCTGCAGAAAGAAAATGGAAATAAAAAGAAAAGGATTTTATTTGGGAGAATAGCAGAATGAACAGAACTCAATGCTAGTGCTACTACAAAGGCTACATAAAGCGTTGTGATCAGATGTGTAGCTGTATTTATATTGTAATGGATCGAGAAGTTACCACCCTCTCATATGAAGATCTTTCAAACTCACCTGGTTACACTGGAGCTGATTAATTTTGCCAGCATGAGATTAACATACTATATTAACTGCTAGCAATTTTGGTATGGGGTTTTTTTGCAATATCAATTTAACATAGTACAGTCACTAAAAATAGCAGCGTAGTTACCTGATTGCTAGTCAGCTGGGTTGAGTTCAACCTAAGGGCCAATAAATCATAGGGAGTCATTCTACTTACTCAGATAGATTCTGGGTCAGGTAGTGTAGCTTATATTGTTGATATTAAAATATCTTCCTTGTGTGTCACACAAGCCATCACAATTTTTATGTGGGGACAGATCACAGTTTCACAGTATTTCTGTGCAAGGCTCTATGGTTCAGTACCTAGCAAAATATTAATTGCCATTTTTTATAAATTTGACTCAAGGAAACATGAATTTAAAAATTAATATTGCACAATAAACCCCCTAATAGAATATAATCTTTGTCTTTGTTTCTGTGGCTTTCTCTTTTTCTAAAGAATAAAGATTGGAATTACTGAATTCCTTGACAAGAGGTTTTTTCCTACTAATCCAGTTTCCATGGGAGTATTATATTTAGGTGTAAAACAAAAGAGAGGCAATCCAGAATGGATTAGCAAACATAAATACTCCCAGAGACTGTGAGATTCCAGTTTGTTGAGGAGGGTGGACAAAGGCATTGTAATACACAAATACTCATCCCTTGTGCTAGAGACCTGATGCGCTGGAAAGCTAATGGGATTGATGCAAAAGGGCAATGTGGAAAAAATTGGCCTAGTTCCTGCGACTGTAGTATGTGTTTGATGTGCAGTGACATTATACTGGTGGAAATAAATTATTTAGGTCGGTCTGAGGGGGTCAGCAGAGAAATTCCTATGTCTAGACATGAATTGTGTTCTGACACTTCAAGTACCTTTTCTGTTTGTTTGGGGTTTTTATCAATTCCTGTTCTGCTTTATCTGTGAAAGTAGTACTACACCGGATTACTCAGAGTTCAGTTGCTCCTAGATCTGGCTGATGGGTGACACTTTTGCACAAGGGGAGAGAACTGCTCATGTTTGATGGCAGGAAAGGGATGTCTGTTTTCTGTGAATAATAGCACGGTTATGATTAGATTGTTCTTTAGGTGCTGTCACAGCATGAGCTGGTCCTTTGAAAGATTCCCCATATATTAATGCAGTCTCTTTAGCTCAACAGAGCCTGGTCTAGGGGATGAGAGTTTAGGAATCAATATCTGTATAGTAGCTGTTGTAAATGTGTTTGGATTTGCAGTCATGGTATGTTTGTGGCATGTATGTCTGAAAAAATGTTGGTTTATTTCCCAAGTTATGTGGCTTATTTTTTCAATGTGTGCTTAGCATTTTTCTAAACCAGAAATATGAGGTCAATGTCCATAATGACTGTCAATAAGACTCATAAATTTCCTTATACTTGTAGAGGACATGCATTATACACGAGTGCTAACATAAAAATCTAGCTCTTTCCAAGTACTGACCAAAAAACAGATCTTTTAGCACGCAGGAGCCCAGCCTAGAATATTTTGTTCTCATATTTGTATCTCTAAAAAGCTAAATCTGTGGTTACTAGGAGTACTTTCTGCGCAGTTCCTTCCTCCAGTACTTGCGTATTCCTCAAGTGTCCTTGAACCTCCACAGGAGTCTTTCTCAAAGGATGTTTGTTCTTCCCTGTCCACCCCAGGGGCAGACCAACCTGCAGCTACGTAGACTGCATATTATTTCACTCAGTTCCAACGTTTGTCATTCGCTCTGCTTCAAGTAATTTTTTCTTTTTTTTTTTTTCTGTACAAAAGAGTTTTAGGCTGTTGGATAACGTTTGGTTTAGAGCAGGACATGAGAGCAAGAGAGCAAAACGGCCATAAGCCTCTGTGGACTCTGGGACTCTGGTGGATAGTAGAGACAAGATTTCTGGGATTTTCAGCCTGCTCTGATGTGCACAAAATTAATCAAATTTTATATTTCTGCCCTTGAAAGATGGTTTAATATGTACCTGATGAAATTAGGCTATGGGCTCCACTAATTCTAGTTACCTTGCAGTTAGTTAGAGGTGGAATAAATTTACGATATCAATAAAGTTGAGCTTTTTGTTTAAGCCAATTGCTTCAGGGAAGTGAACGTTCTCTCCTCTTGAAGGAAATTGCTTCAATTTAAAGGCATTAAATGTTTAATCATTTGTCACTTGTCTCACTTGCAAATTCTGCTGATGGTTATGTTGTTTATCTAGACTGACTCTCTGAGAAATGGGAAGTGGTAAAAAATTCTCTGAAGTTTTTCTGAAGACAAAAAAGCACTTGTGAATTGTCTTGTAAGATTTTTTTCCACCTGAGGTGAACTGCTAAACCTAATGTTTGACAGATAAATTAGTAAAAGAGGGCAGCTAGTTTCTGTCTGGTTGTTATTTGAATTTCTGTACAGTGGATGAAATTTTGCTCTCCTTTATCAAAACATACATTTGGAAAGTATAAGTGAAGTCGTCTGAGTGTCTGCTGTAAAACTGGTGTGAGAGCAGATTGGATGATTTTCACTGGATTGTTTGGCTCATGATAGAGAGTATAAAAGTAGAAACAACAATAACTTTGGATAGCTTTATCTCATCTAAGAGCATTGGAGAGAAGGGAAGCCAGGAACTGCTGACCCTACGTACAAGCAGCAGTCCTGACTCCTTTGTACTGAGTCCTGCCAGTTGCGTAGTAAATCGATACATAATAGAGATTACAAAATAATACAAATCACTGTAGCATTATGTACCAAGGGGCATCTCTTTTGGATTTAATGTGTAGGCCAGCTAAAGCAGTTGGCCAGTTTTCCCTTACCCCTTTTTGTTTGCTTATATTAGGGCTGAGTATTGTAAGTAGCCATCCTGCTTTAATTATTGATCTTTGTTTTCAAATTCCTTCTTAAAAATCAGTTTTGAAAAATCACCGCTGTTCCATGGGTATTCCAAGGGAGCTGTTTTTCAGCCAGAGCAGTCAGTAGTTATCTCACTGCTGCGAATGTGAATACTGAGGACCAGAGACAAACATCTTTTCTATGGAAAAGCCTGTCCTAAAGCCTCTTGAAATTAAAGGTCCCGTTAATTTCACGAGGCTTTAGGTCAGGTTCTGATAACGTGGGCACTGGTCTCCAGAGAGAGCAGGTGGGCTCTGGCACTGAGGAAGGATGAAAGAAAGCCTGGTCATAGTGTTCGTGTCCCAGGCCAAAGTGCTGTAACACTCCCTGAGGGAAGAGCTTCCCTTCTCTCTCCTGCTGTGGCCACATCTCTGCACCCGGCATCGCAACCTGCTGCCAGCTGCGACTGGACCTTGGCACATAAATGAGTGCAGTTGTATGTTTTTTCCACCCCTGCTCTAAGGCAGCTACACGTGTGAGCGTTGGGACTGCACAGACCATTCCTGCCTCGTACCCGGCTGCTTTGGAGCACAGGTAGAGCACTGAGCTGTTTGTGCCCGTCCTTGTAGACAGCATCTTCAATTTATTCTCTTTCCATCATTATGATGAAGCTTGACGTCCTCTGAAAAAAAAAAGAGGATTTAGTAATGTCTCCTCTACTCCCTCCCTCCTTCTCTCACTTTAAATAAGTAAGTTCTTAGGGCAGACTCAGATAGATTGGGAGCCCTGGAACTGCTTATACAAGTGGCTTCACTCCTTCACTTTCCCAAGGGAATAAACTGATAAAGGAATTTGTTTCAGTGTTTTATTGCATTGGTCATTCACATTAACAATGTGTCTTTCCTCTGCGTAAAACTAATGTTTCCCAGGGTGCTTTTTCACGGTGTTCTTGGCAAAAATTTCCTCCCTCTGCTGCTGCCCGGGTTGTGGTCACACTGAGCTGTTGCGTTCTTCTCTAGGAAATAGCTGTATCTATCTGCATTGTTGCATATGCAGTTTGCTGACATAGAATGGAAACTGAGAGGAAGAAGGAGACAACATAAATGTAAGACTTACTACCTGTCTTTACAATGGAAGTTTCCCAGCTGTAATGCAACAGGTACACAAGCATGTTGAAGCAGGACTAATTTTGTGACTGGATTAGAGTAAAAAGAAAACATACAATGTATATATTGTTCTAGTCCCAGCAGATAATTAGGAGACGTAAATACTGGGACCAAAAATAGTCAAGTCAAGCTTGTTATTACTTTCTATAACCACTTAATATGCTACCATTTCTTACTATACCCTCAAATTGAAAGGCAGCAATTTCACTTCCAGCCATGCTCTATTTTGTTATGTGTTCTGAGATTCCTGGGGTATAACCATCGCTTTTCAGTTACGCACTGGTTGCTGTAGTTATGGCTGCTGCAGCTCTTGCTGCATGGTTTTATTTGTCAGATGCCAGCTATTTGTTCAAATTCACATAGTGTACTTTGCCTGCCTGCTAGCTTGGCCACTAAACCCATATGCATGTAGCAATTGGTTTGCTGAGGCTCCGTTCTAGCCTTGCTTCATTCCTCCTGAAAATTTGCCATGTAACAGGAAAAAACCAAAAAGATAAGTATTTCTAGCAAGGAACAAGGAATGTTATTAAAGAAGAAGAAAAAAGAACATACCCCTGGAGAGTCAGTTATTCTGAGAATCGTGCTTACCTTTGCCTTCTAGATATGGATTTAGAAAATAATTATAGTCACCCTCATAAAGCACCTTTTTACAACATGGTTTCACCCAGTGATATGAGTTAGCATTGAACAACATTTAGTCACACACAGAGCTAAAGAAGGCACGGACAATTATTTATGTCTCAAAAAAAATACATGCTGTGAATTGTTGAAGTGTTTGGGAAAAATTTTCACTTCTGTCCAGGTTTATAAAACCCAGCTCATTGTGGTTCATTACACTGGTTTTCATTTTAAGTAATACAGCTTAAAAAGCTGAGGCAATAATCACCAAGAAAGCAATTTGACAGAAAGTTTCTAGCCTTGGGAGAATTTCTTAATGATTGGTATTTGCTGTATAATTAAGCATTTGGCACTTACCAGGTTTCATTTACAGAGCGCTTTCTTTGTACCTTCTCTAATGGTATTAAGAAGAGAACTTGCAGTTTTGAGATACTTTCTGCTCTATCAAGCAAGATAAAGCCAGAGCTATGCCCTTGTCTGTTTTCTGGTTTCTACATTTGAAGTGGTCTTTTTTTAGCCATTTTGAATACAAATGCATGTTGAATAGGCTGAGGAATGGGAAATCCATGTGAGTCTTCAGCAATCCCGTAAGTGCTGACATACTCTGAACGGGGTGTCTGTTCCCATGTCTGGAAGACAAAGATAGAGAAAGATCATTTTACTGCTCAAGTATTTTCCTTTTTCTGGCTTCTATTTTCCTGACTGAAATCAATATTTCAGGGCTAATGGATGAGGACGTCTGCTGTTGCTGCCTAAAATGCTGACCTTGGCAATCAATATATTTAGCTTGCAGCATTTGTGATGTCAATTACTATGATAATACTTCAGCATTTACTGCCTGCAAAATGTCTGGGTTATTGGGTTAGAGTTCCCCTGCAACCATATCTTTCCCACTTTCTCTCTTTTTGTACTCTGTAGCTGCTGGGGACTCCGAACCCTTGAGCACAACTGTGTTAAGCAATTATTTTATTAGGACTGGATGAACGATGGTTTTTGTTTTGTTTTCTAATCTGTTGATCGTTTTGAAAATGCAGAGGGACAAGCAAGCTGTTCTGAATAACGCATTTCACTTCAACAGAAAATGCTTTGTTCTGATGTTTTAAAATCTTTTCAAGCAGATTTTGAAGATCTCTAATAGCAATGAAGTAAAGTTTGCCACAAAGTTATTACAGCCTGAAGAAACAGGGCACCTTTCTGTAGAAAATACTGAAACATGTGACTTATTTTTTTCATTGTGGTCTGTAACTTAAGTGAATAATTTGATTGTATCTAAATGAGTTTAGTGTCACCGATTGTAATTTTTTTCCTCCAAAAATGATTTCATTTAAGAAATATTGCATAGCCCAGGATTTGAACACCGGCCATTTTCAAGTGCTTTCAAAGTGGCACCTTTGTCCCTTTTCCTCTTTGTTTTATTCAACGTGAACTGCCTAGTCTGTGGGTTTTTCCTGCTCTTGCCTGAACAGGATAGGGTTAAACAGCATCATCTCTGCCAACACTGGTGCTTTCTGTCTGTTACACGTCAGTTTATTGCTGACCTTCTGTACCAAATTACCCAGATGCAGTAAAGACCTTGACCTTGACATGAGATTGATCCTCGTGACCATAAAGGCTCTCAACAGATCTAAGAGGTTATTGACCTCAGTCCAGAGCTTCAGTAAAGTTTGTCAGTCTCTGTAGAGCGTAACAGTAGATAGACCATTATAAATGATGGCTTTTTATTCATAGGGCAGTCTTGAGCTGCGGCATCTAATCTTATTAGAGAAAATTAGGTCTGTCCTGGAGCTTTAAAACCTGCTTGTGGGGCTCTGGCCCACAAGCTGCCAATCAACTGAAACCTGTCACAAAGGTTTAAAGACTGACCATAAATTGCTAAAGAATGACAGCTATTGTACATGACTGCATTGCCTTCAGATCTGTCCAAATCTGCATTTTTTGCAAATTAAAAGAAGTCTGTGGTTAACAGAATAAATGCTTTGTCTGACAGAGTATTGAAGACAATTGTGAGTATTGACATTATTTGTATTATACGGTGGTTTTTTCAGAAGGAGCAAAGATCGCTAAAAATGAGACTGTGAAAAGGTATTATTCGTGTGTACTTGTATCAGTTGAAAAGTTTGGTCCTCAGTCCTGTAATAACCAATACCTTTGCACACATATGGCACTGTTTAAAGGGTTTTCAAATGCATCTTATAATGCTGAATAAGAAAGGTCTGGCCTGAAGCCCTTCGAGGTAATTGAGAGTTTTTCCATTTACTTCAGTGGGTTTTGGCTTAGGACATTAGTGAATTTAGTCTCTCAAAACCACTTGGACTATTGTTTTCCTCATATACTAGTAGAGAACTGAGACAAAAAAGTGAAATGACATGCTGTCAGTCACACAACAAGTTGGCAAAGACAGTATAAGAACTCAGTGTTTTTGCTACCAGTCTGGTTATTCAACCACTTCTCTCTCTCTCTCAAAAAGAAAAAAAAAAGAAAAAAAAAAAGTGGAAATAATTATGCTAGTGAAATAGCCCTTTTGAATGGCTTGCAACTAAAGAGTCAAGCTTTCATTACATATTGGCTAACCTAGCTAATGATATCTCAGGTATGCCCTGGGCTCCCTGGGGTTTATGGCCTTGCTGGGGATATCGCTCACACGGGGCGCAGCGATGTGATCCCACCTCCCTTGGCCTGCGCTGCAGTTCCCTGGTGCTGAGGGGGGGGCCACGTTGGCAGCCGAGAGTCACGCTCAGCGCCTGCGCTTGTGTGCTCTGAAGGTCCCCAGATGGCACTCAGTAACAGTCAGACTCCAGCAAAATATTTATTAGGTGATGCATTCAGGGAAAGCAAATTTTGACACAACACCCTACACGCCTGCTTCTATCCACTATGGTTTACCTTTGCCTGGGACTGGTGGAGGCACTCCTACTTTGCATACTTCTGTAATGTCCTCTTTTGGGCTTCACATTCTGTTCTCCCCAGAAGAAATTTTGCAGTGTAAAGGAGAGCCAGGGTGCAAGCAGCCTCTCGGGCAGGAGACTTTTTGGGAGCAAGCAGCCTCCCTTGCAGGGGTGCTGCCTTCCCCTTACGCCCCTCCTGCGGCAGTGGGATGGAGGGCAGACCCTTCTTGGAGCTCACATCAACCAGGTGAACCCTTCAGAGCTCCTCGTGGTTTCTTGTGCTGTACTTGTGATAACCTTAGCAGCTTTTGTTGTAGTTTGTCTGATAATTCACAATCTGTACTTCTTAATTTTTCTCTTTTTTTTTTCTCCTATGACTTTATTTTTTAGTTTCTCTCTTTTAGCCTGGGGAAGGGAGTCTGTTGCTTGCTAGTGGCATTCCCTGGTAGATCTATTATCTTTGAGTCCTCTGCAATACATGAGGATGCTATTCCCGTCCGAGATGGATGTGCTTATTGCCTTTTTTTTTTTTTTTAATATTTCTTTGTGTGACTGAAGAGCACACTGTGTCCAACTCCACATTTTTTTAGGTTGTCAGCCTTAGGCTGAGCAAATAGCCCAAGGAGAAAGTTTTCTTCCCGTCAGATCCCCTCTGAGACCAAGTGATCAGACACACAATGAATCCTTTGCTATCTGAAAAGCAGAAAAAGGTGGTTTCTGATAACGATACTTCTGCAGGTTGTTCCAGGGGTCATTCTTAGCTGTTCTCTGAGGTGAGGAGAGATTCATGCTATTTCCATGCTAATAGAGACAGCCCTGCCAGCGTTGGCTGTATGAACTGGTCAGGTATGTCAAAGGAGAAGAAAAAGCATATACAGCCAAAGGCTACAAAACCCTGGAGCTTATTCACCTTCTTTCCTTGACCTCCACGCTGATTTGATTTGAGGCTAACTCATCATTATATTGAATGTGATTTACATGGTTCATTAATTAATAAGCCAAAATGATATTAAGAAGCCATGACTGCACTTTTAACTAATGGGTCTGTCAAGTTCTCACCGAAGTCTTCAGGGATAATGCCCAAGGGGCAGAACTTAGATTAATTCCATTCATATCAACTGCCGCTACCTGAAAGGTATGACCTAACTGATGGGTCATAATTCGTTATAAGCAATTGTGACCAGGTCCTAAATTTGGCAAAGAAAAAGAAGCTCTGAACTCTGCTGGTCTGGAAGGTTTTGATAAAAACTGTCAAAGACTTAAGAGCACAATCTTCAGCTTTGTCTGGTATTTTGTATGTATCTGAGCTGCAACGTTGAGAAAACTCTGGAAGGCAAGAATCTTTCTGTAAATATTGTAAGAGGAAGAGTTTAATATGTGCTTGTATGGGGACATAACAGAAGCTGAGATTTGAACAAAAAAAGCCTGGAGAACTACAATCAGATATAAAACTAACACAGGGTCTGCAGGGCAACTGGCTAGCCCAGGATATCAGTGTTTTCCCTAGAAGTCCTTTATTTCCTGGTCACTGTTGGAGTTTTGATTGAAATCACGGGCAACCCCTGAATGACAGTCACATTTCTGCAAATAGATTATAGTAATTGGAAACTCTTCTCCTGGAAAACCATTTAAATCCTAGTGAATCAAATAAATATTTTTACCTTTTCCTTTTAGAAGTGCTTTGCCTAGTCTAGGGAGGGAATAAAGAAGAAATAAAGCAATATCCTACATTTGGCCTCTCTCTGTGAATGTCTGTAATTTAAAAGGGTGATGACTACAGACCATACTTTTAGGGTACGTTTGTATCTGCAGATCACTGCAGAATGAGATTTAGAGCAGGTTTAGTGGACAGTGACTTTATTGTATTGAACGTATGTGCTAAAGTTATAATTTAAAGAAAATACTATTGGATAAATCCTTTTCACTGCCTCCACATTTTTATATTGTGGAATAGTCATAGCAAAATAGAGAAGTTTTGTTCATCAATCTTTTTTTAATTCTATTTAGATATTTGTAGCCATTGTCATAAATGGATCCAGTCATGGTGTTCTCTCAAATGTTGTTTTAGATCTAGTTGCTTGAAGTATCAGGCAATACGGGTTTCAAACCTGTGTTTGAATCTAAAGACAATCTCTTGCTACAGCTGTCTTGACAGATGTGAAGTTAGGCCCCACAAATTGGACCAGCCTGTGAATTTTCCCAGTTTGCATTGTCCCAAATGCAATTCTTTCCTGACAGTATAAAATTGGAAAAAAAAAATAAATCCCAATTCTTTTATTAAGTTATTATCTAGGACAATGGCATTGCATTTCTCAATGATTTGAAAGATCTGCATGATTTCAAGATTTGAAATGGCTCCTTAAATATTAGAGCTTAATTCCAGATCTAGGTCAGGTCTTTAATACACTTCTTAAACATAACGATATGCTGTTATTAAGGTTAATCAGGTTCTTATATGTTTTAATCCCCAATCAGAGTAAGCAGTCTCTGTGTCAGTACAGTGCAACTGAGCCTTCACTGTTACAGGCTGCACTGGGATCAACGGTATTTCAGTAGTAAAAGAAACCTGGAGAATAGGTGGAAAGCAACATGAGTAATTTCCAGCAACTGTAGTGAAAGCTGAGCAGAGTTAAATTGTTTTGAGACACTAAGATTAGCCAAGTTGAAATATTCATCTCTTCTTACTTTGATTTACCACCATTCACATTACAGAGTGAATTGCATTTGCTTTGTAAGCATCATTTTGTTCAATGGGGCAAATACGTATTAACATTGCCACAGTAATTGCTCAAAAGGCATTATATTACTTGCTTGTTTTTTGAAAGTGCCTACAGAGGCCATTTAACACCTCACAGTACTAGATGTTATAAACACAAAATAAATATAAATCCTTCTCTCAATGACCTGGTGATTTCAACGTGCAGTGAGAGATGAAAGGCGGTGAGAGGAATAGGAAAGGAGAAGAGACAGATGAAACAGCATGTTAAGTAAATAGGGAGCTATTACAACTGCATCGGTTCAGGCTTATCAAAGGGAACTGGAAAAAGGAAGAGGGCTGGAGCCATTCCTCCATTAGCTCTGCCTAGTGCTACTTCTACTCCAGTCTCATGAGAGAGGAGAGACTGCGGTATAGTTTATCTGCCCATCAGCAGCCAAACCATGCCTGACTCTGAAATGGTGTGTCATACACTTTTGCAATAAGAAAGGTTGCATCCGTTGCCTCTGACCAAAATCTAGATGTAGTATGGGGATGAGTGAGACTATGTAAAACAAGAATTTTTTTTTTTTCTGTAGCTAATGCTACTTTTCCAATAGCAGAAGTAAAGTAGAACTTGGAATGAGATAGAGACCACCTGCATTTTTGATGTCTCATGAAGCAGTCTCCCTGAAGCGAGTGTCCGACTTCCATACTGAGTTGATGAAGGCATACAGATTCATCTTTGGAGGAAAACCCTGACTGCTCTAGGTTGTGAGTGCTCTGATACCAAAGGCATGAAGAATTCCCTTGGCTTTGCCACCCTTCTCTAGCTCTTGGTTGGAAGAAGTGATATTGTTATATCTAACTTCTGAGGTAGAAACGAAGTGAAGCGAAGGCAGACTTGGCATGTTCAGGGCTGTCTGAATTAGTTCTAAATATGGTGGTTCCCAAGCAAGGACTCCTGGAGCTCTGGAGCCCTCTGCCTTACCCGTGCCTTACCATTAAAGAATGAGTCTTTAATAGTGGCCATATTTTCCAGCTGAGTAACTAGAGAACAGAAAGGTTTTGTGACTTGGCTTTGTGGGCTCTGCAGCTTACTGGACAAGTCTCTGTTAGCTCAGAAGAGCTCTGTGGCCAACAGCCACAATTTTCACACCTAAGGCTTGAAGATACATTTTAAAATGACTCATACCTATCTTTCAGAGTGAAGGTAGGCTATTCCATGAATATGTGAATGGTTTATTTAGCTGTGTGGTGAATACATCTATCTTTCTAAATTGCTTAATATATCTGCATTTCTAAATTCTTAATTACCAAAGGAAAGGTAGTGGAATGATGTATTTCTAGCACATAGTTAGGTCTGATTCATCTTGGTGCTCCTAGATGAATAAGATCCAGCGTTCCTGTTAATGGATGCTTTCTATGACCCAGCCATCAGAGAAGAGTGATGCATTACTGAGGATTTTCAATGGTAGGTACTTTCTGTAGAAATTGCACATCTACTAAGAGAGATAATTGTTCGTTTCCAGATGTTACCACTGTGGTCAGGGCTACTTGCTCCCACTCTCTGTTTAAATTTAGTTCTCCTCTGAACCTTCCTTTTCATTAATTAAAAAGTACAAAAGTAGTTTCTACATTTAACTGCATGCAAGAAAGACAAACAAAAAGCTGTTTTAAAAGTCTGATTGATTCTGAGCTACCCCCCCCATTGTAGGGGGGGTAGCTACCTAAGAAAGCATGCTTAGTGAATGCTTAGAAAACTCACATACTAGAAGAGAAAGCAGAACTGAGATTACTGTACTTTTTACATGATTCACAAATAACAAGCATAGGGAGCAAACAAAAGCACACTTCATCGTTCCAGCAGTGTTAATGCTGAGCAGCACAGACAGGTTTTCAGCCTCTATCTCCATGGTACAGTCTCTGGAAAAAGAAAACTGAGAGGCATTCTGCAAAGTCATGCGGAGGAAGTGCTCCCAGTTCATTGTGCTTCCTCACATGCCTGAAGGCGCTCTGTGTGTGAGCATTTGCAAGAACAGACCATATGTTTATGACTTACTTACTAACCTCAAAGCCAAGTCCACATGCTATAAACCACCAGTATTACCTTTCTTTTGTGCACTGTGTTATTGCCTGAACAAAACCCATCATTTCAGAAAATGTCAGGTACAAGTATTGTATCAAGATGCGAACTGCGGAAAGTCAGCTCATACATTTACCAGAAAGCCATTAGGAGAAAACGTATATGTACTGAAAACAAGATAAAAATAATATATTAACTTATCCACAAGCCAAAAAAATGATGTTCTATTAGGATGAAAGATGCTTGAAAAACATTAAGAATAACAAAGCAGATTCTTTCCTACCATAAAAAGCTTTGCTCAACACAGGAGGGCTTCATGACTGCTGGAAAATATGAGAAAGATAAACATAGTAGAATGAAATCACCCAGACATTTTGAAAGGAGGTTTTTGGTGTTTGAACTGTAGTTGGGGTGCATATTGGATTTGCGTGACTACTGTAAAGCTAACATATCTGCACAATAGGTGAATAATCTTGGTACTGTGTATCTTCCAGTGATTTTCTTGTGGTTTTTAATTTTCTTTAGTCATTTCCTCGTCTCTTTTTTTGTTGCAATAGCTTTGATAGTTCCCCATGTATACCGCTTCTTTACCCTGCTGTTCGCCCTGAAAGGAATTGACAGGCCCCCTATCTGGCTTGTTAAGCTCTTGAAGCTTGCTGCATCCTGTATGTAGCATGTTTCTGATTATGCCGGCAGCACCGACATTTGAGCTCACAGCTGCTGTAGTGCTGCCAGATCAATACACCCACAAAGCACAGCGAGCCTTTTGTGTCGGTTCAGAAATCAGATCTCTCTTGTCTAGAGGGCAATCTGCAAAATAAAATCTCCTAACATGAAGTAGTCCTCCTGGAGCTTCACTGAGATATGCATTTATCAGTGCATTTAACAAGGCACTAAGAAGCTCTCAAGGCTGAGTGACAAGAAGGGGCTTCGTTGCTTCAAATCAATGCCACCTCCCCCTCTGCCTCTCCCCCACACCACCCTAGACTCCACACGTGATAAGGCACAGCATATGTTTCTCCTTAGACTTGTCTGCAAAAATATCAAACCCTTAAAAGACGCATCAGTTGCGGACATAAACCTGTCAGAAAGCAATTATCAGTTGTATCTCTTTGTGATCTTATTAAGTCACTTGGGTCTTGATAACCTTGCAGATACCCTCTGTAGTGGAAATAATCAAGGCAGAGTTAATGCAATTTATTGATAAAGCAAGGACTCTGACTGGGTCAGCCTGAAGCCCACTCAGCTGTTAGTTTGCGCAAGGGGCTGTTGTTAATTTCTGGAGGGTTTTTTCTTTTTTTTTTTGTATGGCTGATAGGACTTAATTTGTATTCTTTCCTTCCCTCTGATATGGACAAGCTCCTTTTCCCCTCCAACTACATTGGACATTTAGCTTCAGAGCTAGTATGCAGGAATTGTCAGCTCAGCAGCCAACAGAAAGAAAGGGGAGTGGGGTACAGGGAAGCATCAACCATGTCGTGGAGAGCAAACGAAGACCTCTCCCAGACCTACCACTTCCCTGGGAATGGTTGTGTTAGGGGTGAACCTTGCAGCAGTGCTAATGAGTTGCACTGGCAGCAGGACTTTGACTCTGCAAGGCCATGAGAGTTTAAATCCATATGAATTGAGATATAAAGAAAAGGGGATTGCATGTATGGGATGAAGTGACTCTTTTAGCAATTTGGGCTCATCTCTATTGGCACTTTTTCACTCACTTGTAAATGATTTCCTTAGGGATTGGATTTGGAGAATCAAATTTGACCAATTTCACCTGATGGTGAAATCCAGCCTAATAACGAATTTTTCCACAGGGGAAACTGTTGCCCCAGAGGAAGGAGGGTTGAAGCTTGAGGAAATTGCAGGACTCCACTTCTGAGGAAATGGCTAGTGTCAGCAAAAATGTGGAAATATGGCTTATATTAACTTTTGAGCAGTCCTTTTCACTTTGTTTTTGTTTTGAAGAGCAGCCTTATAAAAAAAAAAAAAAAGATATTTTGCAGAGTGGTTTCAAAAAGCCCCTAAAGGAAAAAACTTTAGGTTGAGTGACAGGACCTAGCACTAGCTTGGAACAGCCTATGGAGGGGAGACCCAGGTTTCTTACTGGATCCACATGAAGGTTGGAAGAGCTTTGCTTTGCACACTTACCATCAAGCTGGCTGAAGCAAGTGAGTTTGATTATGGCTGAAGGAGGAGTTCCCCACGGAAGAAGAAGAAAACTTAAAAGTTTCTAAAATTAGACTGTACAAATGTTTTTAATTGATTCAAGGAGGATGACTAATTTAGTAAGGCTTCAACAAGAGTAGAGGCCTGAGAAAACATCCATTGGAAGAAAAGCATGGGAAACACTCTGAAATATGTATTCAGTAAGGTGAATCCATTTATATCAGGGCTACAATTATGCAAACAATTTTATATAGTTTGTTAAAGATGTCCTGTGGTTCTGCTTCCTTATATTATTAATTGTCATTAAAAAGGGACAATACTAAGTAATATCTTTGCCTAGTTTCATGTCAGGAATCATGGGGGGAATGTGTTCCTAACTAAAAGTCTAGGGTTGAATGTGCTTTAGATACTTCATTTTTCCCAATTTGTGGGTTAAGTAGGGACCTAATAACAGACTGATGAAAATGTCTGGAATTAGTTATTTTCCTTTGTCTAACACAGCAGAGTCAGCAGGGTGTAGGTCAACAGAAAGGAGCCCACCCCGTGCCTGTTTGACTGACAGTTAAGAACATAATTGTACCCTTGGTGTTAGAGCAACCCAAATTGCTCTTATCTGAAGAAAAGAAGCAGGCAATAAGATCATAGAATCACGGAATCACAGAATAGTTTGGGTTGGAAGGGACCTTTAAAGGTCATCTAATCCACCCCTCCTACAACAAGCAGGGACATCTTCAACGAGATCACGTTGCTCAGAGCCTGGTCCAACCTGACCTGGAATGTTTCCAGGGATGGGGCATCTACCCCCTCTCTGGGCAACCTATGCCAGTGTTCCACCACCTTCATTGTAAAAAATGTCTTCCTTATATCTACTCTAAATCTACCCTCTTTTAGTGTAAAATCCATGCTATTGCAACAGGCCCTGCTAAAAAGCCTGTCCTCATCTTTCTTATAAGCCCCTTTAAGTACTGGAAGACCGCAACAAGGTCTCCCCAGAGCCTTCTCTTCTCCAGGCTGAACAACCCCAACTCTCTCAGCCTGTCCTCATAGGAGAGGTGTTCCAGCCCTCTGATTGTTTTTGTGGCCCTCCTCTGGACTTGCTCCAACAGATCCATGTCTTTCCTGTGCTGAGGGCTCCAGGGTTTTTTTTAACTTCACTTGCCTATCTCATTACATTTCTCTGTCAGTTGAGTATGTTTTTAATTTTGCTTTCCAAATGCACTTTTGTTTCCAATATTGTATTTATAAAGGGGATCTATTTCAGTGATGGATGAAATCCATCACTATCCCTCTATATTTATAACTCAATGTTAAGGATGAAACTTGCTACCAAGCAAAAGCATAGGCAGGTACTTCATCAGTACCAATATAAGTACGCATGAGGACTTTTTTTCCAACAGGATAAAAATAAGAACAAGATACTGAGTAAAATCAGGTAGGTGTGCTCTAAAATGGGGGCAAGGCTGCAGGGTGTCGCGAGCTGCAAAATTGATCCAAGTAGGAAACATTGAGATATGGTTAAAAAAAAAGCTGTAGTCACTTGGAAAAAAGACCAGTTACAGTCCTTTAGGTTAGTAATGATAAATCATTTGTGCAGGCTGGGTCACATACTCTCTCGAGAGTCGTATGTCCTGTCCCCATCCTGTTATTAGATGTCTATCTCTCATATGCCTAAAATGTAGGCATTTTTTGAAATACAGCTTTACACAGATCAGGTACAACACCAAAAGAGGGGAAATGCAGAAGATGGGAACTCTCCATCTCAACTGTTCTGTGAATAACCAGTGTCTGGCCCAGTATCACAGGAAATAGGTCCTTAGACTAACTGGATTAGTTTGGCCACTTGACCTTATATGACAGAGAAATGATGGTATGTTGACAATTTACCTGGTAAATCATTACACATATGCTGCATGTACAGAACCCCAAGTATTCTGGAGTACTGACTACAGTCTATCTGACGATTACATTCTACAATGTGATTCAAAACACACGGTAGTGTTCAGAGATGCTTTCTAGAATGTACTCAAATGATCACTTCCTCAGAAATCACTGCACTTCCTTTGAGTAATCATTAGTAATTTTTTCAAATGGAAACAATATCACCTTTCAGCTGGTTTCTACTCTGTAACAAAGACTTGTAGGTACAGACATTTATGCATAATAATGCATCCTATCTCATCACCTATGTAAATTCAGAGCTGACCTGTGGAAATCAAGCAGAAATAATTTGTTGGTCCCCACAAAGAGAATGACGTTATGTGGAAACAGATGGTGCTATCCCAAATTCAAGAATTATTTCCAAATGCAAAGAGTGAGGGTCTCGATTCCCAAGGCAAATACTCTCAGATGAATCAAACTGTGCAGGAACCAGAACTGTTGAGTTGGCCAGCATTTTCTACCATCTATAGTGGCAGAGAAAAGCTCTGTTCATGTTGAGCCTAATGTAAACAAGAGTATGGTAGCAAACTTTTCACTGGTGACCACACGACATTGATGAAAATATCTGGAACTGATCTACAGTACAGCTTCTGCTGTTGTTGCGTACTAAAGCCATGACTGAAAGGAGATGCTGTTCTATGTGGATGGATGGAACAGTCCCAGGAGTAAGAAGAAAATGAATCAGTGTACTCTTTATACCTGATCAGTTTTCCTATATACACAGGACATAACAGATTAATTAGATTCACCCACATACCTCAACTTCACCTGTGTTAGTAAGAGAGGGAACATTGCAGATGTCTTCCCTTCTCAGTGCTGATGGGCAATCTACATATCCTGCTTGAAGCGTTTTGTCTTAAAAAAAATAAATAAGTTAAAATATCACACGTGGTATTTCATACTTAGCCTTTGCAAGCCTTCCTTTGCTTTGAAGGATTTTCTGACTAAGTTACTAATCCTATGACTGGCTGTGTGTCTAGGCCTCTTCTTACTCATATGGTCTGTTTTGGAACAGGAGCCAAATGAAGACTGAGGGTCATGGTCAGTTTCTATTAGTCACATAGAAGTAGGGTATTTCTGACTTAAAGAGTTTGCAGTCCAACTGCATTTTAATGTCTGATGTTGCACGGAATAGGAGCCAACAGAAGCCATTGGAAACCTTTCCACCATCTTAAAAACAAAAACATCTCAGGGTCTGTACATTTCATTCAGTGGTGTTGATTTCATTAATCCACTGAGAATTGGTTTATTTTTATACGGTTAATCTGAACAACAAAGCTAGACACAATGTGGTAGTTCAGAGAAAATGGAGTAAAAGTATTGAATTATTCATGGCAAAAAATTTAGGACCATGCTCCCTTCTCCAACAAAGATTGGCTCTGATGCAGAAAATTCACTAAACTCCTGCATGACAACTAATATTGTTTCTATCACAGTTTGAATGAGTCTTGCAAAATTCTGTTTGTTGCTGATAAAGAGTATTAGGAGATACGGACACGAGAGGGTAACAGCTTTATGAAGGCAGGGCCCAAGCCTGAGTCAACAACAGGAGAGAAAAAATAGGGAGCAGAAGAGACACTATGTGACTAAAAAGCAAAGAGAAGAACAGCAGGCAGTGTGTTTTGTTTCCCCAAGAATTTCTGGAGGATTTGACCCTTTGCAAGTCTGTCAGTGCCGGATGGGGATTGCAGTGTATTCTGTACAGTCAGGCCCTGGGGTAAATAAAATTGCAACCGGAGCAAAATGTTTTCTTTTCTCATGCATAAGCAGTAAAGAGATAAAAATACTGATAAGGCTAGAACCTTGGGTAGTGTAATCTCTCCAGACATAGCCACTGGTGAAAGGAATACGTATTCTGAAGCCTGGATGATTTTGATACATCTGCATAGTTGTGGGCTGCCTGACCTCTTACTCTTTCTACAGTAAATATGCAACTATATATTTTTTTCTCTTTTATATTTCAACATCTGATAGTTTTGCAAGAAAACAGAACCACAGATGCTGGTCAGATCCTGCATATTTTTTCCCCCTTTTCCAAGCCCCTTTGTTTGCTTTTTGCTATGCACTTACAGTGACGCATCCCATCTGGTTCTGCTGTATTGCATGATCCAAGATAATACTTAGCACCGTTAGCAGTCGAGATGGGACACATCATAGCTTGTTCCCAGTGTGTGTTGCCAAGGGCCTTAATCTTCTGCTGCAGAATTCCAAATGGTTTTTAATTTCTTTTTAAGTTCTAGAGTGGTAAGCATCTCAGGGAACTCTACATTTCCACGTTAGGGCTGATTCTGCACCCAAGCAAGCTTGTTTAAAACTAATTCAGGAATCTTTGTACCGGATATACCATGACTGGGCTGAAGGTCAGGCGAGCAGCTCTATGTTTCTTCCTGAACCACCCAGTCTCATCACAGCCACCTTGTTTATGTTTCAGCCCTGTCCCCTGTCCTGCCTGGTACCTTCTTCTTGTCAGGGAGGGGCATCCTCAGGGTCCCTTTAGGGCAGGGTTGTATTGCTGAGCTGTGGAAAAACCAGCCGCGTCAGAGGCAAAGGACAGAGCCTGTAATAAGACAGCATTCTTTCCACGCCCTCTGGTTTTCGTGTCCCATATTTGAGTTTGAAACCATGGTATTTTGAACTGTGACTCACCAATTTTGCTTTATTGCTGATAGCCTGTGGTTAGTAAATTTTATGAGTTTAATCAGTCAAGCAGCTATATGCAAAGTAAAGCTAAGCAGGTAGTATTTAATTTCTGCACAGAATAGAAATAGGTAATGTAATGAGACTCTGTCATGTCCAAAAGCATGTAAATTGATCTGACATTACAGGCATGGCCATCGCACACGCAAACACAAAAAGCGGGACTTCCTGCTTTTGTTTATATGGCTTCCCACCTAGTTTGTTTGTTACTGTGATTTGTTTATTAGTCAGGTGGACACACAGTGCTGGGGCTTTGCCACAGAAATCAGCCGTCTCGTGGGACCTGCAGAAATGCCTGAGCTCAATCAGTGGAGAGAGCCCAAAGGGATTCGGTGTGGCCATATAGAGCGGCGAGAGAGAAATCTCCCCTGCAGGGCCCTGTTGAGGATTATACCCTCCCGCGGATGCCCCGATAATCTCATAATCCCTAACCTATGACTTGCCTCTGATCTCCTCTCACTCCAAATTATTTAGACTTCAAGTAAGAGGAAGTTTAGAGAAGAGCAATTATGAAAAGCCGTTTCCATTAAGCTCCTAAAACATTTTTAGCCAGTTTAACAGAGCAGTTAATGAGCGCAGTAGAGGAGACTTTGGGAGGGTAGCATAGATGTCTTTAATCTTTCTGCTCTATTTTTCTTATCTCCACCACATCTGCTGAAGCAAACAAGCAAACAAGCAAACAAGATATGTTTCCAGTATGCACTTCACATGCTGAAAAAGTGGGAAAATTCTTTATTTTTTCATTGATTTAACAGTTTTAATTAATGTGATACATAGGAAGCAAAAAATTCCCTCCACATACACATAGACAGACTTGTAAATGATAGGTTTGGTTGCTACTCAAAAGTAGATCCACTTTGCCACTTTTTTTTGTTTGCTTTTTTCCCACAAAAAAATGGATTATTCTATTACAGCCCAGCAGTAAGCCTGTTAGACTACAGTGAGGAGATGGTTGTATATCCTTTCTTGTTCTGCCTTTTTTATGGATTTCAAAGGTAATTTCAAATTAAAATAACCTCAAATGTAAAAGAGACTGTCATTGGTTATTTATTCTTTACAAATAGACCTAGTTGTTGTGGTTTTTTTTTATTTTGTTATTGACAAAGCTCTAAAATATGCATTATTCTGCTTTATACATCTATTTTTATACAGCTCATGGGTAAAAGTGAACTTTTACACGGCATTTTTCCTTATTGTTTTTAAAATGCAATATTTAAAATATTTGCCATATCAAAATGGTCCCCTTCTTCATCTCTCCCTCAAAGTGTTGCACTTTCTTTTTTTCTGTTAAATTTGATTATAGCATGAAAAAGAGAAGAAAAATATGCCCATTCCAGAAATAACAGCAACAATCACAGAATCTCGGAATCACAGGTCAGGGTTGGAAGGGACCTCTGGAGATCACCTAGTCCAACCCCCCTGCCAATAATATAAACAATAATAATACTAATTTATTTTTCATGAATACTGAAAAGCTACAATTAAGCAAGACCTGTAAAAACAAACCTTGTAAGAATATATGAGAGAAGAAACATCACAAAACAAGTTTTTTTTAGTGTAGCAGAAATGAGTAGCTTAGTGTAGCTTGTCAGAGGAGAAGTACAGTTGGAATTCATTACTACACATCACTGAGTGATTCCTTTTCCCCTTCCAGGCTATTTTCTGTTTGAACTGCATGTTTTTGGGGTGATAGTTGTTTTCTACTGTCATTTCAGCTCAGTGCTGTGATCTCAACTGGGGTCTCAAGGTGTTCCAGTAAGATAATTTGCAACAGGCAAAATGACAAACATCCATCGTTATCTATCTCCAACAATTTTTTTTACAAGGCGACCAACAGAGATATTTGAAAACTGTCCCAACTGTTTGGGTTTTGAAGGTAGATTTAGCCCTTCTGGACTGAGGTTTTTGCAATATTCCATATGATTATTTGTCCGCAAATTGTACTATCGTATTAATAATTGGAGTAACTTTTGTCATTTTACACATTCAAAGTAATAAATGTCATCACCACTAAAACTGTAATTCACTTCATGGTGTCACATCCTTTTAAAGTCACTAGTAGGCTGGATTAAGCCCCTTCCTTGCCGTTATATTAGAACCATGATACAAAAATGCACTGTCGACTTCGCAGGAAAATATCATTAAAAGAGAGCGCTTTATCTCTTTTACCCCTCTGACCTCTCCCTCCCAGCCATAACTAGTTTACTGTAGCTGTATTCTTCCTCTCCTAAAGCAAAAGTAATTAATCTACTTTCAAGATTTGCAGAATCTTATATTTCAAAAAGTACCTGGTTTTGCTTAGAATGGCCTTGTTGTCATCGTGTGATTGAAAAATGATCTAAAACACTTTATCAAAGATCAAACAAACACAAACTGCATTTACCATTAGCTAAGTATTTGGCTTGGGCTGAGTCATCTCATCATGTACTGGGCTCCTGGGCTCGGTATCAGCCCAGATGAGCGCTGGAGTGTGGCACCCACAGGTCTAATTAGCCTACAACATGTCTATATAACTGAGTTTGAGTTTAGCAATAGATAGGTATAGTGATGGCCTTCAAGTTTTATTGCTGTGGTAAAGATTGGGCTTTTTAAAAGCACAAAATAAATTAAAAGTAACTATGACAAACTAGAGGAGATCATCTATGTGAAGCTTATGAATTCTAATTTAAATTAGGAGCACCTATGTGAGATTTCAAACTCCAGTGTGAATGTAGTGCTAGGTGCCCTCACTACTGTCTTTCTACTGCCATATTTGGCTGAAATTCGATGGGATGATGACACAGCTCTAATAACAGAAAGTCATGAACCTGAAGAAATCTCATTCAAATGAAACTAAATGCGGCAATGCAATAGCTAAAACTTGCCAAGGTAAGTAAGTTTTGTCTGACTTTTTTTCAGGGAGCTGGAGCTCAGAGCGGTGGAATTTCTCCCTGAGGGAGAAAAAAGGAATTAGTTGTCATTTTGCAACCCTTTAACTAAAAGTAATTTCAAACCTGAGGACTTTTTGCAGGAGAGAAGGTAATGCTTGTCTCGAGGTAGGGTTAGCCAAGGAAGAAGAAAAATAGCTGTGTAAAGAGGAGAGAGAGATAGATATTCAAGAATATTTAAAAAAGGATCCAAAGGACAACTGCCACCCCAAATCACACACAGTTCAGATGATAGAAAAGACAAAAAGATTCTGACATATCCAAAAAAAATCAGGGGAAGGAAACAAAGGCATGTGTGTTTATTATTTTGTCTAGTTCTGTATCCTTCCTGTGCTAACTGAAGTAGAGGATAATTGTATTTAGAAACCCATATACATCTTGGGCATCTGTTAACTTTCATCTGTCCTGTAACATGTAAATCCAGCATGCCGCAGGCTAGATTTAAGGAATTCAGTGTGTTTAAATCACTGTGGTGTCTGGAAGCTTAGGACAGGCTAGGACAGCCTAGGGGCCATTTAGCCCCATTTCTGTGAAGAGATAACAGATATCCGTATTTTATCTAAGATGCGTGTCAGAGGTGCCAAGGATGGGACAAAGACCAGTAAACCAGGAGAAGATGAAACTCACAGGTCTATCCTTGAGGTCCCAATACAGCAACCTGGCTAGTGTTCAGCTAGGGTTAGCCCCACCAGAGCTGAAACAATAAACAAGAATAATGGGAAAAATATATATTCATAGTGGTAAGTGAGCTTGCAAATTGCATTCTTCTTAAGCTCTTAGCCTCAGACCAGAACTTTTTCATTTAAATGATATATTGAAATACCAGTGTTTGGTTTTTTTACCTGCTGGTTAATTAACAAAAGCCTCTTACTGGAGTGCAGAGTGAACAGTTGAAAAAACAGACACATTTTGAGGGTTTTTTCTAAGCTAGTTCCTTCAGAAATAAGGGTTCCGCTTAGTCAGAATTAGCTCTGAGTTTGGGAAAATTTTTGCAAAAACCCCATTTAGCTTGCTTATTTCCAACTCCTCCAAAGATTTTTTCCTACTTGTCCGTGACCTCAATTCCCTATCAATTACTCCTTCCTGGCAATCTGAGCTGGTTTAAAATCTTGTATATTGACACCAAAGAGGACTCATCCATAAAGGAAGGGAAAGTGGAGCTAGTTTTCAAAAAGGAAGTGTCAATGCTTCTCAGTCACGTTAGTAATTTTTTTCTGAACTAGAATCTTCTAATGTTTGCCTTAGCCCCCAGGCATAACATGGATCAAAGAGAAGTATTGGAGGGGTCAATGCTTATCTGAGGTGCTCAAGCACTGAAGCACACGACCATCAGTTGATCAGTTGATCATCATATTGCCGCTCATATTACAGAGTTAAATATAGGTGGCAGTGTTCACATCATCCTGGCATTACCTGACCACCTCTAGCTGTGAGAGAGGACGCTACCATTACTCAGTTGTGAAACCAGAAGTTGAAGTATATCAGGAAGGAGGCACTTCTTACACATGCAGAGCTTTTTACTGGGTCCTTCCCTTTTGTTTATGCACTGTCTACATGGACATGTCTCTTCCCTTGTGGTTACACGTGTGTGGTGTGTAGATACTGAGGGACTCCATTGATGTTGATAGGGCTGGTTCCTTCTGTAGCTGTAGCTAGCTTACACATCTCTCCATGGCATAGCAGTCTAGCAGACAGGCAGGTTTCTGGGCAGTGCTCAGACACTGATTTCACCTGCAAGTGTAATACTGGGCATAAGATGTAATGTGAAGGGCTCAGAATCCTTCTCCCGCAACACAGATGTCCCCTCCCATCACCAAACACACACAGATACAGGCAGCAGTTTTCTTCAGGTGTTTTCAATGCTTGTGTAAAGGTAGGTGCTACAACATGGCCTTGGAAATCTTTTAAATGGAGTCATGAATGGAGTTACATTTTAGATTATTCTAAAGCAGATGTCTGCTTTAGTGACCTGGATATTTGTTAGTGCTGGCTTTTACTCTATCATCTAAACCATTTTAAGTGGTAATTCGCTCTCATATAATTTGCTCAGTGTGGAAGAGGCTTCCTCTTCCCTGTCCTTTGACCTACCTTTGATTTCTACTTCCAATTATATTGTGTGCTTTGTAGTGGGTTTTGATTTATTTACGACATTTGTCCTGTGATCTTTCCATCTTTCTAACATTTAATGTCAGGGTGAAGTCTTTCATGGTGCCTCAGTCCCAATGTGAATTGAAGGGAGGGGAGTGTGTGGTGGGGGCAGTGGGAAACATCCTTCTCATGCTTATGCTGGTGGTGAGCTCAGGATGTGACCCTGCACTGCATATTGTGGGAAACAGGGAAAGCCAATGGCATAAGTCCCCATTAGGCCACGATTCCCATGCTGCTACTGCTGCTACTGCACTGTGAACATCATTACCTTTCTATTGTAGTGCCACAGCTTCTTTTCAGCTCCCAAAATGCGTTGCATGGTGCCAAAGAGGACCTTCAGCTCTGCAAAGGGGAAAAGCTCAAGAATGCAAGAAAAAAAATAGGGGAGGGCCCCCAGGGTGGTGGGGGCTGGAGCACTTGCCCTGCGAGGAGAGGCTGAGGCTTAGTCATTCTGGAGAATGGACAGCTTCGCTTCGGGGCTGTGTCTCCAGCTCAGTGCTTGCAGGGTGAGACTCGAACAGAAGTCACACTTGCTTTCTCCACAGTCCCATTCAGGTGTTAAACACAAACCACTGCACTCTTTGGGGCACTCCTGTGTGCTGGTGACCCAGCTGCTGGTGTCACGCTCTACCAAGGAGATGAAGTCCAAGACTGGTCCCTCTTCTGAGGGGCTGGCAGGAGTTGGAGGTGGCCTTTTCTGCTCTACAGGATTTCTCTTCTGTATAAAGTCACTGTATTGTTGTCTCCAGGCCACTTTGTATCCCCTTGCTGAAATGGGTTGTGCTTGGCCATGAATAAGGATAAGGATAAGTTTCATTCTGCATGCATGAAGACCCATTGGGCTCAAGAGAGGGCTATATTTTAATAAAATCAGAGCTGTATTGCCCAAAGCTGAGGAGATGCTGACCTTCATCAACCCTCTAGCCCAATGTTTAGAACATTAACCTTGGAGTGTGAACAGAGGAAACAAGAGCCAACAGACCAGTTGGGTTGTGATCTCTGCTTCAATGAATAAGTAAAGAGTACTAGAAAGGCCCACAAGAGATATCCCTTAGTGTGTCCTACAGCCCATTGGTTAGGCCCAGATGTTTGCAGAGGTGTTATAGTAATCTCCCCTAATTAAAACATAAGTTCCCACAAACCAGGTGATGCTTCTAACCATGAGGATTTGTTAGGATGAGGCCTCCCCTCTCCTGTTCTGTTTTTCCTATTTCCTTTGGAAATCAAAACCAATCAAACAATATATTTTGTTTTGGAATTTATAATTTTCCATTTCTTTGTGCTACAATGAGTTGAAATGGGTTCAACTTTCAGGTAGTGATTTCATAGGTACTCTAAGAAAGAGGTGAAAATGCCTTGTTTTGTCACTCATCGTTTTTACAACTTGAAGAACTTCACAAAAGGTCTAAGCATGGTGATGCCAGGGCCTTGCTGGGGCTGGGGACTCCCCAGGGGCTGGGAGTGTCGGGGGCTCCCCATGGTGGGTGATGGCAGGGCCTGGCAGCCAGGGCCCGTCCCACCGCCAACCAGGCACAGGGCAGCTGGGGGTACCGGGGCAACCCCAGCCCTGGGCATCGGGCACCTCCTTGGGGACGAGGACAGGCTGAGGCTGGGCTAGGCTGTCGGTCCGTGGGTGATGGTCAGGATCAGTCCTGGTGAGGGGAACTGGGGTGAGACATGGCCATGGGTGCCTTCGAGACGCTGACCAGCAACGTGGTCAGTGTGTGCTGGGCTGTCAATAAGCGACTGCTAACTAACTAATTGTAGATAGAGAAGTAGCAGGGTTTCCCCCATTTCGGGTTAAAACCAGATATGGATCAGAGCCTTGCACGTCCCGGATTGCATTATGTCCTGAGCAAACTTAGTGCTGGCTGTGGGCCAGGAAGTAATTTTCCAGCCATTTTTCCAGCTGCAGACTGGAGTGCCTTGAATGCAGCCTTTATACTCCTCTAACATCAGGCCCTGAAACAAAGACTATGTGTGCTCTACAAAGACGTTTTGTTATAACTAGATGGATTGTATTTACAATTGGGATTACAGTACATGGGAACCAAGATACAGAAATATAAATGAGAAAAACCTCTTTCTGATGATACTGAATAAAATAAGCCCCATAGGAATTGCCATATACTTACATAGCCATCATGTGTCTTATTGGGAAAGTCGGAGGTATTAGTCTCATAAGGGTCCCGGCACATCTGCAGTTATACCCATAAGTCTGTTTCAATATAGTATAAAAAAATGCTATGCATGTTTAGAGCCACATTAATTTTAGAGTTACCATAGAAATTGCTGGCATCTCAATATTTAATTTCATTTCACAACAGGACAAAATCCAGATATTTCAAAACCTTCCTTAGAATGGAAATTCTAAAATCCTTAGGAAAAAATATTATTAAAAAATAAATAGATCTGGAGTTCATTGAAATGTTTTATTTTGCTTATTCAAAGCATCACAATGGTTTGTGTTGATTCATTTCAACACTGAACTGCAGACCACAACTGTGCATTGTCTTGAGGGAGCTGTAGTACCAAATCTCATTCATTCTCACACTGTGAGCAGGGTCCTTGGCTGGACTCCATCTTCTGTAATGCACTCAGAATCACAGGGCTTCCAAGATAAATCCTACAGTTTTGTTCAGAAAGGCGTTATGTGCATTACAGGAAATGGATAATTTCAGCAAAAGAACAAGAGAAAAGGAAGTCCACAGCTATAGACCACAGAAGGCATAAAACATTAAGAAAAGGTCACTATGCGTTTGCTTATTCAAGGCAACTCAAAAGAAAAAAAAAAAAGCCATTGGAGTCATTCAGACCACAAACACTTTCTGATTTCTATCAAACCACCCAAAAGTGAAGTATTTCACTTTGGTTTTTATGAACTTTTTTAAAATAATAAAAATCCTGCAATGTAGGGCTCTTTAAAAAGCATCCAATACAAAAAGCCACGTGACAGAGGAGACTTTCAGCATTTCTTCTGTCTAGGACTTCCAACAGGAAAATACTTTTAAACCCAGGAGTGGGAACTTTAGCTCTGGGCAAGCGTCCTCCTCTGGTCTTGCCTCTCCCTGTACCGCTTTTGGTGCTCCTTTTTGGCTTCTCCTCAGCTGGAGGCTCCTGGCTGCCATGGTGGGGGCTCATGTCAGTCCAAATGACTCTATTTCCCATTATTTAAGGTATTTAAATAACTTGACTCATTTTGAATGAAGCAGGTGAGAGAGCCTTTGATGGCGGCGGAGTTGGCAGATGGGATGGCTGGTGGATTGCGGGCAGAGGCATGGTAAGCAGCTAGGAGCAGGGTTTGAAACTTCTTCCACTGACACAGCTGCAGCTGGGGAAAAAAAACATTTGTAGCCATATTTCGCTGAAGTGCAAGCTGTGTTTCTGCTGATTTGGTCCACAGTTTTAAAAGTTCTGCTGTTCTAGCTTATTTTATCAACAGGTACTCCAAAATAAATAGGATTGTTTGATCAAAAGGTGTACTTGCACTAAAAAAAAGGGCTAAAAAAAAAAAAAGACCCGGTGAGTTAATGTTGACACACTTCTGTAGGTATGTTGGAGGTTTGGGGGGTTTTTTTGATGTGAGTAAATCCACTGTGCATGCTAATGTGACTGTCTTCACTAGAGACAAAATAGCAATTGAAGTTTAAAAGTTGCTAAGTGTGCTTAGTGCAGTGGGCTTTCATGAGTATCCAGTGCCCCTGCAAATTGGGCTGTTCCTTCTGGTGGACAAACAGAGTTGGGAGAGAAACTTCAGAAATCTTAGGCTACATCAGCTGAATGGGGAGCTTACACACAATGGTGAAAAACTCTACTTCTCAGACCAGAAGTTTCCCATTTTGTATCCAAATCAGTTTGCAGATGCTGACTACATTTTCTGAAATATGCTTTATTAAAGACCTTTTTTTAAAAAAAAATTGGAAAGCGTGCATATCAGCTATTTTTTCAGAATCCGGCTCTTGCATAATGAAGAAGCCTGTCGTTTACATAAATAAATGTTATTTTCTTTCAGAGACTAAGGTTCTGGTAAGCATAGCTATTCAGGTGATCTCTTGCAATTTGGAGGACCGCATAATCCTAATATTTAGTGGTGTGCCACTGTCAGATAAAAATATTCCTTATATGGATAAGACATGTACAAGGAATGTATACTTTTAATAACTACAGTACTCACTTTGACAAATACCAGTTGCGTTTGAGTATGAGTTTGCAGACCCACAGGGCTGTCCAAGGCCTTACAAGGTATTCACTGTAATTGGTAGTTGGTGGGGTAGAAGAAGCAGAAGAATTCCTTCATGTCTCCATTTGACTTAAAAAAAGTAATAAAATTAAATGTTAAATGATTTAGACTAGTTTTTGTGTTTCATCAGCTGATGATAAGGTACATCATGCAATCTAATTCTGTGGGCATTTTAGTATCCTGTATGAGACAGAAATATTGGATGCCCATTGGAACGTATCAAATAATACTTGGTGTTCTGAGTTGATAGAAATGAAAAAAGGATAAGTACTGTAACGTAAAAGAGTGCTTCTTGTTTCAGAAGAGTGTATGTTCCTAAGCAGGTCTCTGTTTTGTCACCCAATTTCTTCCTTGTTAGATATAGGAGGGCATTTCCTCTGCTTCCTATATGACCCTACAAATACACTGCATCTTGTGGAATATTTTGCCTCATTCTGATGCCTCTTTATACCTGTGACAGTAAAGTACCAGTAAAACCAGGACAGCTCCCTACCCCCAGGACCAGTGACTCCAGAAATCCATCGATAAGTACTTATGCAGAGGTGTCTCTTCGTTTATCTACAATGATTTGTGTTGCTGTGTCATTCCAGCCCTATGAAACACAGCATATTCTTTTGTGTGTGTCATGTAGCAATTGACCATATTTTTCATCTGTNCGCGCAGAAAACTGTATCGCTGGAAATGTTGTTAGCCTTGTGGGCAGCTGGCTGTTTCTGTCATTAGAGCAATGACTTGGGATTGAGGCAGTGCCACAGACTTCTTGCTCACTAGGGGAAATCTGTTGCCTGGCCTCTCCCTGCCCAGCATGATGCATCCTTCCCTACTCCTTCTTGTATCTATGCTGGGTATAAGCTCTTCAAGGCTGCCTTTGACTAAATATTTGGACAAGATGCAGCACGATGCAACCTAGGTATTTTTTGGAACCTCTAGGAACATAATCGTGTAAACAAGACTGTTTTCTACGAATGAGGATTTTATCATTTAGCAATTTACTGGCACGCCCCAGTGGGGGGCCGAAATGCAATTTTCCTTATGCCATATGCATGCTGCAGAGTCACTGTGACAAATTGTTCAGGAGCTGGAGATTTTCCCCTCCACAGAAGAAATATTGAGCTAAAATGAAGGCCAGTAAATGCTTAATTACTGATACTAAACCATCTTTCATATATATACTGTGAACATGAAACATATTGGACGGAGCTGCTGTCTGGCACGTTTTCATAATATGTGAAACTGGTAAATCAGAAACAGATGGAAGTATTGAAGTGGGAGAATTGCCCTGTTCCCTAATTAACTTGATAACAATGCACAAGAACAGCAATATTTGGGGTTTGTGGAAGACCATTGGGTCGCTATTCTCCCAGACAGAAGACATAGGACATGAAATTTATTAACCAGGATATATATACATTATTATGTTACCCATTCATATTTATCAAGGAAAAGCTTATAAAACAACTGTCATTATGGTTCTCTTCTTCACCATTATTTCTTGATGCATCATATATTCTGCTCTAATGCATTGTATAATGTGATTTTGCATATCAGCACAATCCCAGACGTGGGAGGAAATTACTCTTTTTTCAATGGTTTCCTGAAAAAAGTTATGAATTGAAGGTGAATCGGATCAGTACTTTTGGTTATTATAAATAGGTCTAAAAAACCAAAATGGCTGAATGTCCCTTTGGACCAACTCATTCTTCATCTGTGAGAACTGGATTCAAATCCCTTTTTGTGTTTTAAAGTCACACCTCTGGACTATTCAGCTGTGTAAATGTGTGTGTGCAATCTTTTGCTCTCCTATGATTACAGTTCTGCTTTACGTATGTGCGCAGCTGACCAGGAACTAGAGGTCCTGTGTCTCACACTTTGCATATTCCTTCAGCCAGAACAGAACTGGGGACACATGCAGCCTCGGGGCTGGAGTTTCCTCATCCTACCTGTGGCCACATCACCTCAAGACTGCTGCCAGTAGCCTAAGGTGTTATTCTCACCTGCTTTTGGCTGAAAAGACTAAGCATGACCAAGCCTAAAAAGTCTGCGATAGAAGGGAAGCAATCCAGCATATATCCTGTGGCTTGGTGGTTAAAATCCTTTCCTGGGAGGTAAGAGATGTGAATTCAAACTGCCACAGTCAGGGAATAAGATGGACCTGAATCTCTTAAGCCCTGGACAAAGAGTCTAAAAATCACTGAATTACTGAGCAAAATTACACCGACTGTCCAACAGTTTACTAAACTTAAACCTTCTGCTCTTTTGCCTTTCTTACAAATGCCTTTCAAAATCATTAGGGTTTTTGGTTTTTTTTTTAGATTGCATGGAAAACCTTCAAGTGTTCCATCCACCTTCTGGTTTTTGCTTTATTTGGCGAGAGAAAGGAAGCTTTTAATTCATTTTGATCCAAACCAAAATGCTTTATTTGCATGTTTTCTTTTGGCTTTAGATCTAAAAATCCAAATATTCTAACAGTCCCAACCTTACCAAATGGTTTTGTACCATTCCTCTTTCTGAAGGATTTCCTCTGGGCAAGCTGCTGTATAAGATCACACCAGAGTAAGATTCTGCTCTTAGTGTGATGTATAAAGAGACTTTGCGATGCATAAATCAAGCTTTCTGAAAATGGTGCGAGCAGCACAGTGAGCCCAGGTGCTCCGTTTCGGCCCACCGAAGCCAAATGCAGCAGGCGATGTTCAGCCAGGGCTAGAAACCTGATATTCCCTGCTAGCGGCAGGAAATGGGGCACGCTGCACTTATGAAGTCCAGGCATATTTTTCCTGAGTCATGGTTATGTTAAATGCAATTACTAGGTAAAAATGGAAAAATAAGGGGAAAAAAAGAAAAGGATTCCATGCAATTACTTTTCTTCTCTAATTCATTTTAGAAAAAAAAATTTTTATACTCTGGACAGGGGAAGAGGGTGATTGCTTTCTACACTTCCGACACTTCACTCTCTCTGCTCTCCATTCCCCAGAATAAGTTGCAAAATCACTTTCATGTGAAGCCTGACCCTTCTTTTTAGAATTGGCTTCATGACACTAGAATAATTATGATATTTCAAGTATTTGCTAGCTGTAGTCTATAGAGCAATTGCTGGTGATGGCATCATATGATTGGGACTGACAGACAAACCCCCACAGTGGAAGAAGGCTCAGGGGGCAGGGGATGTGCTCATGAAGCTCAGGGAAGAATGCAGGGAGTGACCACAGGTATTGCACATGCAGCTGAACTCATCTCAACACAAAGGGGACCGGAGGGTGGCTTTTGTTTTTTTAAAAACGGCTGTATCAGTTGAGTGGATCAGCTGATACACCGAGCATTTCCTGAGTTAATCAAAAGAGTGTGAATGCCTTCTTGAATTAGTGAGACCTGTATGGGGAAAGCGTATACATGGCTCAGCATAGAGTATAAAAACTGAATGATCAATAACATGAACCTCAAAGAGAGCAACATGCTTGAACTGGCTTCAACCTGTGTATTCCTTCACAGTGATGGGGGATGCCCAACATCATCACAGTGAGTGTCGAGAGACTGGAAATGGCAATTGTGTATTGTGATCCAATTGTATGTTGCAATTGCTATATTGTGCTTGTACTCTGATTTCAGCACATTACTGTATCACTCTGCTAAATCAAAATCCTGTGTAACATCGAATATCTTCAGATATGTAAATGTGGTATCAAACATTAAACCCTCTGTGCAGAATGTCAAAAGAACCCGGTCAGTGAGTATTGCACTCTGACACTGCTTCTGGGTTCTCCTTACTTTGCACTGCTAAATCCAGCTTGCAAAAACTGAAAAGCCCATTTGCAGTTTTCACAAGATTACTTTCTCAAAGAAGCTACTGAGGTAGTCAGAAAAATGTTTGCAATGAGAAATGGAAGTGTGTACCATACCAGCTCTGCATGAAGATGTGAGCCACTCTAAGAGAAGTTCTGAAATGATGATTTTTCCAGCCACTCTATTACCCTGCCTGAGACTGCACCACCTTTGCATCTTTGAGAGGAAGCAGAATCTTCCTCAATGATCACCCAGTTTCCTCCTGGAGTGATAGGTACTGGAGGAAGAATGGTCTGGAGGTGCAGCAGGGGGACAGGAGCTCTTCTTCACCCAGTTGCTCTTGACACATCCATCTGCATGAGAACTGATGTAACATTTGTTCATCTGTGAAATTTTCATGACTATACTAATGAACGTAAATGACTGCCCTAATGAACATAAATGACTACTTATTTTTTCAAATCCTGACAGTTCCTTTGCATCAGTAACTTCCTGAATCAATCCCTTCTCTTTCTTTACTTATGTTATACAATAAGCTTTTGGAGTAAGAATATTTAAGGCTCTTTGCATTGTTAACTATATGATGATGTACTGATTTTTGTGAGTTTTTATGATGTAGTGTTGGGAAAGTAAATGATATGCCACACTAATCATTAATTATTAAATATTCACTGTTGACATGCTTTAGTTGTAATTGCTTTCGTAGTCACCATATATCTCTTGTTGAAAGTATTTCAAATATATTTTCAGATATATTGTTCAGATCTTTTTTTCCCCATCTGCCAAGTTCTGAGCTTAGAATTTCTGAGTTCTTGTCACAGCTTGGTTATTGATTTACTGGAAGATATGTCTGTTTCTCACTCAGTCTGTAGACGAGTACAACAGTTTTTCCAAAATCTCCTTCACAGTTTAAATGGATCAATTAACATTTGAATATATAAACTGTGTAGGAGAGAAAAGTATTATTATTTGGAAATCTTTTAAATATTATTGCTCACCAGAGGTAATTAGAAAATGATGCATCCAGACCTGTACTGAACTGTTCCTGAATAAACCTCTAGAAGAAATAGAGTTCTGATTTTCTTCCAACATTTTATGACTTACAGAAAGTTTTGTGTAATGCAGGAATATTATTTTAAAGTTAGAACAACTTAATGTCTTTATAAACACTATACTTTGTTTGACATATTTCAGTCAAATGGTTTCGAATTGGACTTTTTCCTAAAGAAATAAGCAAAATCAAGCTGAAGCTGGAAATGGTGCTAGAATCCCTACCAGAAAACAGTTATCTATAATAGTGTTTCAACTACTGTTTCAACTACTATTTCCCACAGGACCATATTTTAAATCACTGAAAATCTTACTAATATATACTTTGGTGCATTTGGGAGTGAAATATCCATGTGCAAAAAGCGATTAAAACACCCTACCTTCTGATTTCTCAATTACTGCTTCTTTTTGACAACTCCAGACCATTTTTAGTGTACTACAAGCTTAGTTACACTGTATTGCCACATTATTCTCTGCAGATTTGTATTCCTTTAATGGTCTTCCAAAGGCCAAGGGGCAACATTTGGCAATATTTACATTTTGTGGTGGTCACATCTGTTCAAGGAAGCATTTCAGCTACTACACTTACTTTGTGGCAAGAATAAGAATGGCACTCAAATCACTGTGCGAAAACCAGATATAGAGTAAAAAAAATGTATTCGATAAGCAAATGAAATACCCAGAGTTATATATGCAGGAATTTGACATGCTAGGGTCCCTCACCCCCACTTTATTTTCTGAAGATGTTGAGTCAGACAAAGTTTAAAATAATGTTAAGTATGTCTTTAAGGCTTTGGAGGCTTGGCAACGGTAAGTCCTGCAAATCTAGTCTAATGTCAAGCCAGCTGTGGTCTGCCCTCACCAAAATTGCTTTTCCCTGAAATACTCATTTAAAATGCCAGCTGGCCAGCAACCAGCATATACGTAATGCATTGTGTATTGACATTGTGTAGCTGATATGGAGCTCAACATGATTTTCAAGGCAAACTTGGGAAACTTCCCAAAATATGTCCTAACACAACTGAAAAGATCAGACTACTGAAATGGAAATAACTCCACAGTGTAACATAGCTTTTACTTGGTTGTGTAAATATTAAGAAAACTTTAAAATTATGCCCGGAGACGAGTTCATTTCATTTAAGTCTCATGTTAGCTCTCTGAGCAAAAAATCTCACTGCTTGTTTGCTTTACACCTGGCCTGAAAAGGAAGTACTTGTACAGAAATATTTGTTTGAGTGTCTGTCAGGGAAGTCTACCTCTTCTGTGATAAAGGATGCTGGGAGTTCCCAGGCAGAAGTATGGTAACCCTCAACCCTAGCTCCACAGCTAGTATCTCTTCACAAGCACTGCATGATGCAGAGCGGATGTACCTACTATACCGTTCTCTGGGGACATCTAAAAGTGACCATTTAAAAGTGACCGAAATGAAGACCTGAGAAGCACCCAGAATTGAATTTCTAGCTCTAAGTGTGTGCAAGACTACACTCATTTCCTTGGAAAGGCCCACAGGCTGGATGAGAGCTTCCATGTCTTTTGACCAGGCTGAGTCAAGAGATGAAGTTGTACGCTATTACACATCTACCACACAGGGTAGATACCACCCCACTTTGCCTCCAGGAGCTACGGTGCAAGATAGACATGGCCAACATGGTTCAGCATCTGATTCTTCCCTCTCACCTGTGTATGTGACACACTTCAATGGAAATAGTCCGTTATCTCCAGGGAAGGTAGACCATATTGAGAACAAATGACCTGAAGATTAATTAGGTCCAGCAAGCTGCACTAGATATATGGTTTTTCTAAGTGCGTGTTTTTATGGGAAGTGTTTACAAATGGCAGTCTTTCACACCAATCCTATCTTCACGTGATGGAGCATTAAAGATTTTCTCCAGGCTCTGTACTATTTGTATTCCCTAAAGGTTTAACAAGTTTACATGAATCTCTCTTTGCCTAGAATTGTAGTTGGTTTTTTTTCCCAGAATAATGAAGCTGTTTCACAATCACTGGCAGACATGAGGCCAATAAGATAACATTTCCCACATACTTCGCATTCCAGCGTCTTGGAAGGGAGCTTTTAGATATGGCTTCTTAAAAGCAGTTGGAGATTTGAATTAAAACCTCTCTGAATGTGGCTCCAAGTCTCAGTCAGTCCATTTCTTGAAGCACTGAGTAATACTGATGTGTTGACAGAGTATGGCTATACAAATCCATTACCAAAAGTCAACGCCTGTTCGATAGAAAGCAAGAAACTCTTGTATGCAACTGCAGCAGTAAAATTAAAAAACAAACAAACAAAAAACCAGAAAACCAAAAAGGTAAAAACCTCCTTATTTTCCAATAACAAGTTAAAGTGAGCATTTTTTTTTTTAACTTGCTCTTGCCCAATCTAACACAAACCTTCCCAAGGAATAAGAGTTCATACCCAAATTCCCAGTCTCCTCATGCTGTCATTCATCTGTTTATCTGGCAATTTGGGTTTTTTTTCAAACAAAACACACTTTTCAACTTTCAAAGGAGAAATTGCTTTGTCATCCATGAACAAACAAAGGAGTCTCGTGGTGCTTTTTTTAGTGTAGTAAGGTGGACCTTTGTGAGGCATAAGGTTTTTCCTGTTAGATATAAGGTTCTGCATCTCAAAGAACCTATATACTGACAATATTGGCAATACCAGCAATGCAGACAAAGACTTTATATTTTTTCCAGAGTGCACTAGAGAAAAATACCATTTGTGCACAGACAGTGACTATTTCAAAGCACCCCTTTTCAAGGTGAAGCATTATTAGAACGGCTCGTGAACTTACTGTGTGCTTTGTGACTTTATTTTCTTAAAACTTCTGGATTCTTACAGTGTGTGAGAATCTCACCTATATGCAGATCTGCAGCCTTTCAAATCTGATACTGCAGGTATATTGGAATGCAGATGTATTGCATGAAGCTTTACCTTGCTTCTCCTCCACCTCTTTAATGCCAAAGTACTTACAGTTGTGCCTTTGGTGCAGATGAAATCTGTCATGTGGAGCTCGTTCTTCTTCAGGGGAGGTGTTATGTTTCTGTATGGTGATTTGGCTTAGTAAGATAGTTGGGCTTTTACTGTGGTTTTTCTTTTCCTGTTTTTTAATGGTGATATGTGTTTACCTCAGAGAGAGCAAGGTCGAAAAAAGCATGCTTTGCTGTGGTCGGTTGTAAGTTCCTGAGGAAGTTCATTCCATGGTCTGTGCACTATTCCCGGGAGACCTCTCCCTGCAGAGAGGGAGGCATTATCCTCTGCTCCAAAATTCCTTTCTGCTTAAGGCGTGATGTTAACTGCAGTTCTCACTGCAGTTTTAGCTGAGCTTTTGGATTTGCTCAACTTGAGCCACTAAGTGCCTTGAAGGCTTTGCCATCGCATATATAGTGTGTGGGAAGTTGATGTCAAAAGCTGATGCAAGCTTGGTGCAGCCCATCTATGCTGTGCTGCTGAGGAGAAAGCTCTCCATTAAGAGCAGTCCTCTGCAATTTATCATTGGTGGATGTCTTTTCAACAAGTAGAGGAATTCCAGCAAAACACAATGAAACAGTTTTACCAAACTGCTAAAAAGTAGGCTCATTCCTTTTTTTCTCAAGGCTCAAAACCTCATGAATTCTGTAATGCTTTTGAGCCTAATGAAACAGGGCAGGGATCTTGCACGGCACTTCTGTGCAGAAACATTAAAACTAGGACCTGATGGAATGAGTCAATGCAGTGCCAGCTTCTGCTAAAGCCGACCCATAGGGCCTTGCATGGGTGGCTGCCTCCAAGCTGCAGACCAGGTAATTCAAGACACTCAAGCTTTTTCTGGGGGTAGTATCGGGAAGAGAAAGACTCTTTTTACAGCAATGACACTTCCATGGGAATTAAGAGATCTTACTTTCTAGTTCAGCATCTTCCTGAGAGGCAACTGACTCTCAGGTTTCCAGACAAGACTTACAGCCACCTGGCCAAAGGGTAGACTATTTGCCACTGTGCAGTCAAGAATAACAGAGCGCAGGAGTCAAAGACTACACAAGAAAATGTAAACCTGCTTCCACAACCTGATGAGGAGACCACTTGCCGCTGAAAGTCGGTCCTGCAGTTGGGCTAATCCCTGCTTAGCTTCAGAGCTGAAAGCTTCTGAGTGGGGGTAAAAGCCCAAAGTAAGTCAACTCCTTGGCTCAAAGTGGAGGCAGTGGTTAAATTTTAGATACTTCTGGGAACTAAGTGTTACTTTACATGGGTTATCTAAGGCTTTCAGAAGAGGCAGTGAACTGAACTTAAATTCCCACTGTCAAAATTGCTCTCATCTTAATAATGCTGCCACTTCCCTTGCCTTGAATCTGGCCAGACCACCTGTGAGGGGAGACAGCTCATCAGCTTCCTCTTTCCACTCAACATAATCCACCCGGCAAGTTTGCGGTGAGCCAAAAAACTGGATAGGTTTATGGAAGGTCCAGTAAGCGCCAAAGCTGGTATGAAGACTAAGGTGAGATCATGTAGCTGAGATCATGGGAGAGGAAGAAAAAAAAGAAGGACAGTTTGGTGGGAGGACACCTTTACCTCTTTCAGGGCTACTAGATACACTGCACAGCTAAGGAGACCACAAACTAAGGCACAGGCTGTTACTTGATGAACATTTTAAGCAAGCATGTAACAGTACTGCAGTCAAAAGAAGCAGCCATGGACTCTCCCCTGCCTTCCAGTCTGATCTCCTAAATGCCCTTCCCTTGTGCTGCCAGTGTACGTGTAGCTGCAAAAAAAAAAAAAAATATGGAGGGAACTGCTCAGCTGAAAACTGGCTAGAGAGCAAAAGGTTATTTTTTCAGCTGGTTATCTTAGACAGATAGTTACTAAGGAACAGTAATCGTACACACAGAAGAAATACTCCCACTAGGGAAAGAGTCAGCCACAGAAACAGTGCCCAAGCACAGCGCCTCAAAAGTGAATAGTGAACACCGCATATTCAGAAGCAGACAAGCTCTCACCAGTGTGAAGCCAATTCATCCTGATGCAGCTTTGTCTGTCCACTGAATACAAGACCAGAGAAGTATTAAGGATGCTCTGTGCATACCAGGTTGCTGTGGTTTTCCCTCCAAGTGGAAAACAGTGGGGGAGATCTGTCGCTTGCTTGAATATACTTGCTGCATTTATTTCCTTTGGGCTACTTCCAAATGGGGAGCAACATGGCTACTGCTTTTTGACTCTTCCCACATCTCCTTTTCAGGAGATTGTACATAATGCTTTTCTCCCAGAGTTCATGAGTACTTATGTCTCTTATAGACATAAGGTCTCTGTCCTCCATTCGTTACTGCTTATGAAGGCACACAAAAAACATTTCAGCTCTTTCCCACTTCTTTTGGTTTGGGTATAATTTGCTTTGTCTTCCATTCCCTCACCATAAATGAATGGGCTCTGGGGCCTCTGGGAACAGAGACTTGCTATACTGGTGCAAGAGGTGTAGCCCAGCAGGCTCCCTCTGACACAGGCACATTTTCTGTAGAGTTGCTGTGACCATGGCTGACTCTGGCAGTCATTCCTGTTACACGTTCCAACTCTTGCTGCCAATTTAAGGCTGTCCTGTGGCCAGAGTCACTGCTGCCCCTAGTTGTTGGGCACAAGAGTGGATGCAGTATAGCCTGGGGCATGTTTTCGAGTTGGGAATTCCTTGGCTACCATGGTCTTGGCTATTTACTGTCTGCTGCACACTGCGTGAGGGCAACTGGTATTTAACCTGTGAAAACATCCCAGAATCTTGAATCTACACCTCTACAAGCCTCAAGAACTCAGGTTTAGTGGGCCAGTTCAGGGTTTTTTTTCTGGGATTTTATTGCTTAGGTTGAAAGGGCCTTTAAAACAGGGGGGTTCTGTTTCAGTTTTCATGTTAATGTATTTTCATAAAAGCACTCACAAGATGGCCACAACATCTGATCTTCATAGGCTCAGGCTGTCAGGGCCCAGAATCACACTGAAAACGCTTGGAAACTTTCAGCACTTCTAGAGTTGAGCTGATCCTCTTGCTCTGAAGCATCTTGTAAACCAAAAAAACCTTTGCCAAAAGGTATACTCGTTATTTTAGTCTAAATCTGAACACATTCTACGTTGTCTCCCTGTAAGTTATATTAAAGTATTGTCTTTCATTTCTGGTTGGTGTTAAACTTTAACTAATTACAACACAAAGAAGAACATTTAGAATTGTCTTACATTATTTACTTAGCTGCACTTGAAAGTTCACATCACCAAAGAAATCTTCACTTGCATTCTGTCTCTTTATTTCTGTTTGCAACTTTTGCCTTTTGCCTGCAATTTTGTCATTTTTTGTCAAAAATTATATTCCAATTCCGCCTAAAAGAATCCATGTTTGCAAGTACTCAGTTGCAACCATTCAGTCTGCTTCAGAGCTGATTTGACTGGGTGTGGAGGTCACGTTACACTTCTCTTCCTCCCACTGCATAAGCATCACATCTGGAATCCGGTTTCTTGTGTGCACGCTATCAATTCCAAATGTAAAATCTGCCTTCTGTGAATATTAAGCAGCATTTGTTTGCAGTTTGGTATTCTGACAAGCATTTCTGCCAGTGACCTCATTTGTTAGAATTCTGGGGAAAGGTAATACATATGGGACGCTGAAAATACTGCTGCAGAACCAGCCATCAACTCTCGCGGGAGCTTTTATTTTGAGTTATTTATCCAAATACAATTCTCAGGCATCAGAAAATCACTACCTGGAAAGTCGCACCATTACCCCATTTAAAAGAGCTGAGAATTCACTGAAGCTTGACTTCTGTATAATTGAAATTATCTTGCCACAAAGGAACCTGCACAGTTCATTAGAAGGAGAGTGACATAGGTTTCTTTCAAATATTTTAGCCTTTTTGTCTTCAGGTGGTCTTTAATGAAAGATAGAGAGAAAGGGGAAAGAAGGAATCCTTTCCTCAAAGGTACACACTGTAAATAAAAATTGCTGTTGCTGCATAGGGAAAAGATCTTTATGTGCAGTTGCTGTCAAAAAAATTGAGACCCTGGAACATTAAAAGTTGCCTTTTTCATTAAAAATAATTAACTTATCCAGAGTAGCTTCTGGCTTTGCTATACTTATTTTTTCATGATGGTGATTTCATGATGTCAAATGGTGGTAACCAGTCAAGTAAAACGTGACCAGTAAGGGAGCAATGCCTCATTTGTTGCTTTGCAATGCAGCACAGAACAGTAATTAGAAGAGAGGCAAAAAGTAATCCAATATATTCAGCCTACTGCTGTGACCAGCATCTTGAGAAGGCCAACGTGCCAGAGTTCCGCTACCTTTTGATCTTCCAATTATGTCAACATAGTCTTGCACTTTGCAGCTTGTTATCAGAATAAACAGTATTTGCAGTTCAGCTAGGGGGTCAGGTAGCATAGGAAAACAGCCTGCCGCTCCATTTGCTTGTCCAGGGATGCCAAAACTCATGAAGTAGGTGTTTTCAAGATTCTGGTTTCTGGTGTGCACCAAATGTCAGTGAAAAATGCAAGTGGAAAGGTGCAGCCCTCATCCTTTAAGATGGTGTCAAGGCACAGCTAACAAAATCGCTGTGGAACAAGGCAGCAGAAACTGCTGTGCTCTCCACCCCAACACGGGAACACACAGTCCAAAGCAACAACATCTCCACAGCACATGGTGTTTTGGTGGCTGTTGTTTAATGAAGGTTTAGGAGTAAATGAAAAGAAAGGAAAGAAAGTGAAGCAGCAGACCTGTGGGAGAGAGAAGGAGAGAGAGAAGGTAGCAATACCACACATAGAAAGCACCACCTGGGAATACCACCTAGAGGATGCAGAGACCTTTTGGGTAAAGCACTGACTGTGGAAGAGCCATGGTGCAGTGAGGAAAGAGAAGGACTCTTGCTCTTTGACTCCTGCTGTCTCCTAGGAAACTGAGCATTATGCATTTCTTGCAAATAAGTAGAATTTTATTGCAGATATAGGATCCTTAAATTCTCCTAACTTAGTGAAACCTGCAGGGATCCTATTTTTAACTAACCTGGTCTTGGAGTTAACAATATTATTACTCTCTGAGTTAACTAACTTGCAGCCAAGAGCCAACTATTCTTTCCCACATTTAAAGACAATTTAAACCAGAAAAAATGCAGGTTCATTTCTGACTACTATTAGAAAACAACATTTCGGCATCTGGCTACGAGCAGTCACCGTTGACAATACACTGTAAAGGCAAATAGTGCAGTACCTCATCATGTTCACCTTTGGTCCCTCTCCCATCCATGGGTTGCCATCCCTTCAGCTCTGCCATGCATGCAATAACTCTCTGCATTCTGCTGACCCTCTCCAAGATCCAGGTTTGGAGTATAAAAGGTCTCTTTTAGTGTGAGTGAGAATCAAGCCCATGACCATAGCAAAACACCTCTCCTCACCTCATGGGGCCCCCTTCAGCATCGGCTTCCCAGTCCATCACCCCATACATTTAGTGTCTCTTCCTGGGAAGCAGCTCCAGGAGCAGCTATGGGGGCTCTGCTGTGTGTATGCTCAGCTGGCTTCTCCCTCAGAGATGTAGAGAGGAGGAGGAGAGGTGCCTTCACATGCCCAGCCTTTCCACACCTCTGATCAAGCCTTTGCACATTGACATTTCCATCTCGAGGGGGTTGCTTCAATTTATCACCATTAGTGCAGTGGCATGTTAAAAAGCTAGACCTTTAAAGCTGTATAAATTCAATAGAGCTACTCAGGAAACTAAAATCATGGTGGACAATATTGTAGAGCATTTAGAGACAGCAGTGGCTGTGACACCATACTCGGTCCTGGGGCAGGAGACCCTTTACAGTCCCCACGAAAAGACACGAGAAAGGCTGAAGCTGTTTTATCACAGAGAAAAAGTCACCATAAGTAACATGATGAAAGTACAGAAAGCAATGAATGAGTTAGATATATTATTCTAATTTTCATGGATAGGATGGTAAAATCTGAATGATTATTTGGCATTTCCAGCTTATTGTTATTGTTATTAATTCCAGGCTTTTTTGTCGCAGTTTTTCTATCAATGGGTCTCAAAATGCTTAATAAAGAACGTATTTTTTTTAGGTTAATAAACACTAAATATAGTTAGGCATATCAAAAACCATATAGTAAAAATAAGTGCCTCCGAAATGCCTGGAGAAAGTAATAGCTTTGTGTTTCTACTGTGAACAGACCCATTACAGAAGGAAGAAGCAATTTTTGTAAAGCGCTTAATAATATTCAGATTTCCCACTTGAGACACAATCAGTTGCTGAAGTTTTAGAACATACAAAGCCCTTACTTTCTGAAAATAACCTACCTTCAATTTGATATGTGAAAACTGGTCACATTACAAAACTTTAAATCAGAGAGTTGCATTAAAGGGAATTTATATAGCTTATAGAAAGTCTCTATTGTTAAGAGTGGGCAAACATATGGATAACATAAGAACCAGTTTGAACTTGAAACCTGAAACCAAACTTCAAACTGGTTGAAAATGTTTATTTAACTCAGAAAAAAATCTCTGCCTGCATCTGCAATTTCTAGTCCCTATAGGCAACAGAAATATTCAAAATAACACAGGGAAAAAATGACATCATTGATATTCTGATACAAACAGAACCAGGCACATATCTCAAAAAATATGTGCTCTTCTGAAATATAATGTGATTCATCACTCAGTGCATGCTAATCTAGAGTACCTCTGCACGCTACAGATATAATCCTCAGTAAAAGTGAAAAAAAAAAGTTGTCTGGTGGCCAGCACAGTTTGCAACAACACTGACAGATTTACTTTGTGAACTTTTGTGATGAATATATGAGCTTTAGCTCTCAAGGTCATGCTATTGGAGCCTTCTTTAGAGCACGTTTTCCTTTTTGCTTGGATTATTTTACATGCGACAGGAAAGGAATCAAAAGAATGGCTTACGACTTTGCTCTCAAAGAGAGACTGAAATGTTGAACTACTTTATTACTTCTCACGATCTGAATTTTAAATCTTTCTAACCCCTTGCTCACCAAAGCTCTTTGCCTTTGCATCAGGAGGCTCTGGCAAACAGTTTTTTGATAGGAGCCCACGCGCATTAGGAAGTGGGCCACTTGGACTACCAAGACAGTAAGAACTCTAACAGTGCAGTTGGAGTACGGCACTATTTTATATAGTGAATTTTACCTGGCACTGAAAATGAGTAAGGACGGCCTGCGTGGCCTGTGACCGCACCTCCAAAGTGAACGCACTGCCATTGTCTGTGTGGCCATTAGTGATCTGGTCTGAAACAAAATAGCATCACACATGTTGAGCTTGTATTAATCTGTTTACTGACTTTCGGGTGTGTACTGATACTAATCCATTTTACCTATTTGGTAATTGGCATTTCCCTAAGCCAACCTGTTTCACTACTTAGAATAAAAAGATTTCTAGTTCTGTTATTGAATGGAAGATTTTAGTTGGCTATCTTCAACTATTTTGTATGTCTTCTTATAGAACAACACGGGCTATAATCTGGTTCGATCTTATTTACCGTGGCATTAATCAGGGATGTGTCTATTGAAGCCAATGGCATTATAAGAGGATTAGGCTGGGAAAGGTGAGATAAGAAGCAGGCAATGGCAGCCCTGCGTTGTTCAGAGCTGTTTTTCTGCCACAAACGAGTATTTAAAGAGCTACAGGAGCAGGAGTGATCCCAGGCTTTGAGAAATACCTGTGAATGGAGTGCAATAAATACACAGGAAATGCATCTGTAGAAGTACAGAGACAAAAGGTTTATATTCCCTTTTTGTAGCCATTACTAGGATACCAAGTGGTATAAAAATGACTGTCTTGGGCCTGATTCTGATATCGCTGGTTATCAACTGGGAGAGCTGCCTGGCTGTGAACCTGCTAGGAGATTAGAGTGAGGCTGTTTTGTGCACTGATTTCCTAAAATATGTGATTAGTCATAATCATGCTTCAAAACACTACACCCATTCTTCTAAGCATTTCTTTTTTATGACTTAAAGAAAGTTATCTGCCCACCTGAAAGTTAGGGAGTTTTCAGTGTTTCATTCTATAGATAACAGTTTGTGGGTCACAGGGAGAATAATATCTTCCTGCATTTTATTATCATGTACAGAAAAAGGAACAAGAGGAGGTGACTCCCACATCTTAATACCTAGCCTGTGAGCACTTGTGCAAAGTGTTTTTTTCTGGATTAATATATTGTGAGCATGAAATAGCCTGTGCCATTCACTCGTGCACCCTTGGCATATTCTGACATTTCACAAGATTTCACAAGACTGAAAAATCACAGTCAGCAAGAAGCCCTGTGGAGGATGACGGAGAGCCCANATATTGTGAGCATGAAATAGCCTGTGCCATTCACTCGTGCACCCTTGGCACATTCTGACATTTCACAAGATTTTTTCACAGTCAGCAAGAAGCCTTGTGGAGGATGATGGAGAGCCCGGTTCTGCCCCAGTGCTGAAGCCCCTCTGCCTGTGCTCAAGGAAGCATGCTCTATACACAGTGCTGGGCAGATGCTGATGAACCAAAGCAGCGTTTGCTAAAGATCCGCTTTGACGCCACGTGATTTAACCTGAGACACTGACATTTTTATATGCTAAACTAAGTGATGTTGTGCAGCCTCATATTGATGTTAAATGGCAAATCCTTATGTAGGCAAGGCAAAAAGCGTTGCCCAGTTAAGTATAGTAACTCATAGCTATGTATAGCATTCGTTATGTTGTACAAGCCTCATTTGTTAAACAGTGTCTGGACTGTGCTTTTGGCAATAGTTCTATTACAGCATGGTACACCCTTGGTATATTGCTGTATATTATAGCATTGATAGAAAGGAAAGGATGGGCAAAAAGGACTACAAAGGCAAAACACCTTCTGGGGACTGAGCGACTGTGGAGAAGCCCAGGCATCAACCCCCCCTGCTTACATCTGCTAACCACAGCTCTGAGTACACTGTCCTGTGAACATCAACAGTGGCTTTTGGTCGGGCAGAAATATCTCTGTTTCAGCAGTTATGGTGAGGACTGCACAGAGAGAAGCTTTTCCTATAGACTGATCTGATGGTCTCTTCTGGCCCTGCCAGGAAAGGACAGCTGTTTCTGATGCAGGTCTGGGCCGTTGCCTTCCTGCACTTATGCAATTGAGCCTCTCCCATGTCAGCACCTTTTTATTCCAGCCCATGCGACAGGGCTGTTGTCCTTCTCATGTGAATATTCATTACCTGGGAAATTCAGGCTCCCTGGGTAGGCAGCACAAATAGGAAAGGGGGGTGGGTGGGTAAGCAAGTTTTATGCTTTATGTCTGGCCAGCTGAACACAGTGATGTTCCCAGACCCACGCAGGAGTGAAAGGGATGCTCCAGCAGCCTTCCACTACCAGAAATGTGGATGTCATTTTCTCAGTGCCATGAAATATTCTTGTTTCCCGCAGGCTGCAGGGGGGAATCCAGATTGCCCCTGGGTTTAATTGACACACTTTGTGTCTGCTGTTGGTTATTTTTCTGCTAATATTCTTTAGCTTTCATCGGTTTCTAATTGATTTCTGGTATAAAAAAACATGTGTGTGCAGCTGTGAATATAAGGGGGCTGAAATCCAAATGCTATTAATTGAAGGGCACAATCACAGAAGAATAATATATGCAGAGTTAGTTTGGCTTTTTCCAAATGACTTCCTTCTTCATTAGTGTTCCTGGGGAGGAGAAGAGGTGTACAGTTTTAAAGAATGAGGAAGCACCAGGCAGTTGGAGGGAAGGCATGTTGATCAGGCTGCAGTTCTGTGACATGGTTCCTAATGAGCAGGAATCAACATCCATTACTTCATCTTGCCAGATCAGTCCCCACTCTCCTGCTTGCTCTCTAACCACTCCTTCAAAAATGTTATTTAAACTCCAGGCTGCTGGAGACTCACAGGCTTCGTGCAACCACAAAAGCATATACGCAAGCACATATGCATAAAGAGCAATGAAATGATAACTGTTCCACTCTGTCATTTAATGCTTGTAATTTAGAAGAGATTATTCATCTTGGTTTTGCTTTGACAGAAGAGCAGTGGATTTTTTTTTAAATATATTTTCCCAGTTCAGGAGGTTAAGAACAATTCTGCCCCTGCAGGGTTGGGGGGGAGGAAAGAACAAGAAAGAAATGGGGAAAGAAGAAGAAAAAAAGAAAAAGTCTGTCCATGTCTGGATTTCAGAGGGATGGCTCCAGCAGCCTCATTCTTCCCTCCTTCCCTTCCTCCCTTCCTCAGTCCCCCACCCCTTTGTGTGCTAAAGTTACAACCCAAGGACTTGGAGACATTTCAAAGGAGCGTCACTAATGAAGACCACATGTGCGCTGTTCCTCTTGTTTAGTCCAGAACAAAGCTGAACTGTAAGAGCCTTCTCTCTACAGGGGGGGAAACACGTCTTCCCCCCTTCCCGATTACCCACCCACAGTTTATGAATGAGGCTTTCTCAGGTAACCACCACTCGGCATCAGAACAGTTTCAGGAGGAAATCAATCATCTTTCCAATAGAAAGCCGTCAGGCAGAGAGCATGCACTTCCTTCGCCAAAGCATCAGTGGTGACACCGAAACACCCACGTATTTGACAATGCTGCAGCCTTTGGCCTTCATGCTTGCACAGCAGCAGCACACTCGCTGTAGCATTTTTTCGTTTGCATTCAGGATGCCTCCTCCGCATTGTCTCAGGTTTGTACAAGGAGGTGGGCCACAGTAGGGCCTGCTTTCTGAGCAGCGCCAACTGAGGAGGATGCTGAAATCCAAGACTGAAGCACATCATTTCCCATCTCTGGTCACAATTAACTGTATTTCAGGAAAGACTTTCACCAAGTCATGGGCAGTGGGTCCCCACATCTGCCACCTGAATTTATGATTTCATGCCCACTTGGTGCTCCCTTCTCAACAGTGTTTTGCAGTTTAACGCTGGTGGCCATCCAGCCCCAGCAGTGGCCTTCTAGGAGCAAGGAAAGTGGTTTAGGGCTCCCTCTGAGAGAACACTTGGGTCCTTGCTGGGCTTACAAAGGGGCCAGCTCTTGCTCCCAGCCAAGTTCTCAGTGCCCTCATTCCTTGACAGTGGTTAACATCAGCACTGTGGGGTAATGGCAGACGGTAAGGGTGGGCCAGCCTCACCTCTCCTCAGATCCTCCTTCTGAAAGGAAGACATCAGTGGGAGGTAGTACCGGTCTTGTTAGACAAGCCAGTTGGCAGCCCTTGGACTGTTGTGGTACCAGAGCACAGGCTGTGTCACTGGGCAACTGAAGCATCTTCCTTCCCCCATGGCACTTCTGCAGGAATCCCCAGGAGAGTGGCTGGGATGGGGATAATCCTCAGGTTTTCATTCCATGGACACACAAAAAGAGCTGTGGAGTCTGCCGAGGAGAGGGGCAGGGCTAACTGCGTGAGGGAACCAACTGACCGAAGGGCTTGGAAGCATGGCATATACCTTCAGTTTGGTTTCCTACCACGAATCAGCCTGATGCAGATGCGCTTTGTATGCACAGGTATGCTTCATACTTAGGTCCACTAGCCAATTTCAGCTGGCAGAAATACCTCAGGGCTATTAATTTTCTCACACATTCATTAAAATACATGATGAGGGAGCCAAATCTCTTAATTTTGTTGCTCGCAAAACTTTCTGGCATTAAGAGAAGACAGCAGCAGTGGACAAGGATAGGTTAGGACACAAGGAAAGTGCCCAGAAGATACCTACCAACCTACACAGTGACAAAGTCATGGATGATTGACCGTAGAGCAAGAAAAAAGCACCCACAGGCCCAGCCATGGTGGCAGCCCTCATGGACATAACCCTGCTGCTGTCTCAGACAGCTGAGCACTATGATGGAATAAATAAATATGAAGACAAAATAAAATAAGCAAATAAATCTGAACAACATCAAAGCCAGTGAGCAGTAGTGGTTGCTGCTAAAGCTGTACCTATTTTCTGACAGGAAGCTCTTCCGCCACAACTGCCTTTCAGAGCTGTTTCTGGTTTCCAACAGTATAGGGGTTTGTTTCTATAACAAATATACTCCTGTGGATGAAACTGCTAGGATTAAAAATAAATGGGAAGAGGGAAGTGGATTCTATGGAAAAGTGACTGCAGAGGAAGAGAAGTGACCTCTGTGTGTTGGTTAGTGAGAAAAAAATTAGTGGAAGCATTTGAAGGATCATAGGACTTTTTATAAAATCACTTTTAAGTACAGGATTAAACCATAGTATATATATGGAAGAAGACATAGACTGAGGATGGTTGTTTGTTCATAAGTGATCTAGGGTTAACAAAGCATTCCAGGGTTTTATGAAAGCACTTTTAAACAAATAAACATTACCCTGCAGTATTTACAAGCTAAGCACTTCAGCATAATCTCCATGCATGAGAACCTGAGAGGAAAATTGATTGAAACCCCATGATAAACTGTTTTGTTTAATTGCTTAACCTCATGGCAGTAGAGAAAAGCAGATACAATAAATAATGAGAAAATGTCAAATTTTAGATTTCCAATGCATTTAATCACCAAAAGTGCAGTTTGGTAATCAATGTGGAGTGCCTAAAATATTTCCATCCTGGAAATTTCCTTTTAAAGAGGTATCTGGACCTTTTTTGGAATAATATCAAAACGGGTCAGGTTTCTTTTTCCAGTGTAAGGTGACATTATCTATGCAGACCAAAGGATTGCCGTAGCCTCGGCTTCTTTGAAGTCTCCCCAGGTTGCAGCCTGTTCACCAAATAAGGCATCCTAAAGAGTTCTGCTACTTCTGGATTCCTCTTCTCCCCACCAGGTTGTTTTGCTGAGTATCTTGTCTGCCTTCCAAACACATCGTGAGGTCCTTAGATCTAAACCAGCTGTGATTTCACTCAGCACTGATAAAATGAGATTGAGTGGAGCAGGGCCATGCTCCTGGGGAAAGGAGAAGACGGCTCAGGAGTATGGTCATGAACAGGAAAGCAATGGGGAGCTCCTCTGGAGTTCTTCCCACCTGGCCAAAAAGCGATCGTCTGACCTTCCCATCCACTTTGCTCTGGAGTACCGGAGTGCTGCCGCCCAGACCCTGGTCCTGGCAGGGGCCAGAGGGCTCAGCCTCCTCGCTGGTTTTCCTCTCTTGCTCTTTGAGTTCAGCTGGGGTGTTTTGGGTGGGCTTATGCTGTTTCTCTGATCTGCTCAGTGAGCAGAGCAAGGCGCAAGGAGTCAGCGTCCAGGTAATCCCAGCTGGCACTGCCTGCCCCAAGGTTACTCACTGTCAAGTTTGTTGCCCTGGTTTCTTCTGACCCCAAATCTTCTGATCTCTCACACCATTCCATAATTTAATTTTGTTAAGGGTTACTGACTTTCCAGAGCAGTCTGTCTTTATAGATGGCAGTGAGTAAATGAAAGAGAAGATGTAAAGTGGGGAAAAGTAAATTGTTTTATGCCAAATTCCAAACTGCTTCTTTGAATATTTTCATTGCGTAACAGATGTTGCCTTCACTGCTAAATTCCCCCTCATTTTTAAGGCTGACCTAACCGGCCTGGTTTCCTCAGCCAGCTGAGGCTGTGGAAATGTCACCTCTGTGAGGCCAACCCCCGGCACGGCTGCGTTGGCTGCCGAGTGACCCGGACACCAGTCCCATAAGCATAAAATCCCGGCATGGGTTACTGTCTCTGCCACAGCTCCTCTGGGCCATTTTGTGCGGTGGAACGAACAAGACACCGACTGACTCCACAATCTGTTGGATCAGTGTCAAAATTAACCTTCTCTCTGAAGAACTATGTAGACAAATTAGCAGCGAAGCTTTGGGTGTTGGCAATCTCTCTCCCGTTACATATGTCACGAGCACTGCTCTGCGCAGCGCAGATGCCATTGCAATACATGTGTGTAAATGCATTTCCCATACCCACGGCAGATTCCAACATAGATACACATGTGGCAGTAGGCTGGTTTGTCTGAAAGCATCTATCTTTTTTAAGAAGGGGGAGAGCTAATAGTAGAAAATACCGAGGCAGAACAGTAGCCTTTCATTTTGTTCCCGCAACAGTGGTGTGCAAGAGCTGTGAAGTGAGAAAACATTTTACATCCTGAAAGGCAAACATTCTCACAGCAGTAGCGGCTGTGGAAGCAGCCCGGTTGATTCATGCAGCAGTAACATTTTCTTTAAGTGAAGATTAGCTCTGAAGCTCCAATATCTGTTTTATGGCATCTCAACCCATTTTTTCAGGAAATTCTCCCTATTTCTTGCCTCATAACTGTCAATAGCGTTCCCCTATCTCTTTAAAACCATGGTACTGACTCAGTCTGTTTGGAGACAGAAAGATATTTTGACTTACAGGTTCAATTCCTGTTGACTCAAAAGGGAGGAAGAAAATGCAGAGACTGAGAATGAAAACATTTCTTATTCCAGAAGTTACTAACAGGCAAATGTCATTAAGGAACGGGTGGCATTTGTTCACAAACTTTTAAAAATATTTTTTCCCGGCTGAGGTTTAGCTCTGCATGTGTTTTCTAGCAGACGCTGCCATGAAGACAAGTGAATCTGGATGTGCTCTTTGCTTCAGCAGTTGCATGAGGCAGCTTTCTTCTTGGCTGGGATCTCAGAAAGGAGCCTGAGCAGGGCTTGTGTGTCCTCCCGTCCTCACCGAGGCACCTGCATGATCTCTGCCATCAAAACGAGCGCAGCTCTCTGTTCTCCACCCCTTTGGCCAAAAGGGGAATAATACACTTATGCCGGCAGGGATTTCCAGCAGACTGTGGTTTTCACAGTTCAGCTTTATGGACTTTAAAATCTCCCATGTCACAGGTCTGTGTAAACATGATGGAAAACAGGAAGGGAAAAGTGCTGCTCAGACACAATAAGAAAACCATTACTGGTCATTGTGGTTCGGACAAGGGCTGATGTTTATAAAGCAGGAACCTCTTAGAGAAAGGCTGACAAGTGGATTGGATGCAGTGCGAGACCTCTCTCCTCCCATCACCACACTGTTTCAGCAGCTCAGTTCTGGAGAGCTTTCTGCTGAAGGTCGTAGGAGCATGGGGCTGAAAAGAACTCCTCTTCAGCCATCATATCTTTCTTGTGCCTGTGGTCTCTCATGGAGAGACCATGATGTACTCATCAGGAAGAAAAGAGAAAATAGAAAGTCTCCCATTGTCCCATCCAAGAGGAGTCTTCCTTACCAAGAGCCCGACCACCCAAGGCTGCCTGTGCCTGGTGCCCTGCGGTGGAAATCACTCATCCCTCTGCTGCAGGAGTCCTCCCTCTGCAGATTTCAGTCTCATCCATGTAGAAATGATTCAAAGTGCAACTGCTCCTTCCTACCTCCTCAGCAGGAAAACTCATCTCCAGGGAGACGGGAATTTCATGTGTAATAATTTAGCTGCCTTCCACCAGCCCTTGGGCATTGGTTATCAAGTATAGCAAGTGCCCTCTCCCATGCTAGTGCGCTCATTGCCTTTCCACCCTCCAGCACTGAATTTGTTAAGGGATTTCGGCTCCTCATGCCTCACCGCCAGGAAAATGTAGGGTTTTGGTCAAACAAGGGCTTTTAAGCCACAAATCACATCCTGTGCTAAAAACGGGCTTTTGTGCCTGAAAAATGCATATTGAGGTGGTCACCTTAAAAAGGACCAGTGCTGTATGTTTTTCATCCTGGTTACTGTTGATTGTACTTGAAATACTAAATTGTACTGGGGGGGGAGCGGGAAAGGAGGGGAGATGATGGACAGACAACTCTCAAGCTGTCTCCCTGACAAAATCGAGCAGTTGCTGGAGGAGTTGCCAAATGAAGACCTGTCCTATGAAAAGTGCCAGAGAAACACCCTCCCCAGGCCCTTCCCCATAGACAAGGGACTGTGTAATGCCATGGGTGAGAAGGGAGAGAGAGCGCAGGAGGGCAGGTCTGGGTATGCACACGGCGGTAGCAGCAGGGGGGCCTTGCATGATGGAGATGAGCCCTGGAAAAGCAGCCATATTTTAAATGATCTTCCATGGCTCCCTCTTAGCAAGTATTAAGAGATTTCCTACAAGCACAGGAGCTGATCTGGGGATTTCTTTTGCAGCTGCTTATTTAAAAATCAGCCATTGTCCTTCCTTAATCTGAATTCAGATCAAGCCAGCTATTAATGTTTCTGTCACACTCATTAGAAAGTCTTATTTTTAATTCATCTGTAGCAAGATGACATATACAAAGAATATGGGATCATAACACAACCTTGACACTGAAATGTGAAGAGCACAGCATTTCTTCATTGCACATATCAAGCAAAGGATTCTTGCACTGCATTGCTACAGGTGTAAAAGGAAAGTGCATTAATTTCAACAGCTGCAAGATCTTTTTAAAAGGTTTTCTCACTCATCTTTTTGTCCAGATTCTCATACTTGTTTATGGCTATTTTCAGAAAAAGACAAGTAGATGCGGTGGTGTCTGAGTCTGTATAAGGGAGTTTGGTTTTCTTGAGTGTAAATTTGGCTTATTAATGTGAACAGAAGGCAGCTGTAAATCTGTAGCTAAATTTATATTTAGGTGTCAGACAAATATTGTTGCTAATTTGAATTGTCTGATATTGCTTTAAAATTAATGATTATTAAAGGCTTGGTCTATTTTTTTAAAACCTGTTTTCATTACTTTTCTAAGTGCAATAACTTAAGAGCAGATCAATAAACTGTGTAAGTACAAATATCCCCATCCCAACACAGAACATAACCTAGACTGCACTCTGAGATTATGAGTTTAAATGGAAAATATGAATGTTCTCTTCAAATACCCCTACTGGGATGGCAATGGGGAAGGGGATTGTGTTTCCTGTTTATAATAGACTCCGTAACAGCTGAAAAGTAGTTCTGATTTAGATACGGTGACCACTGAATATCAGGTTAACTCTCAAGCCTCCCACTCCTTTCTGAACCTTCCTATCTCTCTGTGGGGTTCAAGTCAGACTGCTCTTTCCTTCCCAACCCTTCCTCCCACAGCCAAAATTGTGCAAGGCCAAATTTGGACCCTGTAACGGCTATGAAGCCTCCTGTAATGGGTAACTCTGACTGAGAATCTAATAACCCTGGTGCTGTGGGGCAGAGCAAGACATATTTTCACTACTTATACAAGAGAAGGGTTTGAATCAGCTGAGGAGGGGCTCTTTCAACTGTAGAACATGTATCCTGGTGTGGAATAATTATCATGCAGTAATGCCTCCATGAGGAAATGTTTGCATTACAGGTCCCTAGTAAGACGTGCAAGAACTAAGCATAAAGCAGAATCAACTTCTCTCAGGACTCTGTGCATCTGAAGCAAATAAAAGCTCATTCCCAAGCCGTGATTGCAGGTGTGTGTGCAAAGAGATACTGTGCATGTACGATCTATGCTCCATGATGAATGGCAGCTGTGGTTGTGTCTTTCCTTTGGGACAAGGCAGAAGAATGATGACTCTTCATTTCCACTGCACTTTGGTTAGGCTAATTACTAGGAACTACATGAATTTGCAATAAATAATTTATCCAATGTATTGAAGTCTCGTTTTATGTTCACTTAGTGCATTATATCTGTAAACAAACGAAGGACTTAACAACCATGCACAGATATTTGAAGCTAAATGTGGGTTTGAACCCCAATCCTGAATCTCATGACCCTCCCAAGACTACAGTACCTGCTGAGGTAGGAGCTGAGCTGTGTGCTGACAGGCCTGATTCCTCCTACCCCTGGATGTATGGGGCCACTTAAACCTTCTCACTTCTGAAAGTGGCTCAGCCTGGCCTGAGGCAGGAGTTAGCAGAGCTCAGCATCAGCTGTCTGTGGTTGCTTTGTCCAGACTGGGTGAGTCAATTGGCTCTGAAATACAGAATGGTGTAAAGGCCCTTTCTGCAAGCTGAGGTTTTCTCCACTCCTAAGGAAATAACGGCCAGCGGGAGCGAGACTGCCTCTTGTCCATGTCAGTCAGGCTGAGGACGGGGCCCTTGATCTCATAAGAAGCCAAACTTCACAACATTAAACTCTAAATCCAAGCTCAGCTGTGGACTTCAAATGCTGACTTGACTTTCTCTGCTGCAGTCTACATCTAGACAGCATTTAATAGGCTCATTGCCCTCATAAGCATTTTCTAAACAGATGCATCAGGTACAGGCTTCATGACGGCCTTTTAAAGAAGAACCAAAACCTTATGAAATCATGATTTGTCACTGGAAATAGCCAAAAGCTGGGTGAAAGCCCAGCTTGTGGGAAGTTCATTTGATGAATGAGAGCAGAAGGGTGATGGCTGCATGGGAAATCGCTCCGTGTCAGTGGCACACACTGCTTGGTCACCCTTTGCCGTTGCCGCTGGCATCTGCACTGCGCTGCACCGCACTTGCCCCTGCTGGGGGACGTTCAGACACCGTACAAAATTTGAAGCCAGGCAAGGCTCAGCCTTACCTCTGACCTGCTGGGGTTGTCTCTGCAACACTGCCAGGCATTCATATAAGCAGCGTTCATGACTGAGCTCATGCTCATGTCCTCACACTTTGTCCCAGTGCCACTACCAAAGCGAGGGCTATTGGACAGAGAAAAGTTTGCAGAATAACAGCTGTGGAGGCGGGCAGCCTTCCTTCATACAGAAAAGCGGTAGATAAGATATTCATTGCAACTGAGCTTGAAGTCAGAAAAAATAATATTGTTTGGCTCCAGGGAAAGTCTAACATGCGATGAACGGGCAGTTGCTCTGCCTCCAGAGATCAGTCTGTGATTTGGGTGGCAGATGGAAACGATGCAGAGTTGTCCTTTGCCCATGCTGGCTGACTTTAACGCTGCACCAAGAAATATGTCTCCTCTTCAGATCCCACCTGCCCCGTGCCCAGCATTGTGTGCCACCAGGCAGGTCAGGAGGGAGCAGCACCAGTGCCCCTCTGACGGCTGCTGCCAGGAGGAGGGAAGGCGAGCAGAGCCGAAAGCGGCAGGGGGACCTTTGTAGACCCCAGCCTGAGAGAGCTCAGGAACTTCTCCCTCTGGGATTTCTGCACTGTGTGGGAGTGGGAACTCTGTGCAGTTTGTGGGGCCCCCAAACCTCTCTTTCTGGCAAGGAAGCGAAGGAAGGCTGGCCGAGGCAGGTTGGCCTCTTCCCATAGATTTTCCAAGGGCCAAAGGTGATTTAACTGATGTACATGGCCTGCCCTTTTGAATCGGAACTAAAACCTTATTTGAGATCCGATTTAGAGTGTGACAAAAAAAAAGAAAAAACAAGTCAGAGGCGATCTCTCTCACCCTCTCCATTTTCTCTGCGCGGGTTATACCTGTTTGTATGCAAATGCCGGCCCTGCCGCTCGCTCGGGAGAGTGGGCAGAAAGCCGCCTGCCTGAATGGGGCAGCCAGCGGCATTCCTCCGGACGCGGGGACGAGGGTGGGGTTTGATCAGCCAAGGGAGAAAAATGTCAACATCTGTCCGTCACTGCACGGCGAATGGCCAATTATCATTTTTTTTTTCTGCCTGCCTAAGCTGCAGTCAGACAAAGCCGCCCAGCTCCCGGCTTTGTTGCCTGCGCCATTTCCCACCACCGCTCCACCTCTGATATGCTAATGGCAAAACTGAACGGTTTTGTGCGGCTGAAAAGGATCTTTGGGCACATTCACCGGGTCAACAATCCCAACTGCTGCGCTGGGGCTCAGCCTGCTGCGCCAGAAGCCCGGTGCCGAGGGACTTGCCTCCTCCCCCATGCTCCTCCTTTTTTTTAAAAAAAAAAAAAATAGTGGAATTAACCATCTGGGCTGTCTTGGTGCCCAGAAACTTAGTTGAACAAATTATGACACGATATGCTCCCCTCCAGTACTTTCTGGACTGGGCTGGACTCTCCAGCACGACTCACTGCCTCGCTAGATGCAAATCGGGAGCTGAGAGAGGACCGTCCCCTCTCCGCTTCAGAGCACCGCAGAGCAGCTAGGTGGTACAGAAATACTTCTGTGTTTATACAGTTGGCTTTGCGTGCATTAGAGCAAAAGTAACACTGACAAACAGTCTTTTGTTTAGAAAATAAACCCTGTCATACATGCAACGCCGGGCACAGAAAGCAAACTTGATGACCTAATCCCATCTATTGTGTAGTAATAGTAATGCACTTAAGTAGTAATTCTAGTTCTGGTTGAAGAATAATTGCGGAGTTTATTGGGTGACGAGTTTCCCATTCACCAATGTTGTGGCAGTGCCGGGGGAAATGGGCTATAGCGCCCGAGACAAGGTGCTCGTAAGTCTGTGACAAATTGATTTTGAAGTATTTGTCGTTTATAATTAGTCACCTGAACTAAGTGTGAACATTATGAATGATACGCTGCTCCTTTTGCTGATGCTGTACTAATACCATCATTGCTTTATAAAAAAACCCAGCGAGTTGGCAGGTTCTTTGACAGTAAAATTTGAAGCAGTTTTGCAAGCAAGCTAATGTTTATAAGCACGCTAATATGCCGTCATTACTCAAAACAACTATGACACATACAAGTGCATC